>CM077155.1:7093692-7662937 GCA_039583875.1 Platanthera guangdongensis
TTGTGTCGACACTCAGCAAAAGTCTGCAGAATTAAGTCCAAGTGTTCGACACTCAACACAATGTGTCGACACTATGGCAGAAGAGTCAGGATTTGAAAGAAATGTGTCGACACTCAGCCACAATGTGTCGACAAACAACCAGAAGAGTCAACACTTGAAGAGAAAGTGTCGACACTCAGCACAATGTGTCGACACTTAGTTGAAGACTCTACACTTGAAGAAGTGTCGACACAAGGAGCTGTGTCGACACTTAGCAAAGAACAGAAAAGTTACAAAATATTCTAAGTAAAAGTGTCGACACTAAGGAATGTGTCGACACTCAGCTGAAGAAACAAAAGTGAAGACTTGTGTCGACACCAAGAAGCAGTGTCGACACTTGACAGTTTCAACACATGAGATGTGTCGACACAAAGACATGTGTCGACACTTAGAAGAATACAGTTAAGAATGAAACAAGTACTTGTGTCGACACTCAAATGTCGACACATGCAGAAGAATCTGTGTCGAGACATACAAGGAATTGTGTCGACACCTTGTAGACTTGTGTCGACACTCACAACATGTTGACGACACTGTGTCGACACTAGTTATAAGTGTCGACACTTAAGAACAGAAAGTCTCGACACTATCTGACAGTTAGAGAGAATTTCAAGAAGTGACTGGTTGACATGACAGCTGCCGATCCAGCCGGTCTATGCAACTGTCAGAGAAATCAGAAGTCTGTTATGAACCGGACCAGCCGGTTACCATGAAGGAAGCCTATAAATAGGCACCCATTGTTACAGAAAGTGTGTGATTGATTGTGTGATTAACAGTTAGTTTGAAGATAATTTAAAGTGGTTGATCAGATTCTTCAAGAAATCAGAAAAAGTGATATACAGAGGATCAACACAAGAAGATCTGTCAGTCCAACTGCAGATCTAAGAAGTTGGAGAGAGAGAGCTCCAATCAAGAATTCAGTCTTTGGAACTAAGGCTGAGAAGAAGGATTCAGAAACATCTGGATCTCAAGAAGCAGAGGTCAAGGAACAACTGCAGAAGATTCAGACTAATTCAGTTCTAACTCAAGAAGCTTTGAAGGAAGCTAAGTCAGTTTGGATCTAACTGAGTTCTTCCAAGAACTCTTCAAGAAACTCTCAACTCCTCTCTTATTTTCTGAGTTGTAGAGTTAGCAATTGTATTTCTATTTTAACTTGTAGGATCCATTGGATCTGAGAGAATTGTAAGCTATATTATAAAGGCTGAGGGTAGGGCTTGATTGCCTGAGTGTAGGAGTTGAAGAACTCTGAGTGTAGGCCTTAATTGGCTGAGTGTAGGCCTGGGTGGCTGAGTGTAGGCCTTGTGGCTGAGTGTAAGGCTTTGGGCCTGAGGTGTAGGAACCTAGTTGGGTTCTGAGATAGTGGAGAAGAAGTTGGCCGAATCTAGTACACTGCTAGATAGGCGAAGGGGGAAGTGGATGTACCCAAAGATTGGGGAACCACTATAAATTAGTGGTGTCTGCTGTGCTGTGCTGTGGATTGACTGTTGATTCTGTAATTGCTGTTAGCTGTAGAATCTGTGAAATAACTGGTGTGCTGCCAACAAAGTTTTAAAAAAGGTTTAGGTCACCTATTCACCCCCCCTCTAGGTGTTAGGTACCATATCTTTCAAGTGGTATCAGAGGGAGGTTCTCAAAAAGGACTAACTGTCTGAGGAGATCCAGTTTGGCAGATTCAGTATAAGTCAGAACACGTTTCAAGAAATCAAGAAAACATGGGTTCTTATGAAATCACAAGGAATTGGGTTCAATGAAACTGCCCATATGCAGAAAAGAGATTTTTGGAATCTGGAAAGAAAGGGTAAGGCTGTTCATGGGAAGCCTCTGACCCTAGGATCTACATCACAGTCAAGAGGGGCCTATGTGCCCATGAAGATTTCAGTCTGGATGCAAATCAGAGGACTCCAAAGGATTTCTCTGAGATGACCAAGGATGAAATTGTCCTAGCCACTATGGACAAAAGGGCACAAAATAATAGTAAGTGCATTGATGATGCAACTTTTCAGAAACCTAATTCACTGTAAAACAGCAAAAGAAATGTGGGATACCCTCATTGTCTATATGGAAGGTTCTGAAGAAGTTAGGCAAGATAGGAAGTCCTTGCTTAATCAGAGTATGAGAGCTTTAGGCAAGGAAGAGGAGATAGCATCACTGAATGCTACAAAAAGTTTTATAGAATGTTAATGAACTCATGTCCTATGGAAGAGAGTTCACTAACTATGAATTGAATGATAAGTTCTTAAGGTCCCTAACAAAGATTGGGACACTAAGATCTGTGCCATCAGAGAAATGGCAAAGTGGGAGAAATTCCTCCTCCCACACTGTTTGGCAAGTTGTGTATCTTATGAGATGCAGCTGTCAGTGAGAAAGAGGAGGAAAAATCAACAAGGACTGAGCACAGGGAAAGGGTTGCCTTCAAGTCAGAAGTACCTAGAAAGGGAGGACTAAGTCATCAACTCCTCCTCCAGAGGTAGTTGAATCAGAATCTGATGAGTCTGTTAGCACAAAGTCTACAAGCAGTGAAAGTGATGAAGACTTTGCTGCATTCACCAGACATTTTCAGAAATTCCTGAAGAAGAAACAGTGGAGGTCCAGACCTTCATTTCCAAAGGGAAAAAGCCAGTATCAGGAGAAGAAGCCTTCAAAGAAGGACAAGAAAAAGACAAAGACTAGCAAGGCAACTGGGTCTAAGATATTGTTACTGCTGCAATAGACAGGGTCATGTTATTGCAGATTGCCTGAGAAAGAAAAAGAATCCAGTGACAAAAAGAAGACTCACTTCAAAGGAAAGAAGGAGAAGTCCTTTGTTGCAAAGAATGAGAAGACTCTTTCAGACATTTCTTCTTCAGACACTGAGACAGATGCTGAAGCCTACATAGGGCTATTTGCTGAAGAAGAAGAAGTTTATGCAGATCATGGAATCAATCTATGAACAAGAAGAGTGTCAGTGCCAAGGACTGATGGCATTGACTGAAAGTACCAAATCCTGGAGCAGCCAGGACCTAGTCAGGTACAAAGTCCAACTCAAAGTTCAGATTTAGTTCTAGTTCAGAGTCAGATTCATCTTCATCAAGTGATGGAAGTGTTTCTGAATCTGAGGGAGATATTCATCAGCTCTTAGATGAATATAAAGTACTGTTGCAAGCCTATAAGAAAAGCAAGTCCCTTGCCAAAAGTCAGGCAAAGGAGATTGCTGATCTAAAGGCAGCTGCAACAGACTTGAGAAGGATTTGATCAAAAGCTCAATGAGGTAGCCAGGCTGAAACACATTACTGTGATTCAGATGGGAACTATACTTATAAAAATGATCAAATTAAGAGACTGGAGATCAATCTCCAGAAGGAAAAAGAGCTAGTTGCTAGGTTTTCAAAACCTAAATCAGTGCTACCTTGATTGATGAATTTGTTCATCATAAAGGAAAGGCTGGATTGGGTTTATTAAACCAGCTAGGACTGTTCAGGATCAGTCAAGTCCAAGGCAAAGCCCCAACATTCAAAAGCCTGCTGTAGTCAAGACAGCAAAGGTTGTACCTAAGCAAAGGTACAACAAGTTTGAATGCTGGTGCTGTGGCAAAGTTGGCCACTTTGCCTTGGACTGTTGGCACAATGCCAGTGCCAAGTGGAGTAGTAAGTTACCTGGTGGAAAGCCAACAGGTAGCTTGTCAAGTTGCAAACTAACAATCACCAAGGACCCAAGTTTACTTGGGTTCTAAGGTTCATTATTTGTTTTGCAGGTGAATCCAAGTGGCCATACCCCTACATGGTACTTGGATAGTGGATGTTCCAGACATTGACTGGAACAAGGGGACTACTGAAGGACTACATTCCAATCAAAAATGGTCCATAAAGTGACCTTTGGTGGTTCTGAAAAGGAATCATCAAAGGGTTTGGTAACATCTCTTCAAACCTTGTTACCATTACTCAAGTGGCTTATGTTAAAGGGTTGAAACACAACCTCATTAGTATAAGTCAGTTAAGTGATGTAGGGTATGACATCTCATTTGTTAAAAATGGTTGTCATATCAAGAGGTCAAGTGATCAAGAGATCATTTTGACAGGATAGAAAGAGAAATGTCTATTGTTTAGACATTATGATTGAGAACAATGGTTCTCCTAGTTGTCTTGTAGCTGATGAGACAATCTCAATGTGTCAAGTGGCACAAGAGGCTAGCTCATCTTAATACAAGACTATTAGCAAACTCTTTAGTAAAGAGTTAGTGAGGAATGGTCCTCAAGTTAAGTGTGTCAAAGATGGCATTTGCTCAGCTTGTCAAAAGGGCAAGCAGACTAAATCCACCTTTAGAAGCTTAGACAACAAAGATGCTGTGAGGTGTTTATACCTCTTGCATATGGATCTATTTGGTCCAATGCCAGTTCACAGCTTAGGTTAGGAAGGTCTACACCTTGTAGTTGTTGATGACTACTCAAGGTTTTCCTGGGTGTTCTTCTTAAAGCAGAAATCTGAAACACCTAGTGTCTTCTATAGTTTTGTTAAGCAAATTCAGAATGAATTGAACTGTACAGTGGTCAAAATTAGAAGTGACCATGGTACTGAGTTTCAGTCTGAAAGCATGACAAAAGCTTGTGAAGACTATGGGATATTTCAAGAATTCTCTTCACCTAGAACACCTCAGCAAAATGGCATTGCTGAAAGGAAAAATAGGACCTTGATAGAGGCTGGTAGAACCCTATTAAGTGATTCATCACTGCCAGAATATTTCTGGGCTGAAGCAGTTAACACTGCATGCCATGGATAATAGGGCTACCATCACTAAAAGGTTAAACAAGACCCCTATGAAGTTGTGAAAGGCAGGAAACCAAACCTATCCTATTTCAGGATTTTTGGTTGCAAATGCTTCATACTTAACAATGGAAAGTCTTACTTAACTAAGTTTGCTGCCAAATCCCAAGAGGGAGTATTTTGTTGGGTACAGCAATAATAGTAAGGCTTATAGAGTCTACAACTTGACTACACAAGTTGTAGAGGAGTCTGTGCATGTAGTTTTTGATGAGACACAACTAATTAACAATGAGTTGTCTAGCAATGTATGCAGCCCCACAGTTCTTACTAAGAAGATGGACAAGCTAACCATAGAAGATGTACCTGCTGCAAGACAGCAAGTAGAAGAAGATGGCTTATGTCCAGGGGGAGAACTACATGTACCAGGAGCTGAAGAAGTACAAGGAACTCAGCTTGATGAAGATGCTGAAGAAGTTCAACCAGAAGTAAGGATGCCTCCAGCCAACAGGCATCTAAGAGATCATCCAGTAGAGCTGATAATTGGAGATCCAAGACAAGGTGTTCAGACAAGGAGCAGAAATCAGAATGCTGTAGTATATTCAAGTTTTCTGTCTCAAATAGAACCAAAGAAATTTGAAGAAGCAATACAAGATCCACAGTGGACTGAGGCTATGCAAGAAGAACTTAATCAGTTCAAAAGGTGCAAGATTTGGGACCTGGGTCCTAAACCTAAAGATCACAATGTGATAGGAACAAAGTGGATCTATAGGAATAAGTTAGATGAACAAGGAGTTATCATCAAGAATAAGCAAGACTGGTTGCAAAAGGATATAGGCAAGAAGAAGGTATTGATTTTGATCAAACCTTTGCTCCAGTAGCCAGACTGGAAGCCATAAGGATGTTCTTGGCCTATGCAACCTATCAAGGATTCAAGGTATACCAAATGGATGTCAAGTCAGCATTCCTAAATGGTAACTTGAAAGAAGAAGTCTATGTGGAGCAGCCTGCAGGTTTTGTTGATCCAACTTTACCTCATTATGTGTATAGACTTAGGAAAGCATTATATGGGTTAAAACAAGCACCTAGAGCTTGGTATGAAACCCTATCTAGTTTCCTCATTGAGAACAAGTTCTCAAGGGGGAAAATAGATAAGACTCTATTCCTTAGGGAATCTAGAGGCAAAGTCATACTTGTCCAAATATATGTAGATGACATTATATTTGGTCTACTGAAAGTAGCCTTTGCAAAAAGTTTGCAAAGCTTATGCAAAGTCAATTTGAGATGAGTAGTATGAGAGAACTGAAGTTTTTCTTGGGTCTCCAAGTTAAACAGACTGGAAGTGGTCTATCCATATGTCAGTCCAAGTTCACCCTAGAACTCATAAGGAAATATGGTATGGATTCATCCAGTACCATGAAGACTCCTATGGGGTCAAGTATGTCTCTAAGCAAGGATGATGCAGGGAAACCTGTAGATGAAACCTTGTATAGAGGGATAGTTGGCTCCCTACTATACTTGACTGCAAGTAGGCCTGACATTATGTATGCTACATGTGTTTGTGCCAGGTATCAAGCCTGCCCCAAAGAATCTCACTTGACTGCAGTCAAGAGAATCTTGAGATATCTAAAGGGCACTCCCTATCTAGGCCTCTGGTACCCTAGGAATGGAGATTTTGATCTAACAGGCTATTCAGATGCAGACTTTGCAGGATGCAAAGAAGATAGAAAGAGCACTACTGGATCCTGTCAATTCCTAGGTGGAAGACTCATTTCATGGAGCAGTAAGAAGCAAACCAGTGTGGCTATTTCCACAGCTGAGTCAGAATATGTAGCTGCAGGAAGTTGCTGTGCTCAACTTCTGTGGATTCAACATCAGTTAGAAGACTATGGATTTCAGGTAAGTAGAACTCCACTTTACTGTGATTCTACTAGTGCTATTTCAATAGCTAACAATCCTGTATCACATAGTAGAACTAAACATATTGAGATTAAATATCACTTTCTTAGGGAGCATGTAGAAAGAAATGATATTGCACTTGAATATGTTAAAACTGATAATCAAATAGCAGATATGTTTACTAAGCCCTTAGAAGAAGCTAAGTTCAATAGGTTCAAAATTGAACTAGGTATGATAAACTTAGACTAAGTTTACAGAACTAAAAATTGGCTAAGTAAAAAGGTGTCGACACATAGACAAGTCTATGTCGACACAGAATAGTAAGTGTCGACACTTCAGGAAAATGGTGTCGACACATCTAGGAAGTTGGTGTCGACACTTCAGAATGTTAGTGTCGACACATGTCGAGTTGGTGTCGACACATTCAATAAGGTGTCGACACTTAAGTTTTACTCAGAATTTTCTAAGTAAAGTCTCGACTACATGTCGAGTAGTGTGGTGTCGACACTTAACCAAGTGTCGACACTTAAAATCTGTTGACTAAACTTGTGTCGACACATGTGTGTCGAGACATTATAAGTCAGTGTCGACACTTATTGACAGTGTCGACACATCTTTAGAAATTCATCCCGCCTGTTCGTCTTCAAACAGAAAGGTATAAATAGGGTTCTGTCTTTGTTTGTCGACACGCTTTCAAAAGTTTCGAGACCAAAACTCTTGTGTCGACATTTCTCTTCTCTAAAGACTAATTCTCCAAACCCTAATGGCTCCTAAGCTGGAAGAGAACGTTAACGAAGGCTATGAGCTCGTGCGAGGCGCATTTGACGATGGCAATCAAGAAATAAAATCGGTGGTAACCCTAGTCACCGATTCAGGATTGGAGTTCTTGGTTTCAGAACCAACCAAAATTTGGAAGAAGGAAGTTATTGAATTTCTTACTGGAGCGTCTGTAGATGACTCAGGCTACAGAATCAAGTCAAGGGTGCATGACACCAAGATCAAGATTTCACCCAAGTCACTGATAAAGGTACTTCAGCTACCTAAAGTCCAGGAAGAAGAGGAAGTAACAACATCTAAGACCAGAGAAGCACTTACCTGGTGTGGACTAGATCCTAAGCTAAAGATAGGATCAGTATTCAACAAGAGAGGAATGAATACTCAAGGAAAGTTTCTGTCAGAAATTGTGGGCAAAGTGCTCCTCAGCAAGACTGGAGGGCATGACAGGGTGTCAGCCTCCATGTTCAGTATTATGACTAGAATCATTTTCAATCTCAAAACAGACTGGTCTATGGTTGTATATGAGAAAGTAAAGGAAAGTCTGAAGAAGCCCAATCTGGGCAGGATACTTAGTCTCTACCTGGCTGGTACAATACCAGAGGTAATGAGCTCTGCTGCAGGTAGCAAAATCAACCACATGAGAAGGATGGACATGAGGATCTTCTCCAGGTGGGAAAGGGTGCTGTCAAAGGAATTGACCACTCCTGAGAAACAAGCTTCTAAGAAAGATTCACCCCCACAGAAGAAGAGGAAGATAGCTGCTGTGACTCAGGAGTCCTCCAGCAGCTCAGGTAGTGAAGAACATGTTGTTTTCACTCCTGATAATCATGAGGATGAGGCTGCAGAGAAGTCTCCTGCTCCTCAGAAGCCAGCTAACATCCAGGGGGAGCCTCCAGCTGTAGAACAACCCTCTACACTGGAGAGTGAGCAAGCTACTCTCATTATCCTAGAGGTACTTTCTGACCTCAATACTTTAGATTTTTCTATAATAGATTCTGATTTGTCTGATGTCCATCAGCAAAATCAGCAAGCAACTCAAGAACCAGATGTTGTTCTCCAAGACACATCTGCTGTAGTTAATGTACCCAGTACATCTCCTGCTCAGTCACCCCCAGAATATACAATGGAAGATCTATTTCTGAATTTAGATCAAGAGAACTTTGACATGGACAAGACTGCTGCTGATGAAGGGAAGAATGCTGCTACTGAAGAGAAGGGTGCTGCTGTTGCGGGGGAGAATCTGGAAGTTCAGGAAGAGCCTATAAGGCTAGATACTGAGAAGGCATTAGATGTGCAAGCTGACAGACCCTCAAGCCCTAAGGATAGGGTAAATATAGCAAGTACTTCAGAGTCTGAGGATGATGAAGCTGAGCAAGATAAGAAGAAGAAGTTCTTTGTATTCAAAAGAAGGAGTCAGAGCTATAAGAAAGCTCTACAAACTGTTGCTCAACACTCCCTAGTCCAACAAGCTCTATCAACAGATTACAGCAGCTTAATGGTAGCAATGCAAGTTAAGCTGGATGAGCAAAGGAGGGCTATAGAGAAATATATTGATGAAGGTCACAAGTCTTTACAGTTTGATTTAGCTCAAGATATCAAGTCAATCAGGTTTGAGATGAACCTGAATAAGAAGGAAATGAATGATTGCTTCCACAAGGGTGGCAATGCAGTGGTATTCCTGGCTAAACATCAAGAACAGATCAAAGACAAAGTAGATGATATAGCATTGAAGCAGGGATATGTGCTGGAAAATCAATTAAGAATGAATGACAATTTAACTGCCTCCCACAATGCTATCGTGACTGAATTAAAGAATAAGTCTGCTGAACCATCTACTTCTACTGATGCTGTCAAGGCTGAATTTGATAAAGCTTTTCAAGAAGAACTTGCTGCTGTCAAGACTGCAATCAAGGATTCCCAGAAGGTCATTTCTGAACAGCTTACCAAGCTTAGACCTTTCTTTAAGGATGGCATGAGGTATTTGGACAGCCAAATCAGGTTCCAGAAAGATGATGTGAGAGATCATGTAGCACAAGAAGTCATAAAGGGGGAGAGGGTGTTAGTCAAAGCTAGCTCTGACCATGCCAAATGGATTTCTAATTCCATCAGAGCTACACTGGGCTATCCTCCCCTGTGTGATGATGACAATGTAGCTGAATCTGGTATTCAAAGTGTATATCTTGGAGGAGAGCAACAAGAAGTAGCTCAGGTGATCTATCCACCTCCAGATTTTGATATGGTTCATGCTGAAGTAAGCACAATGTATAGCCCAACTGCTGGCAAGCCAAATGTTATTCTGGAAAAGGTTGTTCAACCTATTACAGCTGCTATGCAAGAGGCTATGGACAAAGAGGAAGAGACAAGACTGTCAAAGAAGAAGTTCAGGGAACTTGCTGAGCAAAAACCAGATTTTGAACAGTGGAGCCCTACTTCTAGGAACATCATTCTCACAGCCTGGAAAGCAGCCATGGACAATGCTCATGAAAGGAATAAATGGTTCTCAGAAGCAGAATGGAGGAAGCATGAGATCAGGCAGGAAGCCATTGTCCAGCATAGAAGGAAGGCTAAGTTAGGAAAGCTACCTCCTACAGCTGTGGAGCCTAGCAAGTACTTTCCTAAGCCCTATCATTATTTTGAAAGGCAGAAAATCAAGGCTGAAGAACTTAAGAAGAAGGACTCCAAAGGGAAGAAGGTTGCTGATACTGAGCCTGCTGCTGCTGCTGCTGCTGTAAAGCCAAAATACAAGCTGGGAAAGGCATAGTTATAAAAGAACCAGAGCAGAATTAGATTAAGATTAGACTGAAGAATGTTGTAATTTGTTACATCTAAATATTTTTGTAAATCATTGACAATGTATTGAACACAATGTTTGGACAGTTTTTGATAAATATATTTCATGATTGATTCAGTAGAATCTGTCTAATTCTTGGTTGTTCTGTAATGCTGAATGAGTATACATGTGTGCTTTATTACATGTTTAAGTATACCCTGTTGATATATAATCTGCTTTACATCATTCTCTAATTTTTAATTATGAGTGATGTATATCATTGACTAAGGGTTATGACTTCTCCAAATAGGGGGAGATTGTTGGGTACATTGGTCAAATGTACCTGATTTGAAGAAGCCTCACCTAACTCAATGATATACATCATAATGTATTTGATGTGTGTTTGAGTTACTTGTGCAGGTTAGGTATTCACTAGACTGAAGCTAAAAGTTTCTAAGTCCATGTGTCGACACCCAGAGGGAAAGTGTCGACACTTGAGAAAGCTTGTGTCGACACCCAGACAAGCAGTGTCGACACTTGGAGTCATTGTGTCGACACCTGGGATGAAGAGTCGACACCAGACAGAAAGTGTCGACACTTGGAGCTGTGTCGACACTCAGTGAAGAAGTATGCAGAAAAGCAGTGTCGACACTTAGCAGAAGTGTCGACACCTAGAAGAGCTAAGTCTACACCAGAAAGTGTCGACACTTGAAGATGTGTCGACACTCAGCAAAAGTCTGCAGAATCTAAGTACAAGTGTCGACACTCAACACAATGTGTCGACGCTATGCTGAAGAGTCAGTATTTGAAGAAAGTGTCGACACTCAGCACAATGTGTCGACACACAACCAGGAGAGTCAACACTTGAAGAAAGTGTCGACACTCAGCACAATGTGTCGACACTTAGTTGAAGACTCTACACTTGAAGAAAGTGTCGACATAAGGAGCTGTGTCGACACTCAGCAAAGAACATAAAAGTTACAAAATATTCTAAGTACAAGTGTCGACACTAAAGGAATGTGTCGACACTCAGCTGAAGAAACAAAAGTGAAGACTTGTGTCGACACCAAGAAGCAGTGTCGACACTTGACAGTTTCAACACATGAAGATGTGTCGACACAAAGAACATGTGTCGACACTTAGAAGAATACAGTTAAAGAATGAAGAACAAGACTTGTGTCGACACTAAAAGTCGACACATGCAGAAGAATCTGTGTCGAGACATACAAGGAATTGTGTCGACACCTTGTAGACTTGTGTCGACACTTACACAACATGTGTCGACACTTACACAACATGTGTCGACACTTAGTCTATAAGTGTCGACACTTAAGAACAGAAAGTCTCGACACTATCTGACAGTTAGAGAATTTCAAGAAGTGACTGGTTGACATGACAGCTGCCGATCCAGCCGGTCTACTGCAACTGTCAGAGAAATCAGAAGTCTGTTATGAACCGGATCAGCCGGTTACCATGAAGGAAGCCTATAAATAGGCACCCATTGTTTACAGAAAGTGTGTGATTGATTGTTGTTGGTTACAAGTAGTTGTGAAGAATACTTAAAGTGGTTGATCAGATTCTTCAAGAAATCAGAAAAGTCATATACAGAGGATCAACACAAGAAGATCTGTCAGTCCAACTGCAGATCTAAGAAGTTGGAGAGAGAGAGCTCCAATCAAGAATTCAGTCTTTGGAACTAAGGCTGAGAAGAAGGATTCAGAAACATCTGGATCTCAAGAAGCAGAGGTCAAGGATCAACTGCAGAGGATTCAGACTAATTCAGTTCTAACTCAAGAAGCTTTGAAGGAAGCTAAGTCAGTTTGGATCTAACTGAGTTCTTCCAAGAACTCTTCAAGAAACTCTCAACTCCTCTCTTATTTTCTGAGTTGTAGAGTTAGCAATTGTATTTCTATTTTAACTTGTATGATCCATTGGATCTGAGAGAATTGTAAGCCTATATTATAAAGGCTGAGGGTAGGGCTTGATTGCCTGAGTGTAGGAGTTGAAGAACTCTGAGTGTAGGCCTTAATTGGCTGAGTGTAGGCCTGGGTGGCTGAGTGTAGGCCTTTGTGGCTGAGTGTAAGGCTTTGGGCCTGAGGTGTAGGAACCTTGTTGGGTTCTGAGATAGTGGAGAAGTTTGGCCGAATCTAGTACACTGCTAGATAGGCGAAGGGGGAAAGTGGATGTACCCAAAGATTGGGGAACCACTATAAATTAGTGTGTCTGCTGTGCTGTGCTGTGGATTGACTGTTTGATTTCTGTAATTGCTGTTAGCTGCAGTAATCTGTGAAATAACTGTTGTGCTGCCAACAAAGTTTTAAAAAAAGGTTTAGGTCACCTATTCACCCCCCCTCTAGGTGTTTATGTACCATATCTTTCAACCTTGTTGGAACCCCAGTCATGATTTGGGCAAGGATCACTATCAGGTTTTCTTTGTGTTATGTAAATAGTGTCCTCACCCAAATATGGGGAGATTGTTGGAACCCTAGTTCTGATTTGGGTAAGGATCACTATTAGGTTTGCTTAGACTGACCCAAAATGTATAGTCAGGGTCATAGGTTTATTTCTTTAGTCTAGGCCTAGTGTCAACATCTCATGGATCAGCCTACAACAGCCTGTCAAAGAATCAGCCAGATTGTGTCGACAGCAGAAGAAAGTCTGTGTCAACACCAGACAGACTGTGTCGACACTTGGGAAATGTTGTGTCGACACTTGAGCAAGATTGTGTCGACACCAGATAGCCAGGTTGTGTCGACACCAGAAGAAGTTGTCGACACACAGATCATCTGTCGACACCAACTGTGTCGACACCAACAACAATTGTGTAGACATCAACTTGTGTCGACACATTCCAGTATTCCAGAATTGAAGCAGTCAAAAAATCAGTTCGACGAACGTCAAACGCAGGTCGACGAAATTAGCAGAAGTTCAGTTCGACGAAATCCAGCTGAGTTCGACGAACGTCGAACTCAGGTCGACGATCGGTGTACTCGACAGTTTCTCAGCTCGACGAAATAAAAACTGAGCTCGACGATCTACGAGCTCTGGTCGACGATTTCTAGAAGATTACCGTTGGCGGATTCCAGCACATTAGTTACAGCTGGCAGCATTAATTATGGTTTAATTACTGGAGATTAGCCATCAGATTTAATGCCATACATTCTCGCGAATATAGCCGTTTGGAGAACAAGTTAATTATGGAATTAATCAGGAGTTAATGCTAATTGATTCCCAAAGCACTTACCATTCTCGGGAATCAATTAGTCATTACAGTCAGAAGGAATTAAAAATGTCTTTTGGATACAAGCAGAGCATATATAACACACAGTCAGATGATCAAAAAAAAAATAGTCTGCATCATACATTCTCTGGGCCCTCTTTCTCAGGATTTGGATACAAAGTAGAAGCCAGAGGAAAGAAGCAGATCAGCTATAAGAAAAAGAAGAACAATCAAATAACATCAAGAGTCTTCTTCTTCCATATCTCTGCAGGACAACTTCAAGGACAACAAACAACATATTAGTCAGAAGCTCCTGAAGATTCCTCTGGTCAAGGCTCAAAGTCTGAAGGCCTATCACCCTGTGCAAAGCTTCCAAGCCTGAACCCCTTTCAATCTCAGGGGGAGCTTTGACAACATCTTTGAATCCACATAGTCTTCTCAGTTGTATATTGAGAAAGAGAAGACTTCCATCACTCTCTTCCCCCCTCCTGTATAAAAGGTTATCATCTCCCTTCAAAAGTGATTCCTGGTTGTTGAGCACCTGATCAAAAGCTCATTGGTGATAGGACACCTGATCAAAAACCTATTGGTTTTTAGGCACCTGATCAAAAGCCTAAAGGATTTCTAAATCTAACTGAAGCAGATCTTGTGGTGACAGGGCAGCTGATCAAAAAGCTCAGTGGATTCCTACCAGGGTGGTAGAAGAGTGGATGTACCCAGGTTGGGGAACCACTATAATATTCTTGTGTCGTCTGGTTGCCCCTATTTTTCTTTTGTTCTTGCTGTGCTTGTGACTTTAGGACTGCTGTGATTTTATTACTTAATCTGTTTGTGCACCAGTACATCAAAAGCTGTCATAATTTTAATTATTGCACATATACTCTATTCACCCCCTAGAGTATTGTAGATCTAACCCTCACTTTCAGACCTGGGGGCCAGGTGTGATTGAGGCAGGAGTCGGGAAAGAGGCATCCGAGTCGCCGTTATCACAAACACTCCCCCTCACGTGGAATACATGCATGAAGGCATAGACTATGCCTGGAGGCCGTGACGTACACTCCCCCTCACGTAGACCACGTGCACGTGTGGGACCCTCGTCGGGTACATGAACCCAGATCACGCGAAAGAAGGTCAAAATCGTAAAGATGCAGACAAAGACAAAGGCAACAACCTAACAGAAATAATAAACTCAAAATATAAAAACTACAGCAGCACCGAAAGCTAGGAGTAGCAGCAACCCAATGGGATCAGCAGAGGACGGCCACCTGGACTCGGCCAGAAGACAGGAGCAGCAAACTGCAGGTGACAGAGGCGTGTCGTCGATGGAGCGGTCTGGAAGAGGCATAGATCGGGCGCAGAAGATAGGCACAATGCACAGAGGAGCAGCCGGCAAGACGGAGAAGAAGCAGCTGCAGCAGCAGGCCGGAGAAGAAGAAGCGGCAGAACAACATCCATGCCGGAGAAGAAGAGAGCTGCAGCGGGTACAGACAGAAGCCGGAGAAGAAGCAGCTGCAGCAGCAGGCCGGAGAAGATGAGCACCAGCGGCAGAGAAGTAGGCCGGAGAAGAAGAAGCAGCTGGGAGAGAAGCAGCCGAGAGAGAAGCAGAGACGGAGAAGCCGTCGGGAGAAGAAGAGGAAGCCGACGGAGCCGTCGATGTCGCAGATGAAGCAGGAGGAGCCGTCGATGCAGAGGGGAGCCGACGAAGCCGTCAGGAACGTCGTCGAGGAGCAGCGACACCTATCGTTGTTGCAGAGGCGTCGGGAGAAGACGAAGTAGATGCCGATGTCGACGATGTCGGGAGAAGCAGCCGTCGGGAGAAGCTGTACAGGAGATCTGAACCGCTCCTGTCGACGGGATCAAAGATCTCCTCCGTCGACAGGAGCGGGAGCGGCGAGCGTAAGCCCTAGCAGCGCGCGGGAGAAGGGAATAGAATCACGGGTCGGGGGGGATTTAGGTCGGGACGGGAGCGGGGGGGGGGGGGGAAGAGGAGCTGATCGGAAAATTTTTTTTAGGTCTCAGATATTTGGCTCTGATACCATGTAGAAAAGATAAATGAAATAGAAGGTGCAAATATATTCATCCTCATAGGGCATTAAATAGGAACTACAACATGACACCCAACACCGATAGGCGGTGTGGGACTAAACTCAATAACATTAAAATATTAACTCTAACACTCACAATTCAGCAAACAATACGGAGACTCCATCCAAGCACCAAAATATGAGAATAGTGCAATCATAAATGAAATCAAATAGAGATTATTCAATACAAATATAATTCGATCCTAATTCACAGTGCATTGAAAGATTACAACCATTAAAACGTAGAAAACATAAGTATGAAAGAAGGTGAGGGGCAAGGATAACACCGCAAATTCAAAGAGAATGAGGAGATTATTCCTTGGAATGGGAAGAGCGAATGGACTGCAACTCCGACTCTCCAGGCAAACCTTCGGCTGTCAGCCAAGGTAGGGAAGGAGTTGTCACCTCCAAATAATTGACCCGTTCTCTCCTCAAGTCATTTGAATCCTCACCTTGTGTAAATCAATCCTCCAACAACCTTTCCCTTGCTTAGATTCTCTCCATGACGCTTTGGTTGGAGGTGGATGATGAATCCTCCCTCTTAAAATCACGTGGGAGGAGCTTGGCGGTGTGAAAATCGCTACAAAAATGAACTTCCGTCAAATGACCTAAAATAACATATATATTGATGCAGGAAAAATGACCACGCACGGCCTGTGCGACATTATGTGCATGTGCGTGTGCACTGAATTTGCAAGAAGGGGAAGACGACCAGAAGATGAGTGTGCATGAAGAAAATGCCCGCCCGATGACAAAGAACATAATTTTAATGAAATGAACATGCATGCTCATCCAATATTTCAACATTCAATGTGTTCTCTTTAGCTTCCAATGTATTAAATATTACACGTTTGGAATAATGAATTGCTTGGGAGTCTGATACTTGGAGGATTCATCATTAATTCCTTTACCATGCATGTCTGGCTCTCATTTCATGTGAAGATGGAAAATAGTTGCCACACTACGTCAAGAAAAGTAACCAATAGTCCTATGATTTTAATGCTCTGATATCATCTGATCTGAGGTATTTGCAGCCCTTGGACTGATAGAAGTTGCATGGAGGAGGCAATGAGTTGGAGGATCTGGATGATATCTAGATTGCCCCGAGGAAATTGGTGATGAGGTTTTCTTTGGTGTTATGTGCAGCTCAAGTATGGCTATGTGCGGACTGCCAAAAAAACCTTTTAATTATGCTTTTTCTATTTCCTAAAGAAATGAACCGTGCAAATCATAACCAAATGCATGCGCGACTCCTCATTGCCTCGCTTTGCCTCATGCCCTAGCCGATCTCTACCTTGTGAACGCCTCTCTCCGGCGAAGCCCGAGATAACTGGCATGCATTACATCTTTTATTCCGAGCCGATCTCCACCCCGCGAACGCCGCTCGCTGGCGAAACCCTAGCCTCCCTTCCCCTCGCACATCTTAGTTTTCTTCCCTTGTGAACATTGCGTTTTTCTGGAGTTTTTCATTGTTTTGATTTCTTGAGAGTTTCAGCAGCCTGTAGGTATGTTTTCTGGATTTCTTGAGATAGTCGGAGTTGCCTCTGGATTTCCTGGAGTTTTTCATTGTGCGGACACTTTTTGTTTGATTTTAATAGGATCCTGCTCAAATTCCTTATGTATAGGTAGTTCATTTTTTTGTCTATAATCTGTGAGATTACTTGGATCAAATTTATACAGTTTTTTTTTAAATCATTGAAATGCATAGCTTACTCAAGTTCCTTAGGTATACTTGTTCACATTTTTTCTCTCAATAATGCACTTACACATTTTTATAATATCTTCCTTGCGCTACTTTCTACAATGTGTGGGCTCGGGTTAATGGAGAACAGATTAGAGGAATGCCCTTTTTCAGTCCACATAGCCTCACCCCCATAGCCTACAGATGATGGTATTTTTTGTTGTCTTATTTATTAGGAATGTTGCCGTGTGACCTTGACGTCATGGTTTTGAGTCTTGGAAGCAACCTCTTACAAAAATGCAGGGTAAGATTTGCCTACATTTCACCCTTGTAGTGGATTCTTCCTCGGACCCTTGCCGTCCGGGGATGCTGTGTGCACCGGTCTGCCCATTTCTTGATTAGGAATGTGTATGTTTGGGATAAGAGAATGTCTTATGATTTAGTGAATGTATTTTTTCTTTGAAACTATCAATTTGTTGTCTAATGAGGTGGCCAACCCCTCTACACATATTGATCTTGGAAATCACTTTATTACATCCAATATATTTCCAAGGAGGAATTGGTGGATTGGTCTAGAAATATTGCAATTGGTTTGAGGTTTGTCATTACCATTCTAAGTGCATATAAACTTACAAGCAGACTCAAACCTAGGGTTATGCTCAGTTGTGATAGAGCCGGTTTTTATCATGAAAACAATGAGACAAAGGCTGCTGGATTAGCAAGAATTTGAGAAAATCTAGTTCTAAGAGGTGCTGTTGCAAGTTCTCTTAAAGGGCAAACAAGTGGACACTTAAATGAGTGGAGTCTTGAAGTTATAAGCTCTTTTGTATGCTGGAAGATTGAATTCGAATGAGGAAAACATTGCGCATGAAATGCAGCTAGCCGAAGTTAAGCCAAGGAAAATACCCGCAACGTTGAAACAAAGAGATCACTCTAACAAAACCATTTTGCGAACAATATATAATGAAAGGATGAAAATGCAGTTTAAAGAGTTACAAGGAAGTACACAAGTACATCTTTTGTATAAGTGTATTAATAACACCGGATATGATAGCTTTAATAAAATTACTGAAGAATGTGGTACTTTGGAAAGTTTCTTTTTTGCTCACCTCATATCCATACTGTAGAAAAAGCACGATAAATTGAGAAATACAATCACTTTATTAATTTCGCAAATAAATGCTTACATTCTCAATACAAAAATTTATACACTTATATAGGAAAATAGAGTGAAGAAGAAGTTCCAATCTAAGATGTGGGACTAAAGTTCCAATCTAAGATGTAGGACTAAATCCTAAAGATGACGTAGGCTCTAAATGAGCCTCATATTGGGCTTTTACAGATCTTTCCTTCAACACTCCCCCCTCTCCCCCCGCAAGCTGGAGCATACAAATCGTAAGCACCTAGCTTGGACAAAACTGGTAGTATATCGGACGAGGTAAGACCTTGGTGAGAAAATCAACAACTTGCCCAGCAGCAAGAACATGTAATTCTATCTTCTTCAATTGAACCTTATCCCGAATGAAATGACAATCAACTTAAATGTGTTTAGTCTGTTCATTGAAAACTTGATTCTTGACAATGTGTATGCCAGCTTGACTGTCGCAAAATAGAGTGGCCGGTGAGAAAAGATTGACTCCTAAATCACCTAGGAGACCTTCAAGCCACGTAAGCTCAGACACAACAACTGTCATTGAACGATACTCGGCTTCAGCAGATGAGCGAACAACTGGAGACTGTCTCTTGCTACGCTAGGTAATGAGATATTCTTCTAAATAAGTGCAGTATCCACTTGTGGAACGACGATTATCTAATGAACCAACATTTTCAGCGTCAGAATATGCTATCAGAAATAAGGGAGACGAAGAGGGCTTGTATACAGGTCCTTGTCCAGGAGCAATCTTCAAGTATCGAAGAATACTTTCAACTGCATGGAGCTGAGAGATACGTGGCTCATGCATGAATCGACTGACAACTCCAACAACAAATGATATATCAGGTCTCATAACAGTGAGATATATCAACTTTCCCACAAGACGACGATAATACTCTTAGTTTGGAAGGAGAAGATCAAAGTTTGGGGCATGAGCGCAGATCTTGTGATTGATATCCACGGGAGTGTCGACAGACTTGCATCCAGAGTAGCCCGCATCGTAAAGCAAGTCAATGCAGTACTTTCTTTGAGATAGCCCAAGTCCATCTGGTCGCCGAGCCACCTCGAGACCAAGAAAATATCGAAGATTTCCCAGATCCTTTGTTTGAAACACAGTAGCCGAATGTTGTTTGATCATGTATACCCATGAGATCATCTCTCGTAATCCAAATATCATCAACAAACACCAAGAGAATCACTGTGCCTGTTGGACGATGATAAGTGAATCAAGAGAAGTCGACCGAATTTCGAGTGAACCCAACAACACTAACAGTCTGACTGAACTTGCCAAACCATGCCCGAGTAGACTGTTTGAGAGCATAAAGTGATTTCTTTAGACGACATACAAAAGACTCCTCCGTGGTCTCAAACCCGGGAGATTGTTGCATATAGACGATCTCGTGCAAATCGCCGTTGAGGAAAACATTTTTGATATCCAATTGATACAACACCCAGTGTCGATGAACAGCGAGGGAGATCAACACACGAACAATATTGAGTTTGACGACTGGAGAAAATGTCTCATCATAATATAAACCTTATTGTTGAGTAAAACTACGAGTCACAAGGCGAGCTTTCAGACGTTGAACCGTCCCATTCGGACCATATTTGAGGGCAAACACCAACTTACATCCTACGCAAGTCTCTCCATGAGGAAGAGGAATAAGATCCCAAGTGTGGTTTGCCCAAAAAGCAGACATTTCCTCGTTTCCTCGTCCATGGTCGTCCGCCACCCCGGATGTTGGAGAGCCTCCTGTACAGAAATATGGGTGGTAATAGAGGATAAAGAAAGGGCAGATTTTTGGAGTTTCAGAGAGAGGTGGTGTAAGGAGACATAATTCGCCATCAGGTGAACAGTAGAGACGATTACTGGATTTGTAGGCCGCAAAATATCATCTGTAGAGGGTAGCTCCTGTAGAGTAGTAGAGGAAGTAGGACGACAAGTATACACACGAATTAGTGGTGGTTTTGGTGGGATGGGCGGGGGATGAGAGGTGGGTTTGGTGAGATTTGCGTGGGAAGGAGAGGTGGAAGGTTAGAAGTAACAGAAACAGCAGAACGCGGAAGTAGAGACAGAATTGGAGAATTAGTTGGGTGAGAATGATAGGGCTGGTCTTCGAGAAAGGTGACATCAGTAGAAGTAACAACCTTGTGACCCTTGGGAGAGAAGCATACATAGCCCTTCTGAGTACGTAACCAACAAATATATATTTTGTGGCACGTGGAGGAAGCTTGCCAGTGGACGACTCAAGATTATGAACATAGCACATGCAACCAAAGACATGAGGGGTGACTGAAAAGGGGGGGTGTAGAGTGAAAAAAAGGTTGAAGGGATTCACAAAGTTGAGAATGGAGAAAGACATGTGGTTAATAAGATGACAGGTTGTAGAGACCGCGAAATTCTAATAAAATTTGGGAACATTCATTTGAAACATAAGAGAATAGGTAACCTCAAGGAGGTGATGATTCTTGCGTTCGACAATGTCATTTTGTTGGGGGGGGGGGAAATATAAGCACGCGAGGTTTGATGGATGATCCCAAACTCAGTACATATGTTTGTAAACGTGTAACTTGTGTATTCACGGGCATTGTCAGTTCGGAGAGTTTTAATGGTAGTAAAAAACTGGTTGTGAATTTCAATAATAGAGACAAAAAATACGAGTCATCTTAGAGCAATCATGAAGGAAATACAACCATGTCATTAGGTTGACGTCTGCTGATCCAAAAACTAGAGTGGTGGCCCCATTAACAACAATGATGAACTTGGTATGCACAAAGTCCAAGTATTTGGAAGGTTTCCGTGGGATAATGTGATGGGAGGCCCCAGAATCCATAACCCAGGATGAAGTATGGGCAAGACAGGAGATGCCGCCGTCAAAAATAGACTCGACAGAGCTTGGAGAACGACCAATCATCCCTCGAAGTTGCTGGAGTTGGGTGCACAAGACATCAATGTTTGCTTGAATGTTGTTTGGAGGGTAATCATGTCGATTATTACCCGGAGAAGAAATGCGACCTCCACGAGTGGGTAGATGTGAAAAATGAGATGGAGGTGACTGCAGAGACAAAGGAGATGGGGAAGCATGACCGGACATTGGAGGCGACCTGACGATCAAACCGGCTACCTGCAGGTAAGCAGCAAGCAATGAAGGGACCTGCTACGAAAAGCAGGAGAAGACCTTGTCGTAAGAAGCTGCAAACAAGATCTCAGGCCAAGAGCTGGAAGGGAAGCTGCGACAAGAGCAGGCCTGTACCGCAATGAGATCAGCGACAAGCTACGGCTAGACATGCGTCAAAGAACAGAGTAGACAAAGCAGGCCAGTGTCAAACAACAACAAGTAGATAACAACGACAAGCATGCAGTCGCAGCGGTAAGAGAAAAGCAGAATCGTCCTAACAAGAGGCAAACCGCGCGAGAAGCAGCACACAATGGACTGAACATGCGGGAAGACGACAAACACCAGCGGGAAGAATCTGCTACAACAATGCGGCGGCGAGAAACTGCGACCAGGATATGCGGCCACTTAGCAAACTAACGACTTGTCACTGCAGCTAGGAGAGCTGGAAGAAGACTGGCGGCCAGAGGCAAAAGAGCAGCAAGCGGCCAGAGGCGGCGGCCAGGCAAGCAATGTCAGCGGATAGAGGCAACGAGAATGTCAGGCGGCAAAAGCAGCGGTAAGGATCAGCTGCAAGAAGTTGCGGCAAGGAAATTGCATCCTGGAGATCTATTGTCGGCTAGGGAGGGGGAACGGCGTCCTGGATCTGCCGTGGATAGGCGAGTTGAGAGGGGAAACTTAAAGGCCGCACAATCCGCGGCAATAGAGGGTGGTTGCCAAAAAGTACAGACCAACGGGGCCCGTGACGGGAAGGAAGATGCCCTATAAAACAGAGGGGGGGGGAGAAAAGGGAGGGGGGAAGAACAGAGAGGGTTGCAGTTTATCAAGCTGTAACCGCATAATGAGGAGGGGTTGGGCCGCAGAGAAGAGACCGCGGACTGTGGTTAGAAGAAACGCTTTGCGGTTAGAAGAAATGCTAGACCACACAAATACAAGGATCTTGTAACAAAAAAATTAAGGACTGGCTGGGTTCTGATACCATGTAGAAAAAGCACGATAAATTGAGAAATACAATCACTTTATTAATTTCTCAAATAAATAATTACATTTTCAATACATAAATTTGTACACTTATACACTTATATAGGAAAAGAGAGTGGAGAAGAAGTTTCAATCTAAGATGTGAGACTAAATCTTAAAGATGAAGTAGGCCCTAAATGGGCCTCATATTGGGCTTTTACACATCTTTCCTTCAACACATACAACTAAGTAAAATGTTTTGTATCGTATTTATCATACAAGACTAATAAATATCAAATGTTGTTATGTATTCTTGCTGTTACTTCTACCATCCAAACATTTTACTCCGCTTTCACACTTATTTCAAATGAAACACAGACTAGCTATGCATGAGCTCTTTATTGTTTTAAATCTATTTTAGAACAACAATCAATGCCACAGGTCATAGTAGCGGATAGAGAACTTGTCTTAATGAATGTTATTAAAGTCGTGTTTCCTCAAACAAAAAATATTTTATGCAAAGTTCATCTTTGTAGAAATATTATGGCAAAATGCAAAAAATATTTCAAAAATGGCAAGAATTGAGACAATATTTTGTATGTATGACAACATATTGTAGATGCTCATACATAAAGTGAATTTGCACATCGGCTTGATTTTATGTTGAAAGAGCACAATGCTAATTATTTTGATGCGTGTTCATATGTTATTAGTGCTTGGATTGAGCCATATAAAAATATGTTGTATCAGTATGAGTTGACAACTTCTTGCATTTGGATAATTCAACTACTAATCGTGTTGTAAGTGGCCACCATAACCTAAAAAGATTTCTTGAAGTGTCCGCTAGAAGCCTTATAACTATATGAAAAACCTTTAATCAGATGATTATTGTACAACACATTGAGATTAGAAGGGCATTTGGACAAAGCAAAATTAGTTAAACAATGTTTTTGGTGGTCCATTGTTCTTTGAGCTTGCTAGACACATCTCTTTCACAGCTTTAGAGTTGATTAAAAAAAAACTTTTAGCAAAATCTGAGGGTATAGATGTTGGCTAGGGCACACATAAATGTAGACATGCGTTGGGGTTATCATGTGCACATGATTTACTTCCTTATATGCCACAGTATAAATCTTTCCCACTTTGGATGATCCACAACCATTGGAATCAGTTGGTGCTACAAGATATCTAAATTAATGAGAGCGTTAAGGTAGAAGATGAACCTGACAATGAAATTGAAGTAGAAATGGAAGGCAATGTTATCAAGGCGTCGCCTAGGCGCCCGGGAGCCCACTAGAGCGCTATGCGATGCACTCCTAGCAGCACTTGTGTTAGGCGCCCGCCTAGAGGCGCCTAGGCGCCCAGGGCGATGCCTGGACGCCTAGAGGCGCCTAGGCGCCCAGGGCGACGCCTGGACACCTAGAGGCGCCTAGGCGCAAAAACTTTCTCTCGAGTATGCTTGTTTTCTCTCGAGTATGCTTTATTTCTCTCGGATAGCGATTTTTTGTATTTCTCGCGTATGCAAAATAGCCATACGATTGCTCAGTCTTTATTGTTCATCATCAGGTTGTGAACGCAATTGGAGCACATTTGAGTTTGTAAGTAACTTTAATTTTTTTAAAAAAGTTATACTAACTTTAATTATCTCTTGATTTTTTTTTAAAAAGTTATACTCTCTTTAGATTCACTCAAAGCGGAGGAATAGATTGGAACATCAACGATTGAATGATCTTGTCTACATTCAATATAATCGACGTCTTCAAGCAAGATTTCAAGAGAGAAGAGAAAACTGCAGAAATTTTAATCCTTTGGTTCTTGAAGAGCTTAATTGGAGCAGTGAGTGGATGATTGGCCATCCAGATGATGATTTGATTTATCCAAATGAAGATCTAACATGGAGCATGATAGACAGAGAATTTGGAGCATCTACATCATTCAAAAATAAAAATAGATCAAAGGGGATTAGAAGTGATGAGTCATTTGATGAGACAGCATATTAGATTGAAGAAGAAGTGCATGATGATGATGATATTGAAGACGATTTTGGCATAACTGGTCTAGTGGAGGAGGGGCATTCAAATGAAGAAGATGATAACTTAATATTTTGAAACTTGATATTGAAGACGAATTTGCCTAAGTGCCTAACTTATTATTTTGAAAACTTGATATTGAAGACTTCTTACCTACTACTGTAACTTTACTTTTTCCTTGTTCTTCAAGCTTTGATAATTTTTCTTAATGACTGTATGTTTGTTAAATATATATAACATGTGCTTCACTTTGAACAATGCATGTGATTGAATGTTATTGTGTTTTTTTTAATGACGTCATAATGTCATATCATAATTTTATTAGTTCACAAACTAGTAACTGAATCATCTTTTTCTCATCTTATTCTACAGATGGGTGATTTTGTGTTATCTTTACCTTCATTTAAATCAACTTACATCATCACTAACAAAGATATAATCACGTGTGTTTTTTTTCCCACATTCATGTTTTTCAAATGCATATATTTTTTACATTGTTTAAGTATAATTTTGTAATGTCATAGTTGGCTTATTTTGTGACCACTAACATTGTAGTGGTTGTGGATGCTTTGTACGAAATTTAAAAATTTAATTAGGGTGTTCAATATTTATTGTCGAATGCTTATATTTTGTTGATAATGTAGAGAACTATTGACTATTTGAAGAGTGATTTTAGCTCAGTTACCCCATGTGAGTGAGAGTGAAAATAACCATTCCAATTATTTTGCATGTTTAAAGGGAGTTACACTTTACTGAAGCATGTTAAATGCTTTGGTCGCCTAGGCGACGCCTTGGCAACGCCTAGGCGTCGCCTCGCCTTGGTACACCCTTTAACGCCTTGGTCGCCTTGTCGTCTTGACAAGCTTCATGGAAGGTATATTGAATGATCAAATGTGTATATTCAATTTTCTATAGCTTGTTTTAGGGATACAAGTAATTATTTAAGAGAAAATTTAATCGTGTTTCTTATTATCTCACATAAATTTGTATGTTGATATAGGTAAATGACGTTTTGGATATCGAAAATTCTTCATCACTTTATGGAGAATTTTGTTGTATAAAACTTTAGGATTAATGATCCTACATTGTAATATATGTTATGTTTTGAGAGATGTATGCACATTTTTTTTCATATGGTCTGCACCAAATAAGTTAGTTTGCACTAAATTTTGTTGGCTTGCACATAACCATGATTTGCACAGCCATAATTAGTTTGCACTTATAATCACCATTTTATTTTGGGGGGCAGTGCTTTGGTCTCGTCTCTCTTTCTGTACAGTGGTTGATAGCTCAACCAACAAATAAGAGGAAAACAAATTGCTTTGACAACAATGGAGAGGCTCTAATTTTCTTTCAAAAAGTGGACTGAGTGCTATATGTTTGTCACTCGGTGTCTATTTTCTACTGTACCTTACCTCTTTGTATGGTGTGACTTTTGGCTGAGGATTCCCCAATGCTTGAGCTTTTATTTGAGTTTTTTGCAATTTATAGGAAGCGATAACATAGGTAATTCTTTAAGCATCTTGACTCTATCTACTTCCATTGTTTTTGGGCTTATCTGCAATTGACTCCCTGATTTTTAGATGAGAATTGTGTAGAATCATTACTGGAATCTCAACCGAATAGTTTGGTGAAGATTACATGAGTTAGCTTATTTTTTCGTTCTTGACTCGGGGCATTTTTGTTATCCTCGACACAGATTCTTTTTGTTTTCGATTTCTTTTTGTTGTCATTGACTTCATTTCTTTTTTCCTGCAACCTGACTTGTCGGTGTGCTTCTTTTTCTCCTCGGCTAGCAGTGCCGAGGACTTCTTTTTTTCCTTGGTGGGCGACACCAAAGGTTTGCAAAGCTTCCTCTCCTCTTCAATGAACTCACCTCATTTTTCTATTTCGCACACTTCGGGAATTGGAAATACAATACACTCCATAAAATGATTGTAAGTTCATATACTTGTTGTTTGGACGGAATTCATAATTCTGCCTACGTTACTTTGGCTATTTCAGTTATTATTGAACCCATATATATCTACCTTCCCTTCACCCTTCATGGTGCTTATTATAGGCTCCAACACAGTTTTGGGTCCCTTTAGTAGTTTGAGAGCTGAAATCTAGTGGTGGTGGTTTAACATGGTATTAGAGATAGACCATCTGGGTAGGTGGTGTGAGACTAATCTTGGCATGTCTTTTTTTGGTTTATGCTGGACCGTCCAACACGCCCCCTTAGCGTGAACCTATCTCTGATATCATGTTAAACCCCCACATCCATTTTCCATTTCAAAACCCGGGTCTTGCAATGAAATATTGGTGCAGTGGTTTAACATGGTATCAAAGATAGGTTCACGCTAAGGGGGCGCGTTGGACGGTCCAGCATGGCCCCAAAAAAGACATGCCAAGATTAGTCCCACACCCCCTACCCAGACCATCCACTCATGCTTATAATAGGCCCCCGTCTCTCCAATCCTTGACCCAGGTTTTGAAATGAAAAATGAGTGCGGTGGTTTAACAAACCTAGTGCTTAGAAATTGACGAGGACGGAGCTTATTTCATCAAGGTTCATCGATGATCTAACATGAATTTTGGTGCAATCGGGCGGTAGGCACTACTAGAAGGACCATTGCTTCATCCAGGGTTTGCTGCTCAAGAATCACTCCATCTCTTTAATCATGCCCAGAATTAATCTGTCACTTTGATGGTCTATTTAACCTTTTGCTCATCTTCATCCCAAGTATTTATTTCACCTGATCTAGCTTTTTAATCTTAATACTTTCATCATTTAAGGTAAAATTCCATTTGGTGGTTCATCAAAGACAGTAATCTTAGATTATTCTAATTGATGATATTCTGCATTGCTGCAGAATGTTCTATGGGCCTGGTGGGCCCTACGCTCTATTTGCAGGGAGGGATGCTAGCCGGGCCCTCGCCCTCATGTCCTTTGACCATAATGACCTCACCGGAAACCTCGAAGGTCTCAGATCTCCTGAGCTCGAAGTCTTGCAGGATTGGGAAGGAAAATTCATGGAGAAGTATGTTAAGGTTGGACAGCTCGCCTTCGAAGGGACAACGATATCAGGCAACAATCAGAATGTTGAAGCCCTCCCAATATCGAGCGTCGAGGCGGAGAATCTAGTTGAAAACATTGAAAATAGAGGATTCAAAGCAGAAGCCACCTATCCGTGATCTGGATGCCGCTGAAAACATCGAAAATAAAAGCTGTTTGATTGTGGAGTTTATTTGCATTTTGACTGAATCGATAGATGTATGACAAACTGGGTATGGATGAACCCATAAACATTTCTGCAATAACCGGGCTTGGCGGTGGAATGCGATTGCTGCAAGCGAGCTGCGTGGGCTCTGTGCGTTTTGCTGTCCTCACAGAAGCCAACACCCTGACTTCTGTTTTTGTGTTTTCCCGCTTGCGCAGAAAGAGCAGTGGGTGTTGGGGGTCTTTGCCAAGAACTAGGATCCTCTAACGTCCCGGTCTACTGTGGGTGTGCTACAAGTCTGCATACCAGTGACCCCAACCCTCTCCACGGATCTGATTGGCCGCAGCCGCTAATTTCAATGGTGGGTTGTTGAGGTCCCAGACCTCCTAGATAAGAGAGCTTTAAATTGGATCTCATCACCAGTCCGGGGCTCTAGCCCTAGCCTCACCAACCCGTCATTGAAATTAGTGGTTGTGGTCAATCAGATCCATGGAGATGGGCTGAGGTCACTGATCTGCAGACCTGTAGCGTCTCCGCGGTAGACCGGGGCATTATAGATCCTCTCCATTCGACCCGCATACAAGGGATACATTTCACGCTCTCTTCACTCTAACTATGTACACTTCCTTTATATGTTTTTATTTAACTATGTTGATACTGTTTCATTTAAAATTTGTTAGCATTTGAATGATTATTTTACAATTTAGCCTTTTGCTTCCGTCTCCTCCTCAGCTTCCATGGATGGAAGCGCCGCCGTTGCCGAGCGTGGAAATTAGAATAGAGAGAAGGAGGCGTTTCTGTCGCCGGAGCAGCTTTTGAGGCATCTCCTTGCGCTACTGGCTTTGGTTCCCAACGACGTAGCTCTCTTCTCTGCTGGTGCCCTCGCCGGAACATCTGCCAAAAGCCTAACTGCCCCGCTCGACCGCATCAAGCTTCTCATGCATGTTATAGTCCTCCCATTTCTTCTTTCTTATTTTTTCCTTGCAGAATTCATCCCCTATTCCTTTTATCCTGTTTAGATTTCACCTATCATTTTGATTAGGAGCAGTTAAAAAAACATTGTATTTGACATGCACTATAGAATTATAGTGTTTTGGTAAAATGCACTTTAAAGTGTTAAATATTGTAAAATGTATCGTAAATTAGAAAAAGACTTGTAAAATACACCTCATCAAGGTGTAAAGTGCCAACCTTTTTTTGTTTTCAGTCCATATTTCACTGTAAAATTTGGACTGATTTCAGTCTAGATAACAGAAATCTGAACTGATAATTTCTGTGAATGGTTGATTTGGAAGCACCATTGTGCTAATCTTCGAGCATTTTAATGTTAGGTACACACCATTGTGTTGTTGGAATCCTAAAAAAAATATCTTTGCAAAAAATTTTTTTTCGGGGCCGCTGCCCTCGAACCTCCCGAATTAACAGCACTTAGATTGTGCCCGTGTGACTTCAAAATCTTAGTTCCGCCACTGCACTGGATTGTCTAGCTTGTGATCCGCTCGGCGATCGTCATGCGAGCGAGAGATCGTCGAGCAAGCACTTAAGCCACTTAACGATCTTCATTCTATTATCTGTTTTCTTTTGTAAACCCGAAGCTTCAAGTTAATTATAAATAATTTAATAAATATACAAGCTGTATATATATAGTTCTTGGTTTCCCAGTAGTGATAGTTCCTCCAAGCGTATTGGCCCCTTAAAAATTTAGAATCTGAGCCCTAGGAGTGAGTTCTTGGGATTTGGAATAATTAGGGGTGCAAATTGAGTTGAGCCGTCTCGAAAAAAAGCTCGATTCAAACTCGAGCCTGTGAAACACGAGCTCGATTATGAGTCGAGCTCAAACACAAATATTATTGTTCACGAGCTCGTGAGCCAACTTGCCAGTTGTTTATTTTCACATTTTTGAAAAAATTTAAACATAAAAAAGCTCATGAGCTCAAAACTTGTGAGGTGCTCGATAAGTAGACATTGAGCTCAAGCTTGTAAATTTTTTTGTCATGCTTGATTTGAGCTCGACTTGTTTGCACCCCTAGAAATAATAACGAGGAGTGGCGAGGAAGATTAGCAACAACTAAGGTTGCCGAGGGCGAACAATGAAAGAGATGAGCATCGACAGGGAAGGACGAGAGGGAGACAGGTGTGGAGGAAGAACTCTCTTGAATCTTGGGACGAGGAGCAACATGAGAGAAAGATCAACCATTAAGCACTGAAGAGGCGGTCTGTATGCAAGGTGAGAGAAAGGAGATATTGCGGCTGATGGGAAAAAACAGTTTAGTTTTAAATCAATTATTAATAAAATATTGTTACATAATATTATGAAAGACAGTTAATTGTTTGATTATATAATAGTAGTAATAACTTAACAAATGTTGATGGAATAGGAGAGGTTCGGTACAAGGACTCGAGGGCAAACCAAACCGGCCAGGCAAGCCGCGCGCGCGGAAAGTCGCGCTCACCCGAAAAGCCCCGAAAGAACCCTCAGATGGAGTCAAAGCCCGGCCAATGCGCGCTGAAGTGCCTCGTGCGGGCTGCTCGCGCGTAGCGTGTGCGCGCCCACGACCGAACATGGCAGCGCGGCCGTGCAGGGCCACACCGCACAGACTATGCTCTCCCACGACTGCAAATGGCCCTGTGGCCGTACAAGACCGTGCACAGCGCGCGGCCATGCAGGGTTGGGTTCCGCATGGCCTGTGGCCCCGCTGCGCCGCATTGTTACGCGACCAAGCAGGGCTGCGCCCCATGCGCGACCATGCAGGGCCGCGCCCTGTGCGCGACCATGAAGGATCGCGCCCTGTGCGCGACCATGAAGGGTTGCGCCCTGCACGCGGCCGCGCAAGGCAGCGCCCAGCACGCGCACGCCATGCAAGCGCGTGCCGGCAGTGCCCGTCGTCGCCGGCGGCCCCCGCCGCCCCTTTGCCGACGGCCTCCCCTTTGCCGCCCGCCGCCTCCGAGCACCCTGCCCGGGCCGCCTGAACTTCCCGAGGGTAAGAGAGCACGTCCGTCTTTTAGTTTATTTTGGTGATCCAGGTGACTGAAACGGAACAACGTCATTCGCCAGCACAAATCACTCTCCAACGTAATAACTGACGCGCCCCTCTAGAAAACTTTAAATAGGTCCTCAGGCCTTCATTTCAAACCAAGCAACTCCTGTGACAAGAGAGAGCTCTGAGGTTTTCCGGCAAAATCGTGCATTTAGGCCGATTCTCCGCTCTTCTCCATGTGCCACAGACTCCTCACGCCTCAAATGCCGTCAATCGCCTCCGTGAGAGCTCTCCCATCTAGGCTCCGCATCAACGAGAGCGCTACCCCCAGACTTCTCCTTGCGCTACAGTTCCCTTACGTCTCAAGTGACATCAACCGCCACTGCGAGAGCGCTCCCATCTACGTTCCACATCAACGAGGGCGCAAACTTCAGAAGCTCTGTGAACTTAGAATATTTTCCAGCCGAAACGCTCCCACCAAGGTTCTGCGAGCTCAGTTTCACCTCAAGGCCTGAGCGCTTCTATCGAGGCTCCGAAGACTTAGTTGTTTTTCCTCATTTACCGTACTTGTAATAGAGTAGCGCCATGTCGCCCTCTGAGATCAAACCAATCTTTGTAACACTCCAGGAAGCTAGTGGATTTTGGCCCGACACAGTTCAAATCACGTGATTTTTCACTCTTTCCGGGTTTTCCATGTCAAAAACGTCTGTCCATTACTGCAGTTTTCTTTAACTGATTGCGCGCCCGGATTGACTCCGAGCTAAGGCTGTCCGATTCTCCAGGCTAGGGAAAATACAAACAGTTTGTCGCCACGTAATGCCCCAAATTTCCTGAAAAACAACCGAAAAATGATCACTGGAGGTTACCGCCAGGCGGTAGAGCTAGCGCTAGCGGTATCCAGCTGATTTAAAATACCAACATCTCTGAAAGGTACCGCTCGACGGTAGTGTGATACCGCGCGACGGTAGCCAATGGATTAATTCAACCATTGTCTCTGGCACTTAAAGCACGACGATAGAGGAACCGCTGGCGGTAGTGTGCCACGTGTCGGATAAGGTTGAGGCGGTCTTTAAGCGACAGAATGACGCTGAATGGTCTACGCGGCCACCGCCTAAGATACCGCGCAGCGGTAGCTAGTTTCCGCGCGATGGTAGCGTTATGTTAAAGTCTCGAGATGAAAAATATTTCTCATTTTCTCTCTCTCTCTCACTCTCTCTTGGATATTGAGATAGAAGAAGAAGGATAAGAGAGCAAGGGCAAGGCTGATCCAGCCCCGAAGGGAAGCTATAAAGGCGTTCTTCTGGTCGGATTAGCGAGACGAAGCCAGATCCCCAAAGAGGAAGGTGTTGTGACCGTTTCCATCCGGATCAGCTGTGATTCCATGGCTCCTAAGCAATCGACAATGGTAACTATCTTGCTTCTTGGATATGTGAAGTCCTTATTTTGCCATAGTTGTATGAAGTCCCCCACTAATTGGTGGAGAGCGAAGGGATTTCCAATGGGTTGATCGATGATATCCCCGGTAGAAATTGCCTATAAAATCAAGAATCGAAGTACGGAATATGCATACTGTGAGAAGCCCATCTATATAGGTTGGTCTAAATTTGTTATGGTTATCTTTTATTTTCATGCCAGAGAAGACTCCATGGTTAAACATGTAGTTTACAGAGTCATGGGGTGTGCAGGTGGCTTTAGTGAGAGCACTGGAGTTAGTCTTCAGGAAAACACCCAAATTTGGGGAAGAAGTGGTGTTCTATCCCCTACCGCGCGACGATAGAGATACCGCTGGCGGTAGCTCCCAGAGAGCTATGTTTGTGATGCCTGTCTCTTGGAGACTAGGGGCCAATATGTTGAGCTGTGAGCTTAAAGTGCCCAGCTTTGGTGGTCGTGAATGCCAGCCTTGAATCATTGAGCTGTGAGCTTAAAGTGCCCAGCTATGGTGACCGTAAGTGCCAGCCTTAGAACATAATATGGTTATGTATGTATGAACGGGCAAGGGGAGGATGACCTGCGTCGTGGATTTTGATCCTAAAGACTCGAGCAACGAGCTGTGGCTGAACTGTACCCGCCCTATAGCGTTCGACTTAGAGTGAGTCACTGGATTGTATCTTAGTATAATAGAGCTTCTTTGACTTTGTCGTAGCATAAGAGAGAGTCTTAGGCTACGGGCAAGAAAGACAAGTAATTGTACACATCCTATGGTGATTGACTATAAGTGAGTTACTGGATTGTATCTCAAGGTAATAGAGCTCCTTTGACTTTGTCATAGCATAGAAGAGAGGGTCTTAAGCTACGCGCCGAAAAGACCTGTAATGCTCAAATGTGGACCGTCAATTAGAACGGTGGTGGGGCTGGGATTCCAATACATCGTTAATGAACCCCAAGTGTACGTGACGTGTGGTCTTATGCGCAAATGTTTGTGATGGTTGATATATATATATATATATATATATATATATATATATATATATATATATATATATATATATATATATATATATATATATATATATATATATATATATATATATATCATTCTGCTGCTTGCAGGGAAGGAGCACCGCCGCCCCGAGTGAGGGGTGTGGTCATTATAATTTGGTCAGCTAAAACTGACCGTTACCTTGTTTACCACCTCTTGGTGGATTGTCCCCATGCAAGTGCTAGAGAGCCGAGCGGGAAGTAGCGGACTGAAACCCCTTTGAGCTATGTCGACCCTCGAAGGTCCAGCGAATCGTGTTTTACTGGTTTCATGTATGACCGGGCTGTATGCCGATGTTTGTATAACCCTTTTGATGAGAAAACAATTTGTAAGGCCATAAGGCCAAATCACATTGTGTATTTTATTTATCATTCCTATGGTGTTGTTAGTGAACATTCATGGTGTTGTGTTCTAAGTAATTTTAATACTCCTGCTAGAATACAACTCTGAGTTAGGATTCGTGTATAATTTTAGAATCAATGCGTAACTTTGCTGACTGTTCGTGAAATATGGCATGGGGCCCCGGCCGGACCTTCTGTTATATTCTTTGTGACGGATGAGGGTATTACTATTTGGTAACAGCTTCTGGTGTCGATCTTCCTTCTTCAAATTCGTGGTCGAATTCTTTTACAGGATGGCGAGCATGTGTATGTGTGCTACCATTACAACATGAAAAAACCAATGAATGTCCACCTAGGAATGAAAATACACATGTTTGTGAAACCTACGTGTTCATATAATTTCTTTTTGTAATATTATTGGTTGCTTAATTATGTGTTTCATGATTATAGGCGACTAGAAGCGGTGCGGGGTAGTCTGAACCCTAACGTTCTGCAGAGAGTAGTGCACCAGCTGAGGTGCCTACACCTCCTCCTCCTGAAACTATAATATTTGTTGCTGAAGCCGTGTTCGGGTTAATCAATGCACAACTAGTAGGGCAAGTACTGGAACCCCAACTTAAGCCGAGGATTGGTTATCTCACATTAAGAGAACCATGAAGACAACGAAAACAAAGAAGTGATACAAAGTCACCATGACTACCTTCTTATTAGATAAAGAGGCGAGGCTATGGTGGGATGAATTGGAGTTGCACCCGTTTGCTGGTTGGCCGTTTATTGAGATCTCAATGAAGGAGTTCTCGATGTTTTTTTGGCAAGGTATCTTCCATTTGCATAGCGAATTGCAATGGAAAATTAGTTCCAGAGGTTAACTCAGGGCGAGAGTTTTGTGGATGACTACTTTCATGAGTTTATAAGGTTGGGGCGGTATGCAGGCTTTACATTTGCAGACGAGGAGTGAAAGACCAATCAGTTTTATGAAAGACTGTGCGACAATCTAAGGTTGCTTCTCTCAGGTCCGATGATGCAGGGTTTTCTGATATTAGTCAATACAGCTCGATCCCTGGAGCAAGATATGAAGCACGTGTAGCGTAAGAATGACTTGGCGGTGAAGAATCCAGAGTTTAAAGTGCTGAGTTTGGCGAAATCTGGTCAAGGAGGGTGGAGGAAGAAGGCTAGGTCTGCGGGACCAGCTTCTTCTATTATTTCTGAAGTGACAGGGCGAAGTCCGCTCGCTTGCTACACGTATGGTAAGGTGGGACATATGGCTCGAGATTGTTGGAGTAGCCGTCCAAAGGTGGAGAAAAAGACGGTGCGTCGTATGCTGAAAAGGGAAAGATAGTGGAGTTAACTGCATCCCAAGCGTAGCCCCGCGTATATAATCTTGGCCAATAGGAGGCCATTAAACAAGGTGAACGCGGGTAGAGAGTTTTGTGTTAAGGTGTAGATAAGAAGTCATGATTTTGGATTCAAAGCATCAGTACTACTGATATCAGAGTTTGATGTGATCTTTAATATGGACTGGCTCTCGGAGCAGCGTGCCTACATTGGTTGCAACTCAAATGAAGTCATACTGGGGCAAAACACCGAACGCGAGACTAAATTCGCTGGTATGCGAGGATCAAACAAAATATTGATGTCTGCTCTCCAAGTGGTCAAGGCGGTTCAGAAGGGCACAAAGTTATTTTTCACACTATTGGAGACTGTAGAGCCGAATTCCAGTTTGAGTGATGTTCCTATTATGTCGGAGTTTGCGGATGTATTTCCTAAGGATCTCCAGAAACTTCCACCCTAGCGAGAGATTGACTTCACTATTGAGTCGGTGTCATGTGCAAAAACTATGTCATGCTCACATTACCGAGTAGCACCAAAGGAGATGACAGAGTTGAAAGTACAATTATAGGCATTGCTAGAGCAAAGCTTTATACGTCCAAGTATATCTCTTTGGAGTGCATTGGTCCTCTTTGTGAAGAAGAAGGATGTAAGTTTGCGTCTATGCACTGACTATCGTGAACTGAACAAGCTGACGAAGAAGAACAAGTTTCTGATTCCGCGATTTGATGATTTGTTTGATCAGTTGGTTTGATCGACTGTCTATTCAAAGTTGGATTTGAAGTCCGACTATTGGCAGTTGAGGATTCGAGAAAGTGATATTCCCAAGACAGTGTTTGATACATGTTATGAGCATTATGAATTTATTGTGATGCATTTTGAGCTCACTAATGCGCCATCAGTGTTTATGTACTTGATGCACAAGACCTTTAGAGAGTATTTGTACATGTTTGTTGTTGGAGTCAAAAACTAGCCCAAACGAGAGTTCGGACCCTGGGGTATAGCCAACACCTACTTCTCCCAAGCCACAAGGATCCAAAGAACTGACCCGAGGCTTCAGCACGGAGGTCCCTCCACTAACCCAGAAGATCTCAGAGCGCTTCCACTCCTTAGCCAAGTGCTGAGTTAAGGATACCTCATAAAGCGCTGCAAGACTTTAGAAAATGAGAAAGCTTGCCTTCTGAGGCATCCTGTGGGTCTATTTATAGAATCCAGAAATCTAGTCTGCCAACAGCGTAGCTCTGCTATTCCAAAAGTCTATATGCAACCCAAAGTGGTCGGCCAACAACAAAACTTCGCTGTTCTGAGGAGCTAAATGCAGACCTCTAGGGACAACCAGGTAAATTTACCTCTGGACCAAATTGGGCGGGAGACTTCTCGCACACCTAGGCGGAAGCCCTTCCGCCCGCTTCACTTATCTGAATGGACCATCCTAGGCCCAAGGAACTCTGTCCAGTTACTAATGTGTTGAGAGCGAGAGCTACACTCAGCGCCTTGGGACAAAAAACGCCGAGAGCATTGAGAGCGAAACCTACACTCAACGCCTTAGGACCAAAAGCGTTGAGAGCATTGAGTAAAGGAGCTACACTTGACGCCTTAACTCAGAAAATGCTGAGAGCATTGGGAGCGAAACCTACACTCAACGCCTTAGGACAAAAAGCGTTGAGAGCGTTGAGTGAATGAGCTACACTCTACACCTTAACTCAGAAAATGACGAGAGCATTGGGAGTGAAACCTACACTCAACACCTTAGAACCCAAGCGTTGAGAGTGTTGAGTGAAGGAGCTACACTTGATGCCTTTACTCAGAAAATGCCAAGAGCGTTGGGAGCGAAACCTACACTCAACATCTTAGGACCAAAAGCCTTGAGAGCTTTGAGTGAAGGGGCTACACTCAACGTCTTGGATCCAAAGAGTTCTGCTCACTCCGGGGGCTTTTCGCCTATCCAGACGGAAACCTTTCCGCCCGCTCTAGCAAATGGCTCTTGAATTACCAGTCCAGAGGGAAAAACCCACTCAATAAATATAAGGTTGTACACAATCCACACTCTTTGCAAGCGAGTCCTACGCTCGAAAAGAAAAGTCCAACCCCTAACATTCGGTGAATGCTTGCTGACCTGGATGGGAATCTTTTGCGGGTCCCACTTCGGCCCTATATATATGCCAGGGCATGTCTCCAAGACGTCGTCCATCCTCCCCCTGTTTATCGCCTGAGCTCTTGCGTTGCTTAGAAGATGTATGCCAAATGAGCCGCGAAACTGTTCTCGCAAGAGGTCCAAGACCGCCTCGCCGCTGCCCAGGCGAGGGCTCTCACCGACTGCACTGGGTTCGCCCCTAGATTTTGGGCAAGAGGCCAGCAGACTCGACTTATCAACGAAAGAAGGCCAAATCGGTTCAGCGAGACCATTCTAGGAACGAGCCTGCCTCGCCGACCCCAACCCCTGCTCGTGATGAGCCTGCTCTTCATCCAGAGGTTCTTTTCTTACCCAGCATTTTGGTGCTAACCCCCAAAGCAGGCTTGCTATATTGATATACTACCTCTCTCGCAGGGGATGGTTTCGGAAGGCATCACCGATGCTCCCCCGACGAATACCAAGTGAACCCGGCTTCCCGATGAGAATTTACAGTCGGTCTCGAAGGCTGCCCCTCCGATTACCCGGGTCGAGCCTGCGATTGCTCCCGGTAATTTTCTTGTCTGGCTTTCACTTTTACTGGCTTGTTTTTCTCTTCCTTCACTTACATAGCTTTCCGCAATATCCGCTTCTGGAACCTTAGGTATCGTTAGCCCGAGGCCCAGGACTCCCGCCGCCAAGGACCCTATCGACCCAGCGGTCGGCCTTCCCCTCTCGCCCAGGAGAACTGCTGACAAGTCTCCTGCTCTTGCGCCAGATTCTCGCCCACCCGACGGGGAGGATAATGCCCTCTCGTCTCTGACTGAGACTCACTTACCGAGGCAGACATCCTTCACCCCGGGCCAGGAAAAACGCACCGCCCACTTCTTGGGTGGCCTTTCGAAAGGCGACCTGCGGCTTCCCGCCAGCAATCAGGTAAACACTGTCCCTTCTCGCCCTTTGATCACTCCTCCCTCCCCTAAATTGGCCTTGCCACAGCCCCTCACCAGATCATCGGGAGACTACAGAGGAGCCTGACGTAGATGAGGAGGTGATCTCGCCGTCGCCTTCCCCCAACGATATGGTGAGCTTCCTTGAAGCCTCCAGAGATGTCGAGAAGCAGAGGGAGATAATAGCTGAAGTCCTGTCGAAACTCATTTTGGTGCGGCGAGAGGACTCCTTACGGGAAACTACCCTCCTGACATCGATTGAGCGCCGACTATGCGTGATCGAGCGGGATTATGTCATCTTCTTGGCGAGACGGAGCGCCTGAGAGGCGGAAGCGGGGAGACTTCTCCCGGAAGGCACATCACGCGGGCTCGGGACCAACAGTGCCTGGTCCACCAGGAGCTCACTGTTGTGACTGCCTACCACTATTCGTGAGTGCCCCCGAGGACAGGGAGGCGAGGTCGGGGTCGCTGGTGGTGGGAACAATACTGAGCCCCACTGGTTCTCGCCCCCTCTTACCCAAACCTCCCAGCCTACCCTTCTCTCCATGTACCTCTTTTTCGAGCATATGTAATAAACTGAACAGATATTTAATTATGGCTCTTGCCCAGCGAGAGGCCTATCGTTTCTGACCTTTTATTTTTCACGCCATTCTTACCATCTTGCTGAACGCACAACTCTCGCGCCACGTTTATTTCTTATGCTTGTTATTGCTTCGCTCTTACCCGGGATCGCTCCCGGAGGCTCTCTCCATGTGCAGGTACATGAATAGTCGGTGGGGCGGGGAGGGATACGAAGCGTCAAATTATAAAAATATGCTATCTGCATTTCCGCCGTTATGAAAAATCTCATGATTACCGAATTTTTCTATAAATAGGCCGGCTTACAAACTGTATTTACTTCCATTTGATCCCGAACCTTCGTCTCCTTCCTCCTCCCTCGCTCTCGCCACTTCTTCAACCTTAGGCCTCCCACGCATAATTTTTCTCTTCCCTTCCGCCTTTATACAAAATGCCAGGCGAGACCGAGGGCCGCACCAAGTGTGCGCAAAACTTCATTGAACACAACTTCCCCCCTTGCCGCTTAATCGAGGCGGAGTATGTTTCCATAACCGCGAACTATATTCCCCGTGAGTGTAACGCCCCTGATTTTTCGGTGTTTATTTTAATTCCCATAGTGACGTATTTTTGGCTTCAGGGCGTTATGTTAACGCGTCGTTAACAAGTGTTGTTTGTTGGAGCATGGATTTGCCCAGTGGGTTTTCCTGTGTGGTTGGTTTTGGCTTGGTTGTGCATCTTCCCTCGCGAGTTGAGTCTGTTTTGGTGACTCAGTGGAGCTTTTTATATGGATGTGGTGACGTTTTATCTTCGGGTGGTGTTTTACCTGTGTTTGATTTGTCGGATTTTGATTTCAACTTTGCGGTTGGATTCATAGCGTCGATATTTAGCTACGGTGCGATTTTCATAAGATTCCGAGATAGTTTGAGTTCTGGTCGTTTTGGGGTTATTTATTAATTATTATTAATTATAATATAATATTATATATATATATATATATATATATATATATATATATATATATATATATATATATATATATATATATATATATATATATATATACCCGGTAATAAGGGTCGCGTCAAAACCCTATTCATCGTCTTCCCTACCCGAGCCGTCGTCTGTTTCGCGAAAGAGGAGTTCAGCGTCCAACATGCTTTCGACCGACGATTTCTAGCGATTTGGTGGTCGGTTTTATCAATAGATTAGAGATTTGGAAAGCTCTCGTCGAGATCTACACGATCGTGGTAAGCTTTTCCCTTTCCTCAATTTTTAGGTGTTAGGGTTTGTGGTTTTGACCTTATTTCCCCAAAAGTTTCAGGAATCGTTGCTTAGGGCTTTTGGAGTCCGATCCTTGTCGTGGAGCGGCAGATTTCCGAAGTATTGAGACAAGTGACGATTTTCTTCTTGTAACTGTTTCTTGCATTTCGTTTGTTCATCTCTTCTCCTTAGAGCGTAGGAGTAGTGTGGGGATAAGCTTGAGGAATCCATAAGAGAGTTAGAAGATTCCAGCCTTTATCCGTCAAGTTTAGGTGTAGTGGTTTGTCCGAAATTCGTCAAGTATCGACAGTAGATTCGTCGAGTATCACAGTTTAGCCTAAGGACAATTTCAGCGTATATCGTGGGAAAAAATTTGTCGAGTATGAACTAGGTGTAGAAATCCGTTAAGGTAAATTCGTCGAGTATCATTCGTCGAGTAAGGTTATATTTCGCCGAGTCATTTTCGTCGAGTATCTTGGCGTCAAGTTTGTCAAGTATCGGCGGGCGTGGCGTTGAGTGAAGTTTGTTTCGTCGAATAAGGCTAGTTTGACGTCGAGTTCGTCGAGTATAAGACGCGACGTTGAGTGGATTAGGCTTGGCACTGAGAGCGTTGAGTGATCTTGAGCCTAAGTCAAATTCATCGAGTAATCTCGACGAATTCATCGAGTATCGATGGCTTGGCGTTGAGTGCGCTGAGAGCACTCAACGCGGCGTTGAGTGAAGGTGTATTCACTGAGTATCTGGTTTGGCGTTGAGTGCGTTGAAAGCACTCAACACAGCGTCGTGTTCACTCGACGCTTTCTCCGTGGACTTAGGTTTTTCGCCGATTTGTGCCCGATTCGTCGTGTATGGTCCTTAGAGTCAATTTAGGGCTGGTCAAGGTGTTTCTTTGGGTTTAGGCTTGGGTTTGGTTCAGGGTGTTTGGGTATGATGTTTTCTTCGGCTGGACGCCGGTTTGTGAATCATTACACTTGGTGGTTTGTTTGGTCTCTGTTTTGTGGGCTATTGGGTTGTGTTTGGGCCTACTGGACACCCCCCGTAGTGCCTTTTGTGAGACATTTGGGTTTGGTAGTGCGGGTTTGGACGTTTTGGTCACCGACTCTGGTCCGGTTGTTTTTACCAAGTGTTAATGATTCAAGTTTTCGGGCTGTTTTGTGCTCACTTGCTTCTTATAGTTTAGTTTATGCTATTTCAGGCTTATCCTTGCAGATTTTGTCGAAGCCTGGCTTCGTTCTGCACTTGGTACAAATTTTCTTTTAACTCCATTATTGCAAACTTTTCACTTTACCTATTTATATTTGGCTAATTAGTCGTGGTTTCAGCTTTTCTTATAGTTTAGTTTGGTAAACCCCTTCTTGCCTTTTTCTACTTCTTACCTGCTATTTCCATTGTCACTTGTAATTTCTTGCTGATGTGTACTTTCTTTGAATGACTCAGGTTTAGGGCTATAGCCGGTGGAGTGGCTGTGTTGGGTGATAGCTTGTGGACTGCAGTTATTGCAGTGGTTTTCCTCACCGTCGTGAGGTAGTTGGTTGTTTTCGGTTTTATTTCAGACATGCATACTTTCAGTGGGTTCGTGTCAAGTTGTTAACGTCCACTGTTAGTTTTCTTTTGGAATATTAAATACTTTGATAGCTGTTAGTTTACCTTTTTGGTTGGTTATACTTGCTCTATGGGAAGAATTTATGTTAGGTTGCATGTTAGATATTTTAAAGTATAAAAATAATATTAGTACTACCTCATGCATGTCTTATTTCAAAGCTAAAGTCACCATATTTTAACTAACGTTAAAGCTATTTTCATACTTATGATAAATGTAGAGTCTTGTATACCATGAGTTATCCTCTGGGGATGTTTATACTCATATATGACGTCTAATACTGTAAATAAAGTATTTTCCGCATCGTATAATTATCTTTTTCTCGTAAACTAGATGAACCACTGAGCCGAGGGATACGACTAACTGCTTAAACATTAATTGGATTTTCCTCTTAATAACTTATTGATCTTTCATAAAAGTTTTAAGTTTGAGTTTTGCCTGAGCGTCTATAGTTATCCCCTGCTAACGTGACATCATGACACACATTTTCTCTTACTCTAATATATCGTTAAATGCAGAGAAATTGCGGGTTGTGACTGTTGGTATCAGAGGGATGAGTTGTTTGACAATCGGTCGAACAACTATCTCAGGTTTGTGTTAGTTGTATAGTTTTATTTCATACACACACCGATGTGTCATCAGTACGTCTTGGCCGAAGCATGAACACTACACTCATAAGCATGATAAGAAGTATACGACATATATTATGTAGTATGGGATGCATAATATGTGTTTGTATATGGATCCTCATAGGAGACAATATGTGACTATTATGTAGTATGAGATGCATAACAATCATCGCATGAATGCACATTAGATTTTGATTTTCATTGCATGCAATATTATGTAGTATGAGATGCATAATATTTCATGTGTACGCCACTCATAATATGCATTAAGGTATTTTTAGAATGCATAGCACGACATACATGACATAACATAGCATTAGCACACATAGCAAGCTAAAGACTTACATGATGACATATATATACACATGGTTTTGAGTCAAAGAGAAGAATAATAATTTATGTATTTATGGTTTAGGCACATGAGTCAGTAGGATGACGGTATATCATCTTAAGTTTAGGCATGTCATCATTAATGAAAATCCCAAAGAAAGTTAGCAACATGAGCAAGTGTTTAATTATGTATTGTCTGAATTAAGTTGTGTGGTTCTAACGGTTAAGCTAGGTTTTGATTAAATGTTTGTTGTTTGATTAGATGCCGCCTAAGTGTCTGGTGATGAGGTCGACTCCCCAGTCGGAGGGGGAATCGTCTGGTTCCCAGAGTGAGGTCGTGATAGGAGGATTGCGTCAGAGAAATGAGGCTTCGTCGAGGCAAATGTTGGAGATACAGTCGCAGATCTAGGCGTTGTTGTCGGTTGTTGCTAGTCAGCCGCCTAGAGTGCGGGACCTGACTGTGGGTCAAACTGTTCCTGTTCCCCCTGCCCCTATGGTGCCCCCAGTTTTGTTGCCACCAAAGATGACTTTTATTTCGCATTTCCAACGATTAGGACCACCTATAGTGGTAGAGCAAATTTTATGGCTTTGGATGATTGGATTATAGCCATCGAGGAGATGTTTGCATACTCAAGAGTTTCAGCAGAACATAGAGTAATGGTCGCTGCTTATCAGCTCAAGGGACTTGCAAAGAGTTGGTGGTTGAGGGAAAAGGAAAATCTTAAGGATGGGTGCTCATGGGAATCCTTCAAGGAATTGCTGCTGAAAAAGTTTCTGCCGTCGGTCGAGAGGGACCGTTTGATGAATGATTGTCTACATCTAAAGCAAAGGTAGCTCACCATTAGCGAGTACGAGGTGGAGTTCAACAAACTGTGTCGATTTGCTCCTAACATGGTGTCCTTAGAGTCTAGTCGAGTTAAACGTTTTTTGGGTGGTCTTAGGAATAATATCCAGCAGCTAGCTAGTGCTTATGGATCCGAAAGCTATGCTGAAGTTGTGGAGGCTGTTCTGAAGCTCTAGGCGATCAACAATGCCAAGAACTGAGGCCAACAAATGAGAAAAGATAAGAGGAAGACTTGTGAGGGTAAGAGTTCCCAAGAATCTGGTGCTGTCTCGAGAAAAAGGAGTAAAGAGATATGTAGTTTCTGTGGCAGACCAGGCCATCCATTTGAAAGATGTTACCGGAGATTAGGAGCTCAGAAATAGGAGCAGGTTCATGCGATTTAGAGTGATCCTAAAGGAGATTTAGTTTGTTCTGCGTGTAAGAGGAAAGGGCACGATGCTGCCCATTGTTGGGGAAAGGAAAGGGTCTGCTACCAGTGCAGACAGAAAGGACATTTCAAGTTAAAGTGCCCGCATGCTCAGCTCCTGCTGCAACTAGTTCCACTTCAGGCCTTGCCGCCCACACAACAATTAGACAAGGGGAAGGGCAAGCTGAACGTGATGTCTTTGGAGGAAGCTCAGACGTCTACTCGAGTAATTTCAGGTTAGATTCTAACCTAGTTCTAGCTTTTAATTTGTAGTTGTAGTTTCGACGTTCGTTCCCTTAGTTGCGTATGTGATTTCATAGGAAAGTTTAAGGTTAAGAACCGTTGGGTGCGCGTTCTTTTTTATTCCTGTGCTACCCACTCATTCGCGGCTAGGACCTTTGTAGAGCGTCACAGTTTGACCCTTGATCATGTTGGCGACGCGTTTCGTGTCAAGTTTCCCTTTGGTGATTCAGTGGTATCGGAACAAGACATTCAGAGTTGTCTGATTCTGTTAGGTAATTTTCTAGCTATTGCTAATTTGAAGGTGATAGACTTGGAAGACTTCGACGTGATCTTGGGCATGGACTGGTTGTCCAAGTATGATGCGGTCATCCAATGCAAGGTCAAGCATTTGGATTTCAAGATGGACAACGGTCAGCCCAGGAGTGTTTATGGTTATGCGTGCCAGGCTTCTCCGATCTTTTCTGCAGTATGTGCTCGGAAGCTTTTAGATTCCGGATGTTTTTCCTGTCTGACTTCGGTGTTGGAGACCGGTGGTAGTTTGCCACGTGTTGAGGAGGTTCCTATAGTGCGCGAGTTTCCTGATGTTTTTCTGGATAACCTTCCCGGTCTTCCACCTGAGAGAGACGTGGAGTTCGTCATAGATTTGGAGCTGGGTATCCGTCCTATTACTAAGGCGTCGTACCGTATGGCCCCGTGTGAGTTGGAGGAGTTGCGTACCCAACTGGATGAGTTGTTGCAGAATGGATTCATTAGACCAAGTTCTTCACTGTGGGGTGCTCCTGTGCTGTTCGTGAAGAAAAAAGATGGATCGATGAGGCTATGCATTGATTACATAGAATTGAATAAGGTAACTATCAAGAACAGGTATCCCTTGTCGAGGATAGATGACTTGTTTGATCAGTGGCGTGGTAGCACTGTGTTTTCGAAGATTGACCTTCGTTCTGGCTACCATCAGTTGAGGATTCGTGAGACGGATATCCTACGAACTGCTTTCCGTTCTCGGCATGGACATTCTGAGTTCCTGGTGATGTCCTTTGATTTGACTAATGCACCATCTGTCTTCATGGACATGATGAATAGAGTGTTCAAGGATTTCCTGGACCGTTTTGTGGTCATATTTATAGATGATGTTCTGGTATACTCCCGCAGTGCTGAAGAGCATGCCCAGCACTTGCGTTTAATTTTTTCTGCCTTGAGGGAGCATAAGTTGTATGCCAAGCTAAGCAAATGTGAGTTTTGGCTGCCTCAGATCTCCTTTCTCGGTCATGTGATTAATAATGATGGAATTTCTAAGGACCCAGAGAAGATTACTGCTGTATTGGATTGGAATAGACCTACCACACCCAAAGAAATAAGAAGTTTCTTAGCATTGACAGAATATTATAGAAGTTTTGTGGAAGGTTTCTCTTCATTGTCGAGGGCCGGGCATCCCACGGCCTGCGACCGTACATGGCCCAGCGACTGCATAGTTGTACAAGACCACACACACCACACAGTCATAAAGGGTCGTGTTGCGCGCGGCCGCGCAGGGCCGCGTAGAGCGCGACCTGTGGCCGAGCATAGCCGCATGGTCACCCGGCCATGCAGGTTGTGCCTTGTGCGCGCCCATGCAAGGCCTTGCCTTGCATGTGGCCCTGCACGGCCGCGCCATGCGCACGCCCTGCACGCGGCCGCACACGGCGGCGCCCAGCACATGCGCGCGCGTGCCAGCGATGTCCGCCGCCGCCGACGAGCCCCGGCCGCCCCCTTCGCCGTTGGCCACCTTATGCCGCCGCCACCTGCTCCGGCCGCCGCTGCCGCCTCCGGGCACCCTACTCGGGCCGCCCAAACTGCCCGGGGTAAGGGGGACACTTCCGTCTTTTAGTAAATTTTAGTGATCCAGGTGACTGAAACAGAGAAATGTCATTCGCCAGCACAAATCACTCTCCTGCGTAATTACTGACTCGCCCTTCCAAAAAACTAAAAATAGGCCCACATGCGTTCATTTCAAGCCAAACAACTGTAGAGGCAAGAGAGCTCTGAGGTTTTCCGCCTAGATTGTGGACTTAGGCCGATTCTCCGCTCAGAAATTCACTCTGCCCTTCTCTTTGAGCCACAGAGTCCTCACGCCTCAAGTGAAGTTAACCGCCTCCGCGAGAGCGCTCTCATGTAGGACAGATATTGAGTCGAGTTCGAGTGATTTTGGCTAGGTAATCGAAATTTTCAACTCGAACTCGACTCAAAATCGAAATTGATTTCGAGTCGAGTCAGCTCGACTCGAAATGGCTCGATTCCGAGCTGGCTCGAAATTGAATCGGGCCGGCTCGAAATTGAATCGAGCCGGCTCGAAATTGAATCGAGCCTGCGCGAAATTGAGTAAATTTTCACTTTATTCTTAGTTGACTCAAAATTTAATGGGGCAACCTATAAATTTAGCAAATGAAACACTTAAAGTCCTCATTTGTTTTTATTTAGGGTTAACTTTTATTATTTTAAATTTTAAAGTAAGAATATATTAATAAATACATAATATTTTTATTTAATTCGAGTTGATTCAAATCATATTTCGAGCGATTCAGGACTGACTCGAAATCGACTCAAAATCAGATTTGAGTCGAATCAATTTTAACTGATTCCGATTCAACTTAATTTTCGAGCGATTTTCGAGTTTCGAATAATATTCTCAGCCCTACTCCAATAGTCCAATCTTGGCTCCACATTAACGAGAGTGCTACCCCCAGACTTCTCTTTGCACTATTGTTTCCCTCATGTCTCAAGTGATCGGCAACAAATATAATTAAAAAAATATACGAAAGTTTTAATATTAAATAAATAGAATTGAATAGTTCTTACTCCTAAAAAAAGTAACATACAGCTTTGTGCTAAATAATGACTATAATGTCTGCCAAACAGTATAGTTTTTTATAAATTTTTTCTTTTAATACTTGAGTTTTAACAATCATCCATGCACTATGATCCATGTCTGCCAAACAGTATAGATTTGACCAATAGCCCATCCTACCCCTCTATGTTTGTGGGAAAATTTTTTGATACGTCAAACGTACCGGAATGATGTGCGTCATATAAATAGGTCCAATGGAATCGGGCTCATCTGCATTTCGCTTCCAAAGCAAAATTTCACATTTCCCTCCCTTCCGGCTATTCCCGCTAACCTTCCAGCTCCTCGACGCAAGCCTCTTGACCTGAAAACCCAGCCACACGCATCAGCGACTTCTCAACCTGGACCCTCCTTCACCTTCCAGGACCTTGATGCAGTTCCTACCCGGCCACGAATCCGGCGAGCTCAAACTTGTAAACCCGAGCTCTTCAGAGAATCATGTTTTCAAGTCCTGATATTTCTGAACCCGAGCTCCCGCAAGTGGAGGAGCATTTAATTTCTGAAGAGCTCCCGCAACCTGAGGAGCAGGTAATTTCTGAAGAGCTCCCGCAGCAGGTAATTTCTTTCATTTTTTTGGTGTAATCTGAGTGTCTTCCGATCAGATTTACTAGATAATATGCAACGTTGTAGCTGCGTCTGACCGGATATACTCAGTTTTTTTTGTGTAACCTGAGTGTCTTCCGATCGGATTTAATAGAGAATATGCAACGTTGTAGCTACGTCCGACCGGATATAGTCGATTCTTCCCTGGATTTCCTGCAGATAGAAAACTGTATATTCATGTTTTATTTTCTGATTTTTTTCTTTAGGCAAGCTCCGTTGTTGTTTTCCCAACAGTACATTCAGAGGTAGATGCATACAAGTTATACTGCGATTATGCTCATCATGCTGATTTTAGCGTTCGTAAACAACATATTTGGTATTGGACGCATACTCAAATTATAAAGATTAGAGAGTACTCATGTTCCAAAGCTGGTTTGAAGCGATCCATTCCAACCATGCAAGGTGCTGAAAGTTCAAAGAAATATCACAAACTAGATACTCGTACTGGATGTAAAGCATGCATACAGTTCACCGTAGATGTAGAGGGAAAGAATTGGAAAGTAACCAAATTTATAGAAGAACACATCATTCTTTGGTTTTGGAAAAGGATATTCATTTGTTGCGGTCTAACAGAAAAGTATCTGATGATCAGTGCAGTCTTTTGAAGAATTTGACTGGAGTAGGCATAAGGACATCTGATGAGGACATGTTTATTGCTGGGGAGGTGGGTGGTTTTGAAAACGTTGGTTTTTCAAAAAGCGATGCGTACAACTATGTTCAGCGAGAAAGATCTGCTCTTATAGAAGCCGGCGACTTGAATAGATTGTTGAAATTATTCAAGGAAAGACAAATGGAAGATAGTTTGTTTTCTTTTGATGTCCAAACCGATTAGTTCAACAGGCTTACAAGTTTTTTTTGGATGAACGGTCATAGTAAAATTGACTACGACAGTTTTGACGATGTGATTATTTTTGATACAACCTATCGCCTCAAGAAATATAACTTAGCTTGTGCTCCTTTCATCGCGGTGAATCATCATCGGCAAAATGTGTTAATTGGTGGGGAATTTATAGCCGCGGAAACAATGGAATCTTTTTGCTGGGTATTTGAGACGTTCCTGAGATTTGTTGGAGGGAAGCAACCAACCACCATATTCACAGATCAAGATCAAGCCATGGCGGTTGCGATTGCTAGAGTTTTCAGCAGTAGTCGTCACCGGCTTTGTCAGTGGCATATTTACAAAAAAGCCCCGTCTAAGGTGCCAACCTTCAACCATGACAAGAGTGTACGATCCTTATTTTACCATTGCATGAGCAAATGTGATACAGATGGTGAATTCGATACTCATTGGAACACAATGATTTTAAAGGGACATTTGGAGAACAACAAGTGGCTGGAGGATCTACACAAAATTAGAAGTAAGTGGTCCAAATAAGGATATCTTAGACCTGAGCATATTATCCACCCAAAGAAGTGAGTCTGCCAACAATGGTTTAGATGGATGTTCAAAAGCCACCAGTTCGTTAGTTGATTGCTTTAATGAGATGGGAAAATAATTTCATCTTGGCGACGATTGGAACAAGAAGAGGACTTCAGATGCAAGGAAGGTAGCATTACTCTAAAATTTAAAAACTGTTTGCATGTCAAACAAGCTTCTAAAATATACACAAGAAAAATGTTCTCTATCTTTGCAAAAATATATATTGAAGGTGCAATCAGTGTGAGCATCATAACAGAGATCCAAAACACTGATAATGAGGTTATATTTGTCACTAGGCATTGTGATGGGACAAAACGTGATAAAAAGTAGATTGTCAAACTTGATCCAACAACATTCGATGCAGAGTGTTCTTGCAAGGGATTTGAAACAAAGGGGATGCTATGTCAACATATCCTGAAGGTGTACATTTCAAAAAATTTGAAGCATATTAACCCTAAGTACACGATCAAAAGGTTCACTCGCACGACCAAACATGATTTGTAATTTTCAAAAACACCATGCACAAATGTGTTGGATTCAAATGTAGTGTTTAGAAGTCATCTAACGCGTTTCACATACGAGTTGGCAAGAGTGGTTAGAATAAATGTTGCCTTATCAGGCCTATAGAGTCTCAAGAGCCTGTACAGGATTGGGATGTTTTGAGGAACATCTGTCATTGAGAATAATTGTAGCAGGTCAACTTCCCTCAGCAGGTCTAAAGAGTGCTCTGAAAGCACTTGTAGAAGGGGCTCTGCATATTTCTTGAAGGTCGAAATAGCACACCTAGTGTTCAGATATGTACCAGCCATCTGTTCCAGTAAGAAAATAAATAAGAGCAAGGAACAAAAATAAGGAAAACCCTAAAATTTTGATTTACCCGTTTAGAAGCCTAAAGTAGAGAATATCCGGTCGGATAGCAGCTATCTGAACCCTAAAAAAACAGCTCTTCGGTCGGATAGCAGTTATCTAAACCTAAAAAAATAGTTGAATATCTAATGTCCAATGAAAATAATCCGGCAGGGTGATTCCTAGTAAACAAATAGCAATGAGGAAAAATTTGAAGAAACATAAACCCCACACTCCAGAATACTCACCGTCGTTAGGAAGAAGCATGATTGCAGTCGTCGTTTAGGAAGAAGGGGAGAATGCCGAAATTTGATCGCCCTGTTCGCCGAGTTCACTGAGTTCCTGGAGCATTGTGATGTTCGCGCTGGGATTATCTGGGGGTTTTCCTGGAGAGTTACTGAAAGTCCACTTAGTGTCAACTACCTTCACCTATGGGGGGGGGGGGAATAGGTGTTTTGCAGCGTTTTTGCGGAATTAAAATCGTACATGCACAAGAAAACAAAACAACACATCACAGAAAGGACACAAGCAAATTATAGTGGTTCCCCGATTTGGGTACGTCCACTTTCCCCCTTCGACCTATCTCCCAACCAGGGACGACTCGGTCACTTCACCAACAGGATTGAAATCCAATCCTTGCACTAACGGAAGGAACACTTCCACACGTAGGAGTCACCACTCCCACAATACGGGTTGCACCCAACCCTTACAACTAGGGACCAATCGGTCTGTTACAAAGAAATTGAAAATAGATTGTATAAGAAATACAAACAACTTATGGAGACTAAGGTGTCCCTCTTCGTTCGATGATGTGTTCTTGAAGTCAACGAAGAGTACACAACCCTAGATCTCACTTGGAGAGAATCTCCCCGAAACCGGCGGCAGCAAGAAGGGCGGCGGCTTGGTTCTCGGGATCGGCGGCGACAATGGCGTGCTGTGGCTGTTCTTTGGAGATTCAATCTTCGTAGCAAAGCTAGCAAGATCTTCCAACGGTCACACTAGGATCGATCGTCTCGATCGATTTGGAAGGGGAAGGTTTTCCCGATCAACGAATCAAGAGACAAAGGATCTCTGGTTAGACGCGTGAGACGCAGTGCTTGGCTGAGCTTCTGTCGACGGGAGATCTGGAAGAAACCAAGATCAACGCCGGCGATCAACTACACGAGCGACGACGACGGCGACGGAGAAGGATTTCCGATCTAGGTCACGTCGGCGGCTCGGCTTCTTTTCAAATTTCTTGATCTGTTTTTCTGTCTTCTTCTTACTGTTCAAAAATACAGATGTATTTATACATTAGGTCTTCAAGATGACCGTTGTGGGCCCCACCAACAAGAAACCCCAAGCCCGGTTCAAAACAGCGCCAGCGGCTGAGTCCGGTCCAGCGGGTTCCAGAAATTCGCCTAAGGCAAAATCGGCGAGAATCGAAGGTGATTCTCGTCGATTCGGCGAGAATCAGCCAGTGATTCTCGACGATTTTGACTTAGCGACAGATTTGCACGCTCTGATTTAGCCGGATAGAGACGGCGAGAATCAGCCAGTGATTCTCGACGATTCGGCGAGAATCACTAGTGATTCTCGTCGATTATTACTTAGACGATTTTTCGTCTTTCCACCCATGAGCTGCTCTTTGACCCATCCTTGCTCCTTGTCTGCTTTTGCATTATCATAGCCCTGTACTTGAAAATAAGTACACTCCAATAGAGAGAGTACACGTAGGCCAACACACTGATCTGCTCAACGAGGGATTACGTTGCGTAGACCCGTGTATATTGACCTACTGCACCCTGACATTGGTGTGTACTTAGCGTGGAATAACTGCAAGCACAACTTAAAAGATTTCATCAAATACATTGTCTATTTACCTTAGCTTGTTCAGGGTCTTCTTCAAATCAGGTACGTTGTGGATACAATACCCAACAATCTCCCCCTATTTGAAGAAGTCTAAACCCTACAAGCTAAGGTGAATAGAGCATATGAGAATGAAAATCATAAACTTAAAATTGAGTTGAGAGAGATATTCATTACCAATATCAATTTCTTGAGAGCAAACTTGGAGGCACCTTAGCCTTAGCCGAGAGGGTAATCTCCCCCTTTTCGGCTTCTGCAAATCTGGGTCTGTTGCATTTGACCCCTTGCTCCCCCTCAGTTCTTGTACCTGTGCTCACACTTGAGTTCCTGGCAGAGGCTCCCCCTAGATGCACGAGCATGGAGCTTCTGTAGTCTTCATTCCTCATAGTTTAGCATCCCCAATTCAGTTTTGTGATTAATTTCCACAACGTTCTTGAGCATTAGATTCTCAGATTTCTTAATTCTTTTTAACACTTTATTTTGAGCTTGCTCAAAAGACACTTTGAGCTCATCCACTATACCTTGAATAACATTCACTGTGTGATTAGCTAGATCAGCTCGTGGTGGATGACCCTGAGACATTCCTTGGCCTTGCTCTTCAGTAGATTCACTTGTAGAGCTGGACACTTGCACAGTCTCTAAAGGGGGAATATTTGCAGCCTCAGTAGATTTCTCAGAAGCACTTAGCAGCCTCTGCTGAGAGGACTCCCCCTCCACTATTGCACTAGTTTTCTCAGGAACTATCTCAGGAGCTTGCTTTTCAGATGGAACTTCAGTGTCGTCCTGAGGCTCCATTACTTCCTGTCTCTCATTTCCTTCTTCCTCATCCTCATCATCCATGATGTCATTCTCAACTGCATCATCTTCCAAACCTTCCTCATCATTCTCCTCTACATCACCTCCGGCTCCTAGATCATTCACGTTCAGGGCCGCCTCATTTTCCACCACATCTTCACTTTCTTCTTGCAGATCCGCAACTGCATCTCTAGCTATCTGAGAGATGCCAGATATGACATTAGCAGAAGCGGGTAGAGGCTCCCACTCAATTCCTGCAGTCAGTGCATCAGGAACTTCACTGGGAATAGCCACGAAATCTGCTACAGTTCTGTCCTCGACAGGAGATTCTTCTTGTTCTACTACCACTGCAGTCTGCCCGATGCGTCGCTCCCATCTGTCAAATACGTTGGAGTCCATTTTCTTCAAATAATGCAATGGAACTCCTTTACTCATGTCGAACCTATCTCCGTTCAACTGATTAAGATATAGGCTGATGATTCTTCCAAAACTTGGAGATCTGAGAGTGTCCTTAATCTTCTCAAAAAGCATAGCCCCCCAGTTGAATCTCTTTCTGCATACAATCGCCACAAGAATCTTGAACATGTCAGCTGAGATGTGGTCATGTGAGCCGGGTTTGCATATCAGTACTTTCCCAATGATGTCGGACAAGAGTTTCCCCTCCTCATTCATTTCTTTTCTCTTTATCGATCTGGTTCCTCTAGCTAGTCCACAAAATAATAATGTCCTGGCTTTATCATGTCCCTCCAGATAATCCTCGTGCTCAGAACTGGTGAGCTGCAAGTATTGTGTCAGTTTGCTTGCAAACATCTTGATCCTTGTACCTGCAACCTTACTCTTGATGATAGAGTCTTCATTCCAAAGTTTGGCGGTTGCGAAGAACTCCATCACTTCCTTGTCCAAAATTTTGCAGGGGTGCTCCAGTATAAAAGAGAGTCCAGCCTCTTCAAGCATGATGATGATGTTTCTGAACTCATCTGAGGCATGTGAGAACCCGGTTCGAACCAACTCACATCTAGTGACCAGGCCGGTGGTGGTCCTTGGAGCCATTTCAAACCATTGTAGATAGTACTTCTGTTATTCCAGATACTTGTTCCAATTCATTCTTGAAACATCTTCTGTCTAGTTCCCATCATATTTACGGGAACCTAGACTACCCTGCAAAAGAGTGTTACCTTACCTTAGGAACCCAATATATATTGGGTCCTAGGTTCTTGTTAGCATAAAAACTCGAATGCCTTCCCTCAGAAATCCTGTCAGGAAGACTACCTCTGCCCAGAAGAGGTGGATAAGCCCTTGCCCTTGACACAGAGGGGTTGTGCCAACAGTCTATGGCAAAGTGTCCCACCTTGCCACAGCACCAACACGTGTGAATGTTGTACCTCCGTTTCTGACCTGATCCAGTGACTGAGGTAGTCATGGTCCTAGGTCTAAACGGGATAGAGCCGGATCTGCTCACAAAATTGCCTCTTCCACCGTGACACTTGGAAGGGTGGAAGGAATGCATGTAGCGAGCGTCATGAGGCCTGGGAGGTGGTGCCTTCCTTTCAGTCAGCACCCTTCCAGAGGCCCCACGAGAACTAACTGCATGACTTCTAACCTCCCTTTCCTGTGTCCTAGGGTGGTGAGAAGCGCACTGAGAGCTGATACCAGCAGATTCATGCCGAGTTGGGGCAGTAGCCGAGAATACAAAGAGTTCAGAATGAGCCTTAGGTATTCTCTCAAGGGTGGCCATGACAGCCCTTGCACTATGGGTGTCTCCACATGAGGGCAGATCACCCTTGCAGTGACCACGGTTGTTCCTGTGATCATACCTGAAGGCATGATGAGTACCCTTCCTGCCTGAAGTGGGGGGTCTGAATACCGTTTCCTCATTTCTCCATGAATTGATAATTCAGGAAATCCACCCATTTTCTTCCTTTCTCTTGATAACCTCAACCTTGTAAAAGTTGGATACTATCCTTTTCTCATTCTCTAGACTACTCTCTAGATCTGAGATTTTAGAGTCCTTAACCTTATTGGATGCCAATTGGAGAACCAACAAGATCTTCAGTCAAGCAATCTCCTGAGCTTGCTCCTCAACAAGTAGGTTGCTTTTCTGAAGGGCTCTCTTCAGGGAATCAGGATTTTCTGAAGGGTAACAATTCCTGTCTTCAGGAACTTCAAGAGAAAAGGGGCAAGATGAAGAAGTTACCTACTCTTCAGAGTTACTGTTACTATCGCCAGAGACCGTTGTGTCAGCTTCATCAGAACTGCTTTCCTCAATTTCTTCTTCAGTCTCTGACAAGGACACCAGAGCCCTGATGCTGTCCGATTGATCCTTGCCTTCATCTTTAGAGGCGAGGACCCCCACATAGGCTTCATCCTCTTGCTGACAGCAGATCCCTGCTTTCTCTAATCCCTCCATGAGATCTGAGATGTTACCCACATAGAGTTGGCCGTCCCACACTTTTTGAATCTAGATCGAGAAGGTCCAGACCAGACATCCATAATGATCTGACAAATTATCTTGTCCAGATTAAATAATGAGAGTTCAGTCTACGACATCTCAGTAATACACTTGGGAATTTGGATATCCTTTCCAGAGCTGGAGGTCTTCATAGGAATGAATGGACCCTCTTCCAAGATGAGAGATGCTCGAGGATCAATAGCCTCCAAGTGATAGGACACTCTCATCTTCCAGACGGGATAATACTCCTTCGTGCACGTGAGAAGTCTTAGTGGAGAGATCCCATGATCCAACTCCATGCTTTTGACACTGGTGGCAGGATTCTACTCAAGGTGTGAACCTTTTTGATGAGTAACCTCGCTTTGATACCACTTGAAAGTACACTTAGTGTCAACTACCTTCACCTATGGGGGGGGGGGGAATAGGTGTCTTGCAGCGTTTTTGCGGAATTAAAATCGTACCTGTACAAGAAAACAAAACAACACAGCACAGAAAGGACACAAGCAAATTATAGTGATTCCCCGATTTGGGTACGTCCACTTTCCCCCTTCGACCTATCTCCCAACCAGGGACGACTCAGTCACTTCACCAACATGATTGAAATCCAATCCTTGCACTAACGGAAGGAACCCTTCCACACGTAGGAGTCACCACTCCCACAATACGGGTTGCACCCAACCCTTACAACTAGGGACCAATCGGTCCGTTACAAAGAAATTGAAAATAGATTGTATAAGAAATAAAACAACTTATGGAGACTAAGGTGTCCCTCTTCGTTCGATGATGTGTTCTTGAAGTCAACGAAGAGTCCACAACCCTAGATCTCACTTGGAGAGAATCTCCCCGAAACCGGCGGCGGCAAGAAGGGCGGCGGCTTGGTTCTCGGGATCGGCGGCGACAACGGCGTGCTGCGGCTGTTCTTTGGAGATTCAATCTTCGTAGCAAAGCTAGCAAGATCTTCCAACAGTCACACTAGGATCGATCGTCTCGATCGATTCAGAAGGGGAAGGTTTTCCCAATCAACGAATCAAGGGACAAAGGATCTCTGGTTAGACGCGTGAGACGCAGTGCTTGGCTGAGCTTCTGTCGACGGGAGATCTGGAAGAAACCAAGATCAACGCCGACGATCAACTACACGAGCGGCGACGACGGCGGCAGAGAAGGATTTCCGATCTAGGTCACGTCGGCGGCTCGGCTTCTTTTCAAATTTCTTGATCCGTTTTTCTGTCTTCTTCTTACTGTTCAAAAATACAGATGTATTTATACATTAGGTCTTCAAGATGACCGTTGTGGGCCCCACCAACAAGAAACCCCAAGCCCGGTTCAAAACAGCACCAGCGGCTGAGTCCGGTCCAGCGGGTTCCAGAAATTCGCCTAAGGCAAAATCGGCGAGAATCGAAGGTGATTCTCGTCGATTCGGCGAGAATCAGCCAATGATTCTCGACGATTTTGACTTAGCGACAGATTTGCACGCTCTGATTTAGCCGGATAGAGACGGCGAGAATCAGCCAGTGATTCTCGACAATTCGGCGAGAATCACTAGTGATTCTCGCCGAATCGTCGAGAATCACTTGGTGATTCTCGTCGATTATTACTTAGACAATTTTTCGTCTTTCCAGCCATGAGCTGCTATTTGACCCATCCTTGCTCCTTGTCTGCTCTTGCATTATCACAGTCCTGTACTTGAAAATAAGTACACTCCAATAGAGAGAGTACACGTAGGCCAACACACTGATCTGCTCAACGAGGGATTACGTCGCGCAGACCCGTGTATATTGACCTACTGCACCCTAACATTGGTGTGTACTTAGCGTGGAATAACTGCAAGCACAACTTAAAAGATTTCATCAAATACATTGTCTATTTACCTTAGCTTGTTTAGGAGTTTCTTCAAATCAGGTACGTTGTGGATACAATACCCAACAGTTACGATCGTCGCCGTGGGTTTAGGTCGGGGAGACGTCAGGGTGAGAGCCGGAGCGTTATTTTGAAATTTGAAAAAATCTGAGCTGGGGAGGCGAAATGAAGGTGGTCCCGATTTCTTTGAGGCTATTTATATGACGCACAGCAGTCAGGTACGTTTGACGTATCAAAAAATTTTCCATGTTCCTGACACCCCATCTTTTTTGGACTCAGGGGAATAAAGTGCACCCCTTCACTTTACGGTAAAGTGAGGGCATCCAACGGCCCGCGTGGATGTCTGCACACATCTCAAAGCGAGTACATCTAAGTTTTGAGATGTGTGCGAGTATCCAATGCGAGCCGTTGGATGCCCACACTTTACCGTAAGGTGCATCGAGTGTACTTTACCTCTCCTAAATCCAACTTTTCCTCAGTAGTCTTTCAGTGACAAGACTCCGTCCTCTTCCCTCCCATCGCGTTATCTGTCACTATTTCAATTTTACCCCCATGGAGTGGGTATTGAAATTACAATTCTGCCCCTATAATGGGGTGATTTTTTTTTTATTTTCTCCTTAAAATCCATTGATTGCCAGGCTGGCACGAGAAATTATTCCGCCAGGAGCCCGTTCTTAAATCTCTGTTCAGGAGCCATATCTATTTGTCGCCTGTAAGAAGCAATGCTGGTGACCAAAAACTAAAAAATCATTGGAATTTGTGAACACCAATCTAAGGAACTTCATCCACTTTTATGTTCAAACTGATGATATTTGTTAGGCGATCTTTAATGAATGACAGTTTAACCCATGCGTTTACAACGGCCATCACCGTGCCAAACGAAGTCTAAATTAAGGTCTTGTTCATGCGATCGTAACCGCTTGATCGGTAAAATAAATCCCGCCAAACCGATTTATTTTATCATTAATAAACATGTTTGATGCGTACGGCACGACTCTAATCAGAGACACATGGGACATTAAATACATAGATTTTATCATTAATGAAAGTTTATGTTTTAATGTTTAATGGAATATCTTCGCTTAAAATTAGCTTAATTTTAAACATTACAAATATGATTTTTAAAAGCCTGTTAACACTAAAAAAACATGAGAGGTTCGAAAGATATATTATTATCATCTTGCCATTACAAATATTAAGAGTTTAACAACAAAAACATTAAATTTGGTGATGGAAAATAAAAAATGGATAATGATTAATGAAGGAGCGTTTATATTGTTAGACCCTATATGACTATTGACAGCCCAACAAATAGCTATTGGTAGTCCAAAACTTAAGTTTTTTAAAAAATAACAATCATTGTTAATTACTAGAATAACTCAAAAAATAGAGATAAGAGTCCATGGTCCTACTATATGACATTTTTAGAAAAAGTGTAAAAACACGGAACCCCGAATTAACTAAATACGAGTTTCAAGCGCATTTTGAAAATAGAACTACTATATAACATATTTAGGAAAAGTGTTCAACATAAAAGATGTAGATCTTGACGAGAACTACAACTTTAATGTTTAACACTTTTCCTAAAAATATCATATAGTAGACCTATTTTCAAAATGCGAGACACCGGACGGAACTAATGTGAATCGCATAGTTCCGCCCGGGTTCCGCCTCTTTTGAAAATAGACATGTTTTATTGCGTTATTAGAAAACATGTTTAACATGAAATTTGTAGATCTCGACGAGAACTACAACTTTTATGTTGAACACATTGTCTAAAAATGTCATATAGTAATCTTATTTTTAAAAGGCGCGGCACCGGGTGGAACTATTGCAAATCACATAGTTTCGCCCGGGTTCCGCGTCTTTTAAAAATAGGCATACTAGATTATTTTTAAAAAAGTGTTTAACATAACAGTTTTAGATCTCGTCGAGATTTACAACTTTCATGTTGAATATTTTTTCTAAAAATGTCATATAGTAGGCTTATTTTCAAAAGACGTGTGTTCCGCATTTTAGGCTGCTATTAGCGATCATATTATGTGTGTTTTTAATTGTTTCGTCTGGCTGTCAATAGTCATATAGAGGCTGACAACATAAACCCCCTTAATGAAACAACATTTCAGATCAATCTGAATTGTTTTTAATAATTTAAGGATTGTTTTTTTGTAAAAAATATCATTTTATTTGTCGACGCGAAAATATCTCATAATCCTTCGGTTTTTTTTTCATTTTGTCAGACTTTTAAGTATTTTTTCTTTAAATGATGTTAATATTTAAAGGTATTTTTATATTTTTTATATATTTAAGTAATTTAGCGGTATTTACTATAATGTATTTAACAATTTTTTTACAACTGTAGTGAATGATACATATTTGGCATGCGTCTGGTTGCTCAGCCTAGTTGCTCGACCTGAGTCTATTCGTGTCTGAGCCGGTTATTCCCGTGCCCGACAAAGCACAGGGCCAGGGCTAAGGGGCCTCTTATTCGGCTAATGCTTCACCTAGTGTCAAACCCGGGTAAGCCCAACCCAGGTCAGGTCTAAAATCCTATTGAACAAAGTTGGGCTACCAACATGTTGGATACATTGAGAATTGTGTACCTGATTTGAAGAAGCCCTTTCAACTCAATGATATACACAAATTTCGTATTTGATGTATGTTGAGTTTACTTATGCAGATTCTATGTTGAAAAAAATAAAATAAGTACAAAAGTATCAAGACACTAGACAAGTGTCAAGACATTAGACAAGTGTCGACACCTTTGTAAAAGCAGTGTTGGGACAAGGAATCAAGTTGTTTTGACACTCATGACAAGTGTCGACACCCTTATTCAAGTAGTGCTGAGACAGGAAGCAAGCTGTGTCGACACCCAGGACTTGGGTCGACACCGTCAGTCAAGAAACAAGCAGCGTCGACACTCAGGACTAGTGTCGACACCTATTATATAAGTTGTGTTGAGACAAGAAGCTAGCAGTGTCGACACACTCGATTGTTGTCAACACCCCTATAATAGAAGTGTCGACACCCAGGATTGGTGTCGACATAATATAAGTACAGAAGTGTCAACACCTAGAACTGACGTCAACACCTTTACGCAAAAGCTCTCAAGACAGAAATTCTTCTAAGTACAGAATTCGAAGTCTAAAGTTTTGACAATCGTCAGAACTGTTAGATGTCAGTGGATTAACATGGGCAGCCGACCACTCTTGCCAAAGCATATATAAAGAGACCAACACAATAGAAACGACGTAGATTTTCTCATTCTTCTCTTCTCAGACTGTCAGATCAATTCAACAGAATTCTGAAGGTTGAGAGGAGACAGATCGTGGATCAACTTCAATGTTCTCCAGCCAAGTTCAACCCTACCTTCTCCTTCAAGAATCTTTAAAAAAGCTATGGTGGGTTGAACTATTTCTTCTCAATCAAGTTCAAGGAAAAAGATTACTCATCAAGATCTGATCAAGAAAAAGTTACTTGTTTCTTTCCTGCTTGGTCATTTATCAAATCTCAAATTCTAGTCTACTTTAATTATTATTTTGTAAGAAGTGGAGGCAGATCTGAGGGTAGTATATATATATATATATATATATATATATATATATATATATATATATATATATATATATATATATATATATATATATATATATATATCTTTACTACTCTAAAAGAAGTATAAATGGATGAGTTCGAAATTACAATAGCCATCCGATATAGTATAATAATATTTCTGCCGTCCGATCAAACTCAATCATGCTGCATCATCTCTCCACATTTTTATAGGTCTCCTAAACCTATAAACCTACTAACTAGGTTATGTAAGATTACATTTTTGCCCCTATGAAATTCTAAAAAATAAGAGAAAGTCCGATCAACAAATCAAATCCGCTGCCCGCCAGCGCGCGGACTCGATGACCCGCTGCCCGCCGACCCGCGACACGCTGACCGTGACTACTGGCCCGCCCGCCCGCCATCCCGCGGACCCACCAGCCCGCCATTCCTGTGATTTCAAATATCACTTAGGTGAAGCTATATTTAAACCCCTGAAGCCCGCCATTATAGGCAGTGTGGGACTAAAGGCGGGTTATATATATAATTATTTATAATTATTATATTATAATTATTATATTTAATAATTCTTATATATATATATATAATTATATAATTATTATAATATAAGCAGGCGGGTGAACAGTGCTCCCGCAACTGTTCACCCGCCTGCTCTTTACTATTTATTTTAATTAATTCTTTAATTATTTAAAATATAAATCTATTTATTATTTATTTTATTAATTGTTTTTTTATTAATTATAAAAAGCAGATGTTCGATACTTTTGCGAAGTCCGCCGGGAGGCGGGCGAACCCCCGGCTCAAATTTATTTATTTTTATTAATTGTTTCTAAATATCAAATTTACTTTTGCGAAGCCCGCCGGGAGGCAGGCGAAGCCCGCGTCACCGGCCGGGTACTGTGGCACGTAGCCATCGGGCCGGAGGCCCGTGCCTGTCACTCGTATATATATATATATATATATATATATATATATATATATATATATATATATATATATATATATATATATATATATATATATATATATATATATACCATATTATAAAGAAATACTGAGGTCTGCAAATAGCCTGAGTTTGAAATTAGGGGAAAAAACAATGGCCGTCTGATCTCTTCCACTATATCAGCAGCCGTCTGATCAAACGAACCCCTTCTCTCCACTTCTTACTAGAGCTCCTAAACCTAGGACTAGGAGTCCTAAACTTATGTAAATAATTTCAAAACGGGCTTAATTCACATGCTAAAACCGAGTGGAATCAGCCCGCCAAGCAACAAGCCCGCGCTATCCGCCCACCAGGCCGCAAGCCCGACAGCTAGCCCGCAAGCCAGCCAGCCCAACTGATTTCAAACTTTCATAGCGGAATGAGCAATATAAACCCGAAATTACAGTTGTAGCAGGCGGTGTGAGACTAAAAAGAAGGCTTCAATTTCCGCTGAATAGTGCTCCGCACGGACTTCGGTTAATCGCCATTCAATTTCGGGTGAACAGTTTATATAATCTTTTATATTATATTTTATATAATATAAAGTATATTATACAATGCAGGCCGGTGAACAGTGCTCAAAGCACTGTTCAGCCGCCACCGTTATAATGTTTTCAATTTAATTGTTTTAATTCAATTTATATAAATTTTTAATTGTTTTAATGTTTCTTTTATTTTTTTAATTAAAAGCAGACAGTTGGGGGGCCGGCGAAGCCCGCCGGGGGGCCGGCAAAGCCCGTCGTCGCCGGCCGGATACTGTGGCGCGTGGCCATCGGGCCGGAGGCCCGTGCCTGTCGCTCGTATATATATATATATATATATATATATATATATATATATATATATATATATATATATATAATATATATATATATATATGTATATATGTATATATGTATATACATATGTATATACATATGTATTACATATGTATATACATATGTATATACATATGTATATACATATATATGTATATACATATGTATATACATATGTATATATATATTATATATACATGATATACATATATATATATATGGTATATATATATGAGCTGTAAGCCTAAATTATAAAGGCTGAGGTAGGGCTGACAGCATGAGGTAGGAGAAGGACTTTCTCTGAGTTGTAGGAACAATTGTGTTCTGTGGGTGTAGGGCAAGGGTTTGCCTGACGTGTAGGAGTGAAGGTGCACTCTGAGGTAGAATTTTTGAAGGGAATCTGAGTTGTAGGAGACAGCTGAGCTTTGAGGTGTAAGATCTCAGGATCTGAGGAAAAGAAAGGAGAAGTTTGACCGAATCTGGTTCATTGTTAGTAGGCGAAGGAGGAAAGTGAATGTACCAATAATTTGGGGAATCACTTTAAAATTCTTGTGTGTTGTGTTGTGGTTTGTGCTGTGAATGTTAGATTAGATCTGTGTTGATCTTATTTTATCTATTTTCTTGATTGTTGTGGCTGTGTTAACTTCCTCACTAAAGAATTTTTTGTGTCCATAAGTATCCAAGATTTGAATAAATTTGAATTGGACCTATTCACCCCCCCTCTAGGTCAATCAATTCCCTAAAACAAACACTTTACAATTGGTATCATATGAAGGTTCGACTGTCAAGGCATAACAACCTACTGAGAATCCTAAGGATTAACTGAGATCAAATTATGGCTCAAAGAGAAAACCATTCAATCAAACTCTCAATCTGTTCTAAAAAAACTTTGGAATCTGGAAGGAAAGGGTTAGACTCTTTATGGAGGCTGCAAATCCAAGAATATACATCATTGTATTGGAAGGATCTTTCATACCTATGAAAGTGTCATGTCTTGATGCCAATATAAGGACACCTAAGACCTATATGAAGATGGACAAGGATGAGATAATTCTAGCCTCTATGGACATGAGGGCTCAGAACATAATTGTCAGTGTCATAAATGACTCCACATTCTAAAATCTGGTTCACTATAAAATAGCTAGAGAAATGTGAGAATCTTTGATAGTGTATATGGAAGACACTGGTGAGGATAGAGATGACAGAAAATCTCTATTAAACTAGCAGTATGAAACATTCAGGCAAGACAAAATAAACACAGTAACTGAGACTTTTGATAAATTCTTCAGAATTATGAACAACCTGAGAACCTATGGAAGAAAATTCACAATCTATGAATTGAATGATAAATTCTTGAGGTTTATAAACAAGGAATGAGACATCAAGATATGTGTCATCAGGAAAAGAGGTAACTTAGCCAATATAGACCCTCATGCTCTATTTGACAAACTGCTATCTCATGAAATGCAACTGAACCTTAGGAAGTCTAAAGAAGACATTGTCAAGGCTCATAGTAAGGAGAAAACACTTGCTTTAAAGGCTGATTCATTCAAGAAAAATAGAGAAAAGACTGCACCCACAATCAAAAAAGAAACACAATCAAAAGACTCTAAAACTGCTTCATTTGGAGAAGATATAACTGAAGAAGAATTGTCATTACTCTCCAGACAGTTTAAGAAGATTCTGAGGAGAAAAAGGCAAGGAAGCTGAAAGGGTCATGGTGGAGATTCTTCTCACAGGAAGACTGACCATTTAGAGAATCACAAGAAAAAGAAGTCTGGGGACATGTATGACTCTTCTCAGAACAAACAGTTTAAGTCTAATGTTATTTGTTATTGCTGTAATAGGTCATGACATGTCATTGCTAAATGCCCAGTAAAAATAAAAGAAAAGAAGACTGAAAACAGGAAGTCTAATGTACATAAGAAGGCTGACAGTAGTCTGTTATCTAAGAAGCAGTCAACACTTTTAGAAAGTGAAACTGAATTTTCAGAGTTTGAAGAAGGGGAGGCTCTAATGGCCTTGATAGCCACTGAAGACTCAGACATAAGAATAAGAGCTCCACTGTCCACATTTGACAGTGACTCTGAAGAGGAGGGACTCATGGCCAACACTGATGAAAAGGCTCAGGATGTACACCATCCTAATGAGGTAAAATCTCCATCAAGTAGTTTAAATTCTAGTTCTTGTTCAGACTCAGACTATGAACAAGATTCAAAATCTAAAGCTGACATCAACAATCTCATAGAGAAGTATGAGATAATGTTGAAAGCTCTTATGAACATCAAAGAACTTGTTAAAAAAAAGCAAAGGAAATTATGAATCTTAGAGTTATTGCTTTTCAGTTTAAGGATGCAACCATAAAGTTGGATCATCAAAAATTGGAATTGATAGAGTTAACTCACAAACTAGATGAACAAACTGAAATTATTGCTGAACAAGCCAAGACAGTCAAGAACCTAGAAGCAAAGCTTCTTCATGAAAGACAGCTCTTGAACAAGTTTTCCAAGCCTAAGTCTGTCTTGCCCATTATTGATACATTTTATACACCATTTAGAAGTGGTGTAGGATATATGGAGGATAATAAGATCTATAAGAAACCTGATCCAAAAGGAAAAGCCCCAATGGATTCAGTTAAACCACCAGCTAAGCATATGACCTCTAACAAATGCAAGGCATCATATGTTCCTGGATACATGATTGCTGAGTGCTCCACCAGCAAGGTCAATAAAAAGCCTTGCTGGAAAGGAACTATATCTAATGGTAAAAAGGCCTATAGACTTCCACAAAATGTGATCAATCCAAGGAGACAAGGAATTCTTGGATCTGGATCTAGTGCACAACACTCATTTCTAAAAGAAAAAGGTGTCAATTCTGCACCAGAAACCTTGGAATCTGAAAGTCAACTCTAAGTTGCACAAAAGTTCAACTTCAAAGGTGCAGCCTAAGAGAAGATATAACAGATATGAGTGTTGGTGTTGTGGGAAGGTTGGACATTTTACTCTAGATTGCTGGTACAATCCAATAGGACCCTCATTTAAATCTTAGTCTCATGCATTCAGAAAACCTGCTGTGATTCACACAGCTAAGTCTAACAGGAACCAAGGTCCCAAAACTATTTGGGTGCCTAAGGTTAACTAATTCTGTGATTGCAGGTGGATCCAAGTACCACAGAAATGCCTATATGTTACTTGGACAGTGGCTGTTCCAAACACATGACTGGAACCAGAGTCTGCTGATAAACTATAGATCACTATAGGCTGGACCAAAGGTGATCTTTGGTGGCTCAGAAAGATACTACACAAAAGGATATGGTAACATTTATAATGGTCTAGTGACTATCATAAAAGTGGCTTATGTGAAATGATTGAAACACAATCTAATAAGCATAAGTAAGCTTTGTGATATCGGCTATGAAATAGCCTTCCACAATGATTAGTGTCTGATACGGAAAACAAGTGATCAAGAGATCATCTTGTTAGACACTAGGAGTGTGAGCATTTATTGTCTAAATTTCTTATGTATAAATGAGGATTCTCTTGTATGCCTAGTAGCAAGTGAGAAAGACTCTTGTGTGTGCAATGACACAAGAGGCTAGCTCACTTAAATTATAGAGCTGTGAGCAAGTTGCTTTCTATGGACTTAGTTAGAAATGGACCCCAGCTAAAATACTACAAAGAAGGCACGTGTCCAGCATGTCAAAGATGCAAGCATACAAAAGTCTCCTTTAAAAGAATTTAGTCTAAAGACACTGAGAGGTGTCTGTACTTACTTCACATGGAACTATTTGATCCTATGCAAGTTCTTAGTTTAGGTAGGAAGTCTTACACCTATGTGATTGTAGATGATCACTCTAGATTTGTTTGGATATTCTGCCTAAGTGGAAAGTCTGAAACTTTAGACATTCTTGCTGATTTTGTCAAACAAATTCAAAATGAACAGGCATGTTTTGTGGTCAAGTTTATAAGTGACCATGATACAAAATTTCAATCTGAAAGAATGACAAATTTCTATAAAAAATTAGGGATCTTTTAGGAATTCTCTTCTTCTAAAACTCCCCAACAAAATGGGGTTGATGTGAGGAAAAATAGAATTCTTATTGAGGCTGCTAGAACTATGCTAAGTGACACATCTCTCCCAGAATATTATTGGGTTGAGACTGTAAACAGTCTGTTATGTTCAGAATAGGGCCTCGATCAACAAAAGTCACAACAAGACTCCCTATGAACTAATGAAAGGTAGAAAACCAAGTCTGTCCTATTTCAAGATATTTGGAAGTAAGTATTATATCTTAGACAATGGGAAGACTTATCCAACTAAGTTTTCAAAGAAGTCCTATGAAGGTATTTTTGTAGGCTATAGTAATCATAGAAAGGCATATAGAATCTACAACTTGAAACATCAAGTGGTAGAAGAGTCAATTAATGTTATTTTTGATAAAACTTCTATTTTACATAATATACTATCTAACAATTCTAGTCTAAGAGATGTTGACTCTAAGATGAAAAAAATTAAATATAGTAGATTCATCTTCTATATAATTAGAGACTGGAAACAATGTTGTATTTTCTATAGAAGACACAATCACTGCCCAGGGGGAGGAAGAGACTCACCCTTCTCTAACTGAAGAACTAGGTGATGGTAGGAATTTGCCTATAGCTGTTAGACACCTTAGAGATCATCCTATTGATCAAATAATAGGTGATGTCAGGCTAGGTGTGACCATTAGGAGTAGACATCATAATGAGGTTCTATTCTCTAGCTTTTTCTCTCAAATGGAACCTAAGAAATATGAAGAAGCAAATTCAGACCCCAAATGGATCATGATAATATAAAAAGAGCTCAATCAATTTGAGAGATGTAAGGTCTGAAGTCTATTTCCTAGATCTAGAAATCACAATATCATAGGAACTAAGTGGATATATAGGAATAAATTAGATGAGAATGCAGTTATAGTTAAAAACAAGACAAGACTTATGGTTAAGGGGTATAGACAAGAGAAAGGAATAGACTTTGACCAAACCTTTGCACCTGTAGCTAAGTTAGAAGCCATTAGATTGTTTTTAGCTCATGTAGCTTACAAAGGATATAAAGTCTAACAGATGGATGTTAAATCTGCATTCCTAAATGGTACATTGAAGGAAGAGGTGTATGTAGAACATCCACCAGATTTTGTAAATCCTAAACTTAGCTCTCATGTATTCCAATTACAAAAAACATTGTATGGGTTAAAACATCCACCTAGATCATGGTATGAGACCATGTCTAGCATTCTTATAGAGAATAAATTATTTAGAGGGAAGATAGATAAAATATTATTCCTAAGGGACATCAAAGGTTCAAGCATCCTAGTCCAAATTTATATAGATGACATCATTTTTGGTTCTACTAATGAGCTACTATGTAGGAAATTTGCCAAGCTTATGCATGACAAGTTTGAAATGAGCAACATGAGTGAGCTGAAATTCTTCTTGGGATTCTAAGTTAGATAATCTGAAGATGATATATTTATCTCTCAGTCTAAATTAACAAAGGAGTTGATTAAGAAGTATGGTATAAAAAATTCTTCTACCATGAGAACCTCAATGGGTTCCTCAGTATCACTACACAAGGATGAATCTGGGAAACCAGTGAATGAATCCTTGTACAGAGCCATTATTGGATCACTCCTTTACTTGATATCTAGTAGACCAGATATTATGTTTTCAACATGTGTCTGTGTTAGGTACCAAGCATGCCCTAAAGAGTCTCATTATACAACTGTTAAAAGAATACTGAGATATCTAAAGGGCACACCTAATTTTTGGCTTTGGTATCCTAGGAATGGTGATTTTAATGTAACTGGATACACAGATGCATATTTTGCAGGCTGTAAAGAGGACAAAAAGAGTACTTCAGGAACTTGTAATTTTTTAGGGAGAAGACTCATCAGTTAGAGCAATAAGAAGCAGACAAGTGTAGCTATTTCAACAGCTGAGTCTGAGTATATATCAGTTGGGAGCTGTTGTGCACAGTTATAATGGATTCAACATCAACTCCTGGACAACAGTGAACAGCTAAGTAAGTCTGTTATGTATTATAATTCTACTAGTGCAATCCCAATTGCTAATAATTCTATTTCTTATAGTAGAACCAAACACATAGAAATTAGATATCACTTTTGTTGAAGCCAAAATTTGACTCCGACAAATGTTCGCAAAATAGGGGCGTAGCCGACACCTACTTGGCTCAAGCTCCGACCTCCGACTGGTCGTGAAGGACTAGAAAACTGGCCCAAAGCCGCAGCAGGGAGGTCCCACCGCTAACCGGAAGGTCACTGAGAGCTTCCCCTCCAAAGCCAAAAGCTGGGCTTGGAGTTCTTCAGAAGACAATGCCGGTGATTCACTGGGAGTGGAAAAGTCCCCTTCTGAAGAACCCCTATGGGCTTATTTATAGATTTCGGAATCTGAACTGCCAATAACAAAACTGTACTGGTCTGAAATTACCGGGGTACCCCTGGCTGGGTCTGCCAACAGCCAAACTCCGCTGTTCTGAGGAGCTATGCGCAGGCCACCAAGGGTAAGAGGGTAAAAATACTCGGGGTAGAAGAGTAAAAACTCCTGTTGACATGGAAAAATGAAAATGGTCTCTTCTCGCCCTGGCGAGTGGAGAAGCACCTGTCGGCGAGATGGACCCCACTACCCACCTCGCCTGCGCCCTTTGCTACGAGGTCTTCTCGCCGCTGGAGGCCCTCTTGCCTCTGGCGGCCCTCTCGCCTCTGGAGGCCCTCTCGCCTCTGGGTGGGGTATCTCGCCCACTGGAGAGCCAATCATCTCGCCTCTTGCGAGTGGGCCCCCTGGTCCCATTCGCCTGCCTCGACCTATCTGCTCCCTGAGAGCTTCTTGCGAGCCCGAGGTTGTACACAATCCCCGCTATTTTCGAGATTATTCTAAGCTCGAAAAGAATGTCCAACTGAGGCTCGTTTATTAAGGCACATTAAAAAATGTATTTATGAGGAATCTTTTGAGGCCCCCCGGGGCCTATAAATATATGATTCCTGCCCTGCACACCGGGCGTCCTGCTTTGCATATTCTTCTTTCCTAGCTTGAATCTTTCGGTATGACGCACAACCAGAGCTTCCGTGAACGTCTTGCATTGGTGCGAGAGCAGCACAAGGCCAACGTGGCCTCTTTTTACCTCTTCCTTAGTTCGCCCTCTCCCCCCGTCGTCTCGCTTAAAAAGGATGAAGGCTGGTGGTTCGTCGCCTGCCGCAGGAGATCTGTCTCGCACCGTCTTGGAAACCATCCCCACTCCTCATGCGTCTTCCAAGGAGAAAGAGGTGGGTACTTGCTTTTGCCACTGTCATCTCTGCAATCGTGTTCTCTCTTCTGTCGACTAGTGTTTTTTCAGGGAGTCCTTGTGGTTTCGCGGCGCCCGGAGAGCCCGCGAGATGGTTTTGCCATCCACCGCGAGGAGTACGACTCGCAGCCCTCTTCTACTCCCCCTACTACTCCCATCGAGAGGAGGGACGAGCCCCTCCTCAGCCGCCGAGACCTGTCGCCTTCCTGGTAAGAGTCCTTCCCTCGCCCTTTTGCATCCCCTTCGCTATTCTCACACCCTTCTGCGAGTGCCTCTCCCACCCTGCCTCTGCACCCTTTGCGCAGATTCTCGGGCCAACTCGCCTGTTGAGGAGCAGCCAAAGTGACTCTCCGTCTCGCCTCCTCCTGTAGATGGGATTGAAGACTATCTGGGTGACCCTTCGAATCCAGCGGAGATGAAGCGCAAGACAGCTGAGCTTTTTCAGAAGCACGCACGCATCATCCAGTCCTTGGCGCAAGATAAGCAGGCCGCGGAGAGGCGCATTGAATCGCTGGAGAACGAATGTGCTCGCCTATCCTCCGAAGCTAATGCCGAGCTAGATGTTGATGGCACCAACCCTGAAGCCATCATTAGCGAGACTGATATGCAGCTCCGTCTCGCGCGCCGCGGTCTTGAATCTATTCGCGCATTACACTCGCGGAGCAGACCTCCCTGCGCGGGAGCTTGCGGGGGCCGCTGGGAATGGCGCCCGTATTGAAGGACGTCCGTATCGCCGCTTCTTATCTTCTATTTTTGAATGTTATAATAATAGTGGTCTTGTAACGTCGTCTCGCCTAATCGTGAAGAAACTGGCTGCCCTCCGTACGCGGGATGATCTCTGAATAAATATTTTTTCTGCTGGTTTTTATCTCCTTTCTAATTTATATTATTTTTGATTATATTATATATATTCTTCTTTGATTGCGACGGGTCGCGTCGATCGAGATTGAGGAGAGAGAAACGAACGCCGACTATTCCCCTCCCCTTATATTTTTTTCCCGCCCATCAATCATTGCTCTGTATTGGTTATAAATATGCCTGGCCCGGGGTCCGATAGATACCGCACTTTTCTCTCCCGCTGCTACCCAAGCTCTTGGCTCTCTGATTCTTTCGTCTCACCGGCCCCTCTCACCCTTCTCTCTTGGTTCTCTCGCCAACTTCTTCTTTTTCTTTGTCTCGTCGAAGACCGTCTCGCCAAAGAAGATGGGTAAGAAGAAGGTTTGAAAGAGCAACTAGATCTGATATACTCTAGAGGGGGGTGAATAGAGTATATGGTGCTTTAAAACTTTTACAAGCTTTTACAACAATTGTTGTAGTAAGTGTAAGCAGGGAAGCAATAAAGACTCTAACCACAATACTAAGGTAAACAAAAACTAATCACAGACAAATCAAGGCCAGAAACAAAAAGTAAACAAGCAGAACCAGAAGACACAAGCAGATTTTTTTGATCAGGTGTCTTGCCACCAATGAGCTTTTGACAAGGTGCTCAAAAACCAGATTCAAACTTTTGAAGGGAGTTTGAGAAACCCTTTACAGAGTGGGGGTGAGAGAGTTATGGCAGTCTTCTCTTTCTCAACCAACTGAGAAGACTAAGTGGATTGATGTCAAAGCTCCCCCTGAGTCCTTGAGATCTTCAGGAAGAAGAGCTTTGCTGAGGGTGATAGGCCTTCAAAGATAGAACTCCAACAATAAATGATTTCAGCAAGCTGAAATGTTGAGTGTCTGGAGTCTTGAAATGATGTTGGCCTTGAACACTTTGAGAGCTGAAGAGATCTGAAGATTTTTTGAAAGCTTGATCTCTTTGATGAGTGTTCTTCAGAATTCTTTTTGACAGAAACTTTTTTTGTATCTTTCTGTATTCTGTATATTGTGTGTCTTCTTTCTTCTGGTTGATTTTTTTGATTCAAAAACCATTCTGTCTTTTATTCTCTGTTCCAGAATAGAATGTCATTCTCTGTCAAGGATAGTCGTTGGTCTGCATTGATTGCATCCTTAATTGCAAAAACTCTTCTGGAGGAAAGTCTACAGAATTATTCCTTGGAAAATCCCTTGAAACTTGGTCCAGAATTGAATGTAAACGGCTAGCAAATCTCTGAATTAATTGCAGAATAACTCCTGACTGATTTGAATTTGAATTCTGGAAGTTATCTCAAATCGTCGAACTGAGCTCTGCTATCGTCGAGCTGAGCTCAGCGAACTGGAAAACTCAAGCAGCAAAATAATCGTCGATCTGAGCTCAAAGATCGTCGAACTGAGCTCAGAGATAAAGATCCAATGCAGAGTCAAAATCGTCGACCTGAGCTCACCGATCGTCGAATGGAGTTCGACGATATTATGAAGTTGAGCTCAGCGATCGTCGAGTGGAGCTCGACGATCCGTCGGAGTTGAGCTAGACGATCGTCGATCGGAGTTCGACGAATCGTCGTGCTGAGCTCGACGATCAGACTTAGTCTCCAGACAGAAAAACTTGGTCTTCAGGGCAGCTTCCAAACCTAGACTTCTAACCCTTAGACTCAATTCTAATTGACCTTTTAAGCTATACAGGAGGTCAAATAAAGGTTCCTAGAGACATAGTGATCCTGACCCAAATTAGTAATAGGGTGTTCCAACAATCTCCCCCTATTTGGGTTAGGATGACTATTTACAGACTTTAGAAAAATTCAAATAACAACATACAATCAGAGAAGCATAAAAGCAGCAGCTAGACATTGCAGAAACATCACAGATATATATATATATGTATATATGTCATCCAGATAGCAGTCAGAATTCAAAGAAATTGTCACCTTACACTGTCACTTCTTCTCTTTGCCTTTGACAAGTTTGATTTCTCTGTTTGGATTTAGAGCTTCCTTGTTGGACCTGGTGTCATCTGCTGCACCCAAATAAGTTTGCTTTGAAGATCTGGGGACCACAGCAGCAGGATGCAACTCCATATATCTCTCAGCATCAAAGAATTTGCTGGAAGCATATTTGTCTAGTTCCTTTTGTCTTTGCTCTGACATTGTAGAAATATTTGAAGTGTCTAAACCTTACTCTCTGGCCTTCTTGATCTGATCTAGTGCAGCCAGTTCCTTCATCCTAGCAGTCCAAGTAGATGGATTATTCTCAGGGCCCTCAAAAGGTACAGGTGGTTCATACCTGTTGGAAGGATTATCTTGAGGAGGCCTGGCAGACACAGTTTCTTTGAGCTTGTAGGGGAAAGGACCTGATGATGTATCAGAAGAACCATGTCCTCCCCTGGAGTATGGGTGCTGCCTGGAATACCCTTTGGAATAAACTTGAAAATCTCTTTGATTACCCTTGTATCCTCCTCTCCTAGAATAAGAACCCCTAGACTGGCTTTCCCTTTGGTAGGATCTGGCATGGGGTTGATAGGGAGCCTGGCTTCTAGCTGGGGCTTGACTTGCAGAGCTGCCACCTGCACCTGCATCAGGAGGAGGTGGTGGAGGAGGATGAGGGTGCTGGAACTGGGAGGAGCCCTTTTCATACTTTCTCTTCTTCTTCATGGCTTTCAGCTGATTTTTAGAATATTGCATCCAATGTTCTGTGATGGGGCAGTTATGCAGAATGTAATAAGGAATATCATTATCATCCTTGACTTTTGCAGGAGGGACCCTTTTCATAGCCTTGCTCCTAGCTTTCCTTTTCCTTGCAATAGTGGCAGAAGAGTCATCAGAGTCTGTCTTGAACTCATCAGATTCAGAAATCTGGGCATCATATAGAGCATCAATTCTCTTCATCAAATCTTTCTTCAGTTGAATAGCAGCAGATGAGGCAGAAGCAGAAGTAGCAGCAGCAGGGACAGCAGCAGATGGAGCAACAGATGCAGAGGGTGCAACAGGAGCAAATACAACAGATGCAACAGATACTGGAGTAGTGACAGCAGAAGTAACAGCAGTAACATCATCAGAATCTGCAGCAGGCTCAAAAACAGTGGCCTCTGTCATCAGAAGATCCTTGGAAATTGGCTCATCAGAAGCAATTAGGATTTCAGCAGCAGTGTGAGCAATCTCAGCAGTATCAACAATTTCAGAAGCAAAGTCAGTGTTTTCTTTAACAGCAGCAGCAGCAGCAACATCTTCAGAAGCAGCAATCACTGAATGTACAAATGCAGAGATAATGCTAGGGTCACAGCAAGAGACAGGCACCAGTGCCTTGGACAAATCTTCTGGGGGCTGGACAGCATTAACCTCTGGGAGATAGCTGAAGAAGGCAGGATCAAAGGCAGAAAGCAAAGACCTTAGGTCTATTGCAAGAACTGCAGTAGGAGCCTGACATTCTGGAGGCACAGCAACAGTAGCAGAAGGGGCAGCAGACACAGAAACATCAACAGCAGCAGCAGCATGAAGGCTTGCTTCATATGACATCTCCCCCTGCCTAGATGCAGATACATCTGTATCAAGGCAAACTGTTGGTGGTGCTGCCTGAGGAAGGAGGGAGGAAAGCCTGGCAGAGAGGGCTGCCACTGACAAGTGTAGAGGAGCCAATGAGGTCTCCAAGAGTAGGGAGAGCCTGGGGGCAATTAGCTCATACAACTTGTCAGCTAGGGCTGAGAGGTCTACTTGCTCAAGAATAGGAGCAGAGGTAGATGGAATGGGGATAGCTGAGGATGCTGGAAGTGGAGGGCTGGAGAGTGGAATGGATGGCTCAGGTGTTGGGATGGTGGAAATGGAGGACAAGGGGATGGATATGGATGGGGTGAAAGTGGTTTGGTCAATGATATGGTGGAGGAGATCTTGGAATGAAGTTGAGGAGGAGGGTAATTCTGGAGGAGAGGATGGGGAATCATCCATATATGAGTCATCCAGGAGGGTGAAGGATGGAATGGATGGAGAAGAGGTGACATCTGGTGGAGGGTATGAGAACAGAGGGTGGAAGTGGTCTACTGGTGGAGGCAGAATGGGTTCTGGAGATGGAATTGTTGTTGGAGATGGGCTAGAGATGGTAATGGTGGATGGAGCTGGAATGGTGGATGGTAGAGGAAGGGTTGGAAGTGGAGGAGGAGAAGAGGCAGCAACAGCAACAGCCAGGTCATCTGCAGGAGCAGAGACCTGTGGAGGAGTGACTCTTTGAGTCCTGGTGCCTGAAGGAGCACTTGAGGAGGGCCTGCCAGGCTTGCTGATTTGCCTGTCCCACTTGCCAAAGAGGGCACAGGTGAGTCTCTTGGAGGCATTTATGTGCACTCCAGAGGAGACCAGCAAGGCAGGGCACCTGTTTTGCAGGAAGACTCCAAGAATCCTTCCAAAGTTAACAAAGCTTTTGTTTATTTTCTTCTTGATTAGGTCAAAGAAGACCTCTCCCCAGTTCAAACTTCTCTTATCCACCAGAGCTCCCATGAGGCAGAGCTGGTATCTGGATATGGTGTCATGAGCAGAGTGCTTTGCAAGCAACACTTTCCCTACCACATCTGCTAGGAACCTGTATTCAACAGACAGGTTCCTCTTGAATAACTTGCTAGGGTTTCCCTCTGGATGACCCATCCTGGCAAGCATGTCAGAAAACTCCTCTCCAGATAACTCAGCAGTATCATCTCCATGTCTTAGTCCAAAAACCTCTGTTAAAATGGTGGGGGTCAGAGGTACCTGAGTTCCAGCAATGGACCCAACTATTGTGGAGTTGTCTTGATTATGAGCAGTATAGACCCACTCCTTTATCTCATCTGAAGCAAGCTTGATTCTAGTGGTCATGAGGGCAGACAGATTCTGATCCTTGAATAAATCCAGTATATCTTGGACGATTTGATCAGTGGTGTTGAAAGATTCCATATCAATGTCGAATCCAGCATTGAACTTCATTGCGGCTAGAACTGCAACGGACACAACCATTGTACCTGCAAAAATTCAACAAACAAAACGACCAAGCGTAGAACTGTTTGGAGGGAAAGAAAATCCTTGCAGAGAAATCGAAAGCGCAAGAGAGAACGACGGCGAAAAATGAGTTTTATATTAGGGTTCGACGCAGAATTGGAAAGATCGTTGAACTCAGTTCGACGATCGAGGCTTCTAAAGGAATCTGAAAAGTTTTCAACATCGTCGATCTCCGTTCGACGATATTGGAGAGCGTCGAGCTCCGTTCGACGATCGTACAGAGAACAAGATCGTCGAGCACCGTTCGACGATCGTTGACCGGAAGAGATAGTTCATACTATCTGAGAGGCGCTGAACTCAGTTCGACGATTTTTGGAAATCGTCGATCTCCGTTCGACAATCTTAGGGGAAATCGTTGAGCGCAGTTCAGAGATCAGAAAGATTCTAGACACCAAGGAAAGTCAGAATGTTTGACTAGTCTTGGTCAATTTTTAAGCTTTCAAAATCTTGGATATTATTTAAGGCTTCCTCCATCTAATATTCCTAATTGATTTAGGAAGAAGGTGTGTTTCTTTTCATCCAAAGGCTTGGTGAAAATATCTCCCCTTTGTAAATCAGTTGGGATATATTGTAATTCAATTTTGTGTTTTTCAACATTATCCCTTAAGAAATGATGCCTAATCTCTATGTGTTTTGTCCTACTATGGAGGACTGGATTTTGAGCTATGGAAATAGCACTTGTGTTATCACAAAAGATTTTAGACTTCTCTAAGTTGTATCCATAGTCTAGGAGTTGGTTTTGGATCCACAAAATTTGTGAACAACAACTGCCTGCAGCCATATATTCAGCTTCAGCAGTTGAGGTTGACACAGATGTTTGTTTCTTACAAAACCAAGAGACAAGTCTATCACCAAGGAACTGACAAGTTCCACTGGTGCTTTTCCTGTCAATTCTGCATCCAGCATAATCAGCATCAGAGAATCCAGTTAACTCAAATGCTGAATCTTTTGGATACCAGAGGCCTAGATTTGGACAACTTTTAACATACCTGAGAATCCTCTTTACTAATGTTAGGTGTGACTCTCTAGGGCTTACTTGGAACCTAGCACATATACATGTAGCAAATATTATATCTGGTCTACTAGCTGTAAGATACAGTAAAGAGTCAATCATTGCTCTATATGTTGTCTGATCAACAGGTTTCCCATGTTTATCAGCATCCAATACAGCATTGGTAGGCATGAGTGTTTTCATACAAGATGCCTCAGACATACCAAATTTCTTAACCAGTTCATTAGCATATTTGGTTTGAGAAATAAAGATGCCTTCAGCATGTTGTTTGACTTGCAATCCTAGGAAGAAGGACAGCTCACCCATGCTACTCATCTCAAATTTAGAATGCATCAGGTTAGAAAACCTTCTGCACAATTTTGAGTCAGTAGAACCAAAAATGATATCGTCTACATAAATTTGTACTAGTAGGGTATGAGACTTATGGGTTCTAATAAAAAGAGTTTGGTCTACTCTACCCCTTATAAAACCATTTTCCAAGAGAAAGCATGCTAGGGTCTCATACCATGCTCTAGGAGCTTACTTGAGACCATATAATGCTTTGTTCAGTCTAAAAACATAATCAGGAAGAGTTGGAGAGATAAAACCTGGAGGTTGTCTGACATAGACTTCCTCTTTGATGTCTCCATTTAAGAAAGCACTTTTGACATCCATCTGATAAACCTTGAAGCCTTTGTGAGCTGCATAAGCTAGAAATATCCTGATGGCTTCCAATCTTACAACAGGTGCAAAAGTCTGGTCGTAGTCAATTCCTTCTTCTTGAGAATATCCCTGAGCAACTAGCCTTGCCTTGTTCCTTATAATTACGCCTTGATCATCCAGTTTGTTTCTGAATACCCATTTTGTTCCAATAATGGAATGATCCTTAGGCTTTGGCACTAGTTCCCATACTTTGTTCCTTTCAAATTGATGCAATTCCTCTTGCATTGCAATGATCCAATGTGGATCTTGCTCTGCATCTTGAATGGACTGAGGTTCAATTTGAGATAGGAAGCAGGTGTGCAACAGGTTTTGGTTGACCTGATTTCTGGTTTGCACACCAGCTGAGATTTCTCCAATTATTTGGGAAATTGGATGGTCTCTTGATGTTACTAAATCAACAGGGGGTGTTGATTGTTCACCAACCTGTGTTGTTGTTTCCTCTTGTGGTACAACAACTAGCTCTTCAGATTGTGCTTCAATATGTGAGGCATTCCCTTCATCTTCACTGCTTTCTTCTTCTTGAGCAACCTGTAACTTGTTCATATCTTCAACTAGAGAGAGTTCCTGCAAAGGTTCTATGGTAGAAGAAATCTTCTCCTTGAAAGACATGTTAGTTTCATCAAAAGAAATATGAACAGATTCCTCAATTTTCAAAGATGATTTATTATAGACCCTATAGCCTTGCTGATCATGGAGTATCCCAGAAACACTCCTTCATCAGCTTTGGCTTGAAATTTTGCTAGATATTTCTTGTCATTATTGTGAATGTAGCAAATACAACCAAAAATTCTGAAATAGTCAACTTTAGGTTTCTTCCCTTTGAGTAATTCATAGGGAGTCTTTCCCTTTAGTTTATGTATCAGACTTCTGTTCAGCACATAGTTGGAGGTGTTCACTGCCTCTGCCCAAAAGGATAGAGGTAGATGAGCATCTGACAACAATGTAGTGGCAGATTCAATAAGGGTTCTATTTTTCCTTTCAGCTACCCCATTTTTTTGAGGAGTTCTAGGAGCTGAGAAAGTATGCCTGATCCCTTCACTCTGACAGAACTCTTGCATAAGAAGAGAATCAAACTCTGTCCCATGATCACTTCTGATCAGGGCAATGTGAGTATTGAACTCAATCTGTATACATTTGAGAAACTCTGTCAGACACTTAAAGTTATCAGACTTCTTCCTTAGAAAGAACACCCAAGTGAATCTAGAGAAGTCATCTACAACTACTAAAGTGTAGGATTTCCCTCCTAGGCTTTGTACTGTGATGGGTCCAAATAGATCCATGTGTAACAGATACAATATCCTAGGTGAATCACTCTTATTAAGTGACTTAAAACTGTTTTTAGTTTGCTTGCCTAATTGACAAGCCCTGCAGAGTCCTTCCTTCTTGAAGGGGCCAGAAGGTAGTCCTCTAACAAGGTTGTCCTTGGAGAGCCTAGCAATAGTTCTAAGGTTTAGGTGTCCTAGTCTCTTATGCCATAAAACATTTGGTCTACAGACAGAGTTAAACAGGCAAATATCTATATTAGTTGAAAGAAAATCTACTAGATAGATGTTACCTTTCCTTTTACCTGTCAACACAGTTGTGTTGTCCTCTGACTTGATTCTGCATAAGGTTTTGCTGAAGGTCACTTGGTAGCCTTCATCACATAGCTGACTGATGCTGATTAGGTTGTGCTTCAGTCCTTCCACATAGGCTACCTTCTTGAAGGTTACTGAACCAATCTGGACTGCACCATATCCTTTAGTTTGTCCAAAGTTGGAATCACCAAAGATAACTTTGGGTCCAAGCTTGGCTCTAAAGGAAGTGAGGTTGTCCTTGTTCCCTGTCATGTGCTTAGAGCACCCACTATCCAAATACCATTGCTGGTAAGATGTTGGATAGGTCTTTACCTGCACATAAAACAATTCATTTGTTTTTGACCCAGTTTACCTTGGGCCTAGGTTGATAACCTCTGAATTCTGAAATGAAAGACATCCCAGGTTGACTCTTATATCCTTCAGGATGATATCTCCTTGGAGGTATAATCCATTCAGTATAAGGGTTAAAGGTTTGGGATGAAGAACCCTTAGGATTCAATTTTGATTTGCCTTTGACAAAGTTTCCAGAGTTCTGACCTCTGTTCGACGATCTTGGAGCTGAGTTCGACGATCTTGGGTCAGATCGTCGAGCTCCGTTCGACGGTCGACTATGGGTGAGGTCAGGTATATGTGATCGTCGACCTGCGTTCGACGACTCTGGCTGAGATCGTCGATCAGCATTCGACGATTTTTCCTGAGATCGTCGAGCTGCGTTCGGCGATCGTCGATCTTCATTCGGCGATCGTCGATCTCCGTTCGACGATTTTTGCTGGGACTTAGTTTTCTGAGGCAGATCAGAATTTTTCCTGGCAACCTCTACAACTCCCTTTCCCTTGTTAGAAATAAACTTGATGGGAGTTGTTAGGACTATAGGTTGGCTGGATGAAGCACCCAAGCCCAGTGTACTGTTGAATCTAGAGTTCACTGTGCTTGTGATGTCCATCAGCTTGATGCTTCTCCCATTAAGGGATTCTTCAAGCTTCTTGGCCTCAGAGAGCTCACTTTTCAGTGTAGCTATCTGTTCCCTACAGTTCTCCAACTCCTGAGAGAGTTTGAGGTTTTCTGACTTTAAACCATTGTGTTCAGATAATTGATTTCTGAGAGAGATAATTTCTTTCTCAGACTTTAGCAGGTCTAAACACAGTGCTTTAAATTCAGATTTAAAATCTTCTGAACTAAAATCAAAAGAACTAATTACCTGATCTTCTTCAGGTTGAGTCTCTGAGTCTGACTCTGACTCCTCTTCCTCTGAGTTGTGCTGTGAGGCATTGATTGCCATCATGCAGAACTCCTTTTCTTCTGCATCATCCTCATCATCACTTGAGCTAGAAGAGGCTTCTGACTCCTCTTCTGTCTCACTCCAGGATTCAACAACAAACCCTTTTCTTGTATGCTTATTTTTGCTTGAAGAAGGTTTGCCACTTCCATTCCTTTTGGAGACTTTCTCCTTTCTTCTTTCTTTTCTGTCCCTTCTGTCCTTGATCTTGTTCTCTGGACAGTCAGGAACTATGTGCCCTGGTTTCCTGCAACCAAAGCAGATAATATCTTTATTGTTGCTAATGGACTTGTCATACCTTGGCTTGTCCTGCTCATTGTATGATCTTCTTCTGAAGTCCTTTCTGGCCATCTTGTAGAATCTTTTGGCCAACAAGCTGAGTAGTTCATCATTGCCTGTGCTCTTATCTTCAGGCAGATCCTCAGTTGCCTTAAAGGCTATGGTCTTCTCTTTCCTTGTGGCTGGTGAAGCAGCCTTCTGTTCTTCCTCTCTATTCTTGATAAGTAGCTCATAAGATTTGAGCTTACCCAACAAGGCTTCAGTGGTGATTTCATTCAGACTTCTGGCATCCTTAATTGGCCAGATTCTTGAATCCCAAGTGCTGGGGAAGCACATTAGGATCTTGCCATTAAGTTCTGTCAGAGAAATCTCTTTGTCCAATGTCCTTAGTTCACTGACAATTAGACTCAATCTGTTGTACATGTCTCCCACTGACTCAGTCTCTCCCTTCTTGAAGTTCTCATATTGGGAGATGAGATGGGATCTTCTGTCCTTTCTCTCATCAGCTGAGCCTGAGACTATTTCTGAGAGCTTGTCCCAAATCTCCTTGGCTGAATTGCATTCAGCTACCTTTTGAAAAATGTCATCTGACATTGTCTGAGCTAGAATGTTCATAGCCTTGGCATCAGCTACTTTCCATTTTTTGATGTCAGCATCTGTTCCTGATGGAGGTGGAACAGCATTTGTACTTATGCTCTCTGGGGGTCTTGGACACACTGTCAAAACAGAATTAAAGATATCTTCATCAATAGAATTCATGTAAAGTCTAATCCTTGCTTTCCAAAGTGCAAACTTTGACAGATTGCACACTGGAGGTCTGGTGCTAGCATAATCTTTGTTTTGGGCCATGATTTGTGCAAATAGAGTCTAATAATAAAATACAAAAAGGATCTAGTTTGGGATCTTGGGGTTCAGGTGTTAGCCTGTACAACCAATCAGATATGGTATGTTTAACCAACCTGGCTCTGATACCAATTGAAAGAGCAACTAGATCTGATATACTCTAGAGGGGGGTGAATAGAGTATATGGTGCTTTAAAACTTTTACAAGCTTTTACAACAATTGTTGTAGTAAGTGTAAGCAGGGAAGCAATAAAGACTCTAACCACAATACTAAGGTAAACAAAAACTAATCACAGACAAATCAAGGCCAGAAACAAAAAGTAAACAAGCAGAACCAGAAAACACAAGCAGATTTTTTTGATCAGGTGTCTTGCCACCAATGAGCTTTTGACAAGGTGCTCAAAAACCAGATTCAAACTTTTGAAGGGAGTTTGAGAAACCCTTTACAGAGTGGGGGTGAGAGAGTTATGACAGTCTTCTCTTTCTCAACCAACTGAGAAGACTAAGTGGATTGATGTCAAAGCTCCCCCTGAGTCCTTGAGATCTTCAGGAAGAAGAGCTTTGCTGAGGGTGATAGGCCTTCAAAGATAGAACTCCAGCAATAAATGATTTCAGCAAGCTGAAATGTTGAGTGTCTGGAGTCTTGAAATGATGTTGGCCTTGAACACTTTGAGAGCTGAAGAGATCTGAAGATTTTTTGAAAGCTTGATCTCTTTGATGAGTGTTCTTCAGAATTCTTTTTGACAGAAACGTTTTTTGTATCTTTCTATATTCTGTATATTGTGTGTCTTCTTTCTTCTGGTTGATTTTTTTGATTCAAAAACATTCTGTCTTTTATTCTCTGTTCCAGAATAGAATGTCATTCTCTGTCAAGGATAGCCGTTGGTCTGCAGTAATTGCATCCTTAATTGCAAAAACTCTTCTGGAGGAAAGTCTACAGAATTATTCCTTGGAAAATCCCTTGAAACTTGGTCCAGAATTGAATGTAAACGGCTAGCAAATCTCTGAATTAATTGCAGAATAACTCCTGACTGATTTGAATTTGAATTCTGGAAGTTATCTCAAATCGTCGAACTGAGCTCTGCTATCGTCGAGCTGAGCTCAGCGAACTGGAAAACTCAAGCAGCAAAATAATCGTCGATCTGAGCTCAAAGATCGTCGAACTGAGCTCAGAGATAAAGATCCAATGCAGAGTCAAAATCGTCGACCTGAGCTCACCGATCGTCGAATGGAGTTCGACGTTATTATGAAGTTGAGCTCAGCGATCGTCGAGTGGAGCTCGACGATCCGTCGGAGTTGAGCTAGACGATCGTCGATCGGAGTTCGATGAATCGTCGTGCTGAGCTCGACGATCAGACTTAGTCTCCAGACAGAAAAACTTGGTCTTCAGGGCAGCTTCCAAACCTAGACTTCTAACCCTTAGACTCAATTCTAATTGACCTTTTAAGCTATACAGGAGGTCAAATAAAGGTTCCTAGAGACATTGTAATCCTGACCAAAATTAGTAATAGGGTGTTCCAACAAGGTTGAGGAAGGTGAGGGGCGCAGCCGCTGCGGGAAGAGGTTCACAGACCACGACTTCCCTCTTGGCCGGCTCCCTCAAGAAGATTATCATAGGTTTGCCCGCGAGTACCTGGGGGATGGTGTCGAGTCACGTCCCCCCAAGGTCGGCGAGTGCATCAATACCTACTACCCGAGAGAACTCGCCTTCCCCGTCTCGCATTTTGAGGCGGGGTTGCGGCTGCCCCTTTGGCCTGAGGTGAAACAGGTCTTCAAATATTTTGGTGTCGTCCCGGCGCAGTTCAACCCTAACGCCATCTCGGTGTTGATCGCTTTCGCCTGCTATATGCGCCGGGAGCGCATCGAATTCAGCTTGATGGCCTTCCGCAAGCTCTTTATCTACCATGCCAACGCCGATGGCGTCTCGTACTTTACTAGTCAGGGGCTAAAAGTGTGCGAGACGCCTAATAAGAACCACCACTGGCTCACTCGATTTGTCTTCATCCGGGGAGACCGCGCTGATTTCGGCGGCATCCCTCTCGCGCCGGTGTCTCCGCCAGAGAGCTTCTACGCCACCCCACAAGTCAGTGGCCCAGAGAAGCTGTTGTGCGAATACCTAGTTGGCAAGAACTTCGAGGTCAACTTCTTGCGGCGAGGTCTCGACTCGCTCCCCCCCCCCCCCCCCCGTGCTCCCTGGTGAAGGTATTCTCATTCTTTCGTTCTCGCGTCTCGCTATCCGCCGTCTCGCCGCTTAATAACCCTTGCTTGCTTTTAGGTGAGCGAATCGTTCCAGCCCTCCCTCCTTACAAGAGCAACATCCACCCCGCGAAGGATCTTGATCTTGCCAACGCAGCAGCAGAGGCGGCGAGAGAGTCCTTGACGCCCATCCCGCCGAAGAGGCCCGCAGACGACACGGTCCCCTCTCGCTCCACCCCTCCTAAGAAAAAGATGAAGAAGGTCGTAGTCATCTCCAAGGAAAAGAAAGCTCCCCAAGGGAGCCCAATTTCTACAGGGGAAACTCCACCGCCCCTCTCGCCTAACCACCAGGCCGTCTCGCCTACTCGCGAGACGGTACTCCCTGATCAACCGGTCGCCGCCTCCAACCGGCCTGCTACGGCGTCCAACCCGCAAGCTGATGTTCCTGAACAGGCGGCTGCCACTTCCTCTCGCGAAGGCGATTCCTCTAGCCGTCCCGCCCCCTCCTCCCATATGAATTACAACCTGGGTCCCGTGGTTTATGATGCCGTCGGCGACCCAGTTCTGTTGTGGGGGAGGGACGCCAACCACGTGTCCATCTCTACTCTCCTTCCTTCTTGGAAGGAGCAAGAGGTCCCCACCAGCCACGCCTTCGCCGTGGGGTACGGCCTCTACGGCGGCCTTGATGCTGTTTCGCCTGAAAGCGAGTCCACCAAGGATCTTGTGCTGAAAAGTTCCCATCATCAAATGTGGGCCTTGGAGTTTTCACACCGCTCCTCTCGCCGCCTCATTTATATTAATTCAAAGTGGAAAGCCAACGAGGAGAATCTGGAGGCGGAGCGGGAGAAGTCTACCGGTCTAGCGAGAAGGCTATCTGATGCCGAGTCCCTCCTTGCGAAGGCCCAAGGCGGCGTGGTAAGCCATAAGACTTTTTCCTTTGGTCTTTTTCTCTCCATCATTCTTGGCTAACTGCTGGGTCGTCCCGCAGGATGCCGAGACGGCGGAACAATTGCGCTCGCGCGTGGCGGCTTTGGAGGAAGAGGTCCGGGTATTGACAGCTGAGAATGCGCGTCTTCAGGCTAATGTCGCCTCGTCGTCTCACCGCGAGCCCTTCCAGACGCCTCCGCCTCATTATTCTCATGAGGAAGTCGAGGAGCAGTGTCGAGATGCTGGTGTCCGTGCGGCAGAGCTGGTACTGCAAATGATGAAGGATCTGGGGGTTGTAAAAGACGATTCCGAGACCGTGACTGCTCGCGACTTGGTCCCTGAACTCTACAGCGAGGATAGCGAGGATTCTTCATCCGGCGTGGAGGAATGATGTGCCGACTCCAAGATCTAGAATCTCTCTCTCCTCTTTTTTTTGTTGCAAACTTAAAATTTTGAGCGCTCTTTTGTGTCACGTGATAGTTGAATACACATGTTTATCTTGCTTGCTCTTTTATTTTTCCGTTTATGAAATGAATCACTAGCTTGTCTCGTCCTGCGAGACGATGCCACCTCTCCGTTTCGCCACCTCGCCTTTTCTTTTTACATTTTTGTTTTGCTTATTGCGGGACGACCCCTTGGCGCCCTTACGTCATTGAGACAGTGTCGTCCTGGCTTGCTACCCTGCTGAAGAGTTGGATTTTCAAAGTGCGCGAGTGGTCGTTTCTTTTCTTTGTGCGTAAATTTTGACTGGTACAATCTTCTCGCCTTGATCTTAGATACTTCTCGTGCGAGTGGCTCTTGGTGATGCAACCCGCACTTTGATTATTTAGAGCGGGCCTTCTGTATTCGCACGAGTGCCTACTCGCCTATGCGAGACCATCCTCGTAACTGCCGGCTGCGAGTGTCTCCACTCATATTGCCTCAACTTTTCCCGAGTTTATTTCCTTCTCCCTAAGTTTTAGGCTGGGGTGTTGTTTTAAGGGGCTTTTCCCAACTGTTTTGTCATCGAATGAGTTTACTTCCTTGCTAGCTTGGTGAGCTCGGGCGACAAGTCCACCGAGGATCGGTCCGAGCTCGAAGTGATGTAGAATGTCCCAGGTTTAGGCTCGTTCCCAAACTTTGGACCCAACCCCCAAGAACCAGACCTATCCCCCACAGGCGAGCCTTCGGACCTGCCAGCTAGATGAGAGCCTGCGCAGCGGGTGTACCTGGGGCCGAGCCAAGCTAGGGGTGCCGATGAAGATACCTCAAACCAAACCTATCCCCCACAGGCGAGCCTTCGGACCTGCCAGCTAGATGAGAGCCTGCGCAGCGGGTCTACCTGGGGCCGAGCTGAGCTCGTGGTGCCGATGAAGATACCTCAAACCGAACCTATTCCCTACAGGCGAGCCTTCGGACCTGCCAGCTAGATGAGAGCCTGCGCAGCGGGTCTACCTGGGGCCGAGCCGAGCTCGGGGTGCTGATGAAGATACCTCAAACCAAACCTATCCCCCATAGGCGAGCCTTCGGACCTGCCAGCTAGATGAGAGCCTGCGCAGCGGGTCTACCTAGGGCCGAGCCGATCTTGGGGTGTTGATGAAGATACCTCAAACCAAACCTATCCCCCACAGGCGAGCCTTCAGACCTGCCAGCTAGATGAGAGCCTGCGCAGCGGGTCTACCTGGGGCCGAGCCGAGCTCGGGGTGCTGATGAAGATACCTCAAACCAAACCTATCCCCCACAGGCGAGCCTTCGGACCTGTCAGCTAGATGAGAGCCTGCGCAGCGGGTCTACCTAGGGCCAAGCCGAGCTCGGGGTGCTGATGAAGATACCTCAAACCAAACCTATCCCCCACAGGCGAGCCTTCGGAACTGCCAGCTAGATGAGAGCCTGCGCAGCGGGTCTAGCTGGGGCCGAGCCGAGCTCGGGGTGCTGATGAAGATACCTCAAACCAAACCTATCCCCCACAGGCGAGCCTTCAGACTTGCCAGCTAGATGAGAGCCTGCGCAGCGGGTCTACCTGGGGCCGAGCCGAGCTCGGGGTGCTGATGAAGATACCTCAAACCAAACCTATCCCCTACAGGCGAGCCTTCGGACCTGCCAGCTAGATGAGAGCCTGTGCAGCGGGTCTACCTGGGGCCGAGCCGAGCTCGGGGTGCTGATGAAGATACCTCAAACCAAACCTATCCCCCACAGGCGAGCCTTCGGACCTGTCAGCTAGATGAGAGCCTGCGCAGCAGGTCTACCTGGGGCCGAGCCGAGCTCGGGGTGCTGATGAAGATACCTCAAACCAAACATATCCCCCACAGGCGAGCCTTCGGACCTGCCAGCTAGATGAGAGCCTGCGCAGCGGGTCTACCTGGGGCCGAGCCGAGCTCGGGGTGCTGATGAAGATACCTCAAACCAAACCTATCCCCCACAGGCGAGCCTTCGGACCTGCCAGCTAGATGAGAGCCTGCGCAGCGGGTCTACCTGGGGCCGAGCCGAGCTCGGGGTGTTGATGAAGATACCTCAAACCAAACCTATCCCACACAGGCGAGCCTTCGGACCTGCCAGCTAGATGAGAGCCTGCGCAGCGGGTCTACCTGGGGCCAAGCCGAGCTCGGGGTGCTGATGAAGATACCTCAAACCAAACCTATCCCCCACATGCGAGCCTTCGGACCTGCCAGCTAGATGAGAGCCTGCGCAGCGGGTCTACCTGTGGCCGAGCCGAGCTCGGGGTGCTGATGAAGATGCCTCAAACCAAACCTATCCCCCACAGGCGAGCCTTCGGACCTGCCAGCTAGATGAGAGCCTGCGCAGCGGGTCTACCTGGGGCCGAGCCGAGCTCGGGGTGCTGATGAAGATACCTCAAACCAAACCTATCCCCCACAGGCGAGCCTTCGGACCTGCCAGCTAGATGATAGCCTGCGCAGTGGGTCTACCTGGGGCCGAGCCGAGCTCGGGGTGCTGATGAAGATACCTCTTCCTGTCATTAGGACGTCACAATAAACAATGGACAGGAAATAATTCAAGAAGTATATTATATTGACCATGCTTTGAATACATATCTACTACCCTCCCTTTTCACGGGTAGAAGCGTTTTAAGTCATCTCCACTCTAGGAGTGGCTCAAGGTCCTACCCTCCACATCCTGGAGGTAGTAGCCTCCTGCTTTCAACACTCTCTTTACAATATAAGGTCCCTCCCAATTTGGATTGAGCTTTCGCACCGGGGCGGACCTTCCTGCCGCATCAACCTCTTTAGCACCAGATCTCCCTCCGCGAATTGCTTTATCCTGATATGCTTGTCGAAGTGCTTTGCCATTCGACGCTTGATCTCTTCTTTCCTGATGGCTGCTACGTCTCGCAGTTCCTCTGCCAGGTCTAGCGAGAGGCGCAGGCCTTCTTCATTTTCCATCCTCCACATCTTGTCCCCATCACCTGCAGCCACAACTCGTGGGGATCAAACCTCGAACTCCACGAGTAGAACTGCCTCACATCCATGGGAAAGCTTGAAGGGAGTCTTGCCGGTGGCCGTGTTCGGGGTTGTTCTCAAGGCCCACAGGACCGAGGGGAGCTGCTCTACCCAATTTCCTCTCAAATTCTCCACCTTCTTTTTTAGCGGGTTTACGATAATCTTGTTTGCCGCCTCCACCTGACCGTTGCTCCTGGGGTGGTGGACGGAGGCAAACCTGAGGTCGATGCCCAGCTGAGTGCAGAAGCTGATGAACTCTTCACTAGCAAACTGGGGACCGTTATCCGTGACAATGGCCTGAGGCAGCCCGTGCCTGCAGATGATCTCCCCCCAGACGAAGTTCCTGATGACTTGGGAGGTCACTTTTGCTAGCGCCTTAACCTCCAGCCACTTGGAGAAGTAATCTATCATGACCAGGAGGAATCTTCTTTGCCCACTAGCTGGAGGGAAAAGCCCAACTAAATCCATTCCCCAGATGACGAAAGGCCATGGTGTTGTGATACTTCGGAGCCTTTGAGCCGGCAAAAGCTGGAGGGGGGCGTAGAGCTGGCATTTTATACACTTCTTTGCGAACTCTGCCATGTCCTTCCTCAGGGTGGGCCAGAAGTACCCCTGTCTGACCACCCTTGCATCCAACGTCCTTCCTCCGGAATCACTACCACATTCCCCGGAGTGCATCTCCTCCAAAACGTGTCTGGTCTCCTCCTCCGTCACGCATCGAGCTAGGAGACCCGAAAGCATCCTCCGGTGCAATCCTCCTTCATGCATGAGATAATGAGCTGCCTTATGCCGGAAATTCCTTGCCTCCTTGATCCCCTCAGGGAGGGTTCCTGTTAAGAAGAAGGTAACGAAGGGATCCACCCACGAGGGTCGCCGATCCACCTCCATTAGCTCCCCCTCTTCGATCGCTGGATGGAATAAATCAGTCTGGGAACCCCCTCCCCAAGATCCGAGTTTAGCCAATCGATCGGCAGCAACACTCTCTTCTCTGGGGACGTGCTGGATGGAGAACGTCCGGAACCCCCCGATGATTACCCTCACCTTGGACAAATATTTCACAAGGGTGGGCTCCCGAGCCTCGAACTCTCCTCGTATCTGAGATGCCACCACCAATGAATCTATGAAAACCTCAACGTCCTTAATCTCGAGCTCCTTTGCCAAGTGAAGGCCGGCTATCACTGCCTCGTATTCCGCTTGGTTGTTGGTTGTGGGGAAATGCAAAGCGACCGCCTGTTCTATGGTCACCCGTTGAGTACTTATCAGTACCACCCCCGCTCTGATGGAGTGCTTTCCCGAGGTCCCGTCAACTGTCATCTTCCATGCTTCATGTGGCCGCGACTCCCCGGCCCCGACTTCTGCGACGTAGTCTGCCAAGAAGTCGGCTACTACCTGTGCCTTAATGGAGAGCCTTGGTACGAATGAAATGTTGAACTCACTCAACTCGATAGACCAATTGGCCAACCTACCCGAGTGCTCCACTCCTTCGAAAATCTTACGGAGAGTATGGTCCGTCACCACTCTGATCGAATGTGCTTGGAAATATGGCTGGAGCTTCCTGGCCGAAACGATCAAGGCGTTTGCCAGCTTTTCTAGGATAGGGTAACGAAGCTCCGCCTTCTTTAGGATTCTGCTAACATAATAGATGGGCAGCTGATTTTTCCCCTCTTCCCTGACTAGGACGGAGCTCACCCCCTCTGCTCCCACTCCCAGGTACAAGGTTAGATCCTCCCCCTCCTTTGGGCTTTGAAGCAGAGGAGCCAGGGAGAGTTACTCCTTCAGCTTTTGAAAAGCTTCTTCACATTCCGCGGTCCACTCGAACCTCTGGTTCCCTCGTAGTACTTTAAAGAAAGGTGAGCACTTCTCCCCTGATCTGGAGAGGAATCTGCTAAGGCCGGCTAGCTTTCCTGTCAAGCGCTGCACCTCTTTAGCGTTTCGCGGTGATTCTAGTTCTAGGATGGCTTTTACTTTATCTGGGTTAGGCTCTACCCCCGCCGGGGTCAGAAGGTGCCCAAGGAACTTCCCACGACTTGCCCCGAAAACACATTTTAAAGGGTTCAACCTCATTTTGAACTTCCTCAAGGTGGAGAACGTCTCCTCCAGATCCTGGAGATGTGAGTTCACTCCCTTGCTCTTTACCAAGAGATCATCAACGTAGACCTCTAGGTTCCGGCCCCTCTGGCCTTGGAAAACTCGATCCATCATCCGTTGGTAGGTAGCCCCTGCGTTTTTCAAACCAAAGGGCATCATGTTATAGCTAAAGCACCCTTCCCTTGTGATGAAGGAGACGTCCTTGACGTCAGGAGGGTGCATCCGTATCTGATGGTAACCTGAAAAAGCATCCAGAAAACTCATAATGGAAAAACCGACGGCTGAATCAACTAGCGCGTCGATTCGAGGCAGGGGGTAGCAATCCTTAGGGCATGATTTATTTAATAAAAAAAGTCGATACACATTCTCCATTTTCCACCTCCCTTCTTCACCATTACCACATTGGAGATCCAGCCTGGATACTGGATCTCCGAGATGAAGCCCGCCTTCAGGAGCTTCTTGACCTCCTCGCGTATTGGCTCCTCTAGCTTTGTTGCAATGGTCCTCATCTTCTGGCGTATGGGGCGCATCCGGGGGTCCAGATTCAGGCGGTGGCAGGCCACGTCCGCATCGATGCCTGGCATGTCTGCCGCGCTCCAAGCGAAGACGTCGATGTTGCTTTGAATGCAGGCCCGCATCCGTTCCTGGTCCTTAGGGCTCAAGCCCCCGCTGATCCGCACCCTTTGAATCTGCCCCTGGCTGGTGCAGACTTCCATCTCCACCACTTCCTCGGCCACCTCCAGCCGTGACTGCTCCCAGCCGTCCCTTGCTTCTTCCTCCAGCTCCGGCTCTTCCTCCCCCCTTCTCCCTCAACTTCCATCGCCTCATCCTGTTGCAGCTCAATTTCCACGCCTCTTCGGGCTTCCTCCTCAGCCCTTTCTCCCTCCACTTCCTCCTGCCTTCCCTCCTGTGGCTCCAACTCCCCGCTCCTCCGGACCTCCTGCACACCTCCTCCTCTCTGCTCCTTTTGCTTTCCCTCTCCAGGTTCCTTTACATCGTCTTCCGCCAACCTGGCCAACTTCCTTGCAAATGCCGGATTGGCCCTCTCAAAATCTGTCTCCTTCGCCGACCTCTCCATGAGCTCCTCAAAAGAGATGGGGGGCACCATTTTCAACTCCATACTAAAGAAGCCTGGCCTCAGTCCCAGGGTAAACGCAAGCATCAGCGTATATCCTGGGACCTCCTGGACCAGGAGGATCTCTTCCTGAAACCGATCCACGTAGTGTCCCAATGTCTCATCCTGCCTCTTCCTTACCGAGAACAAGCACTCCGCCTCCTTCTTACGCTTCTTTGATGTTGAAAACCTCAACAAGAAACCCCTCCTCAGATCCTCAAAACAATAGATTGATCTCGCCGGCAACTGGTGGAACCAGTCCCGCGCCTTCTCCTTCAAGGTGATGGCAAACAGCCGACACTTAAACGCATCCGTCATCTGCCTTATCGAAACCACATCTTCGAACCACTACACATGCTGTACAGGATCATTCTTCCCCGAGTAGTAGGACATGTCGGGCTCCCGGAACCCCTCCGGCACCGGAGCCGAGATGACGAGGTCACTGAATGGGCTCTCGCCGGCTGCTTGCCGAGAGGGCACGTCTCGCGGCCTTGGCTGGCTGGCCTGATCCGCGAGACCGTGCCCAGGGAAGAGCTCTCGCACATCTGCCTCCTTCTCGCCGTCTTCTGCCAGGATCTCCTTCCCGGGGCGCTGGCCTGGGAAGAGTTCTCGCGCCGCCACGTACCTCTTGCCAGCCTCCGCCGGGACCTCCTTCCCCGGGCGCTGACCAGGGGCGTTCTCGCCTAAGAGCGGGACCACCTCGATCGGGACCTGAGGCGTCGCCCATTCGCACCTTGCCGAGAAGGCCAAGCTTATGGTCTGCATGACCTCTCGCCTGAAGTCCTCTAGCATCTTCCTCGTCGCCTCTTCTACCTGGGAGGGGGAACCTCCGGAACCAGATCCTTCACCTTCACCTCCTGCCATAAGACCAAACCTCAAACTTTTCTTGCGCCGGCTACCTTCCACGCTCACCGCACCAGAACTGTTGAAGCCAAAATTTGACTCCGATAAATGTTCGCAAAATAGGGGCGTAGCCGACACCTACTTGGCTCAAGCTCCGACCTCCGACTGGTCGTGAAGGACTAGAAAACTGGCCCAAAGCCGCAGCAGGGAGGTCCCACCGCTAACCCGGAAGGTCACTGAGAGCTTCCCCTCCAAAGCCAAAAGCTAGGCTTGGAGTTCTTCAGAAGACAATGCCGATGATTCACTGGGAGTGGAAAAGTCCCCTTCTGAAGAACCCCTATGAGCTTATTTATAGATTTCGGAATCTGAACTGCCAATAACAAAGCTGTACTGGTCTGAAATTACCGGGGTACCCCTGGCTGGGTCTGCCAACAGCCAAACTCCGCTGTTCTGAGGAGCTATGCGCAGGCCACCAAGGGTAAGAGGGTAAAAATACCCGGGGTAGAAGAGTAAAAACCCCTGTTGACATGGAAAAATGAAAATGGTCTCTTCTCGCCCTGGCGAGTGGAGAAGCACCTGTCGGCGAGATGGACCCCACTGCCCACCTCGCCTGCGCCCTTTACTACGAGGTCTTCTCGCCGCTGGAGGCCCTCTCGCCTCTGGCGGCCCTCTCGCCTCTGGAGGCCCTCTCGCCTCTGGGTGGGGTATCTCGCCCACTAGAGAGCCAATCATCTCGCCTCTTGCGAGTGGGCCCCCTAGTCCCATTCGCCTGCCTCGACCTATCTACTCCCTGAGAGATTCTTGCGAGCCCGAGGTTGTACAACTTTCTTGGAGAACATGTTGAAAAAAACAATATCTATTACATTATACTCCAACTGAAAATCAAATTACTGGCATATTCACAAAACCCTTAGATGAAAACAAGTTATATTTCTTCAAGTTTGAACTAGGTATGTTAAACATAGAGTAAATCCTGTTGTTAGGGTACTCAAGAATTCAGGTTCAGAATAACCATTTTCATTGGTACCTAAAAAATCTTTGTTCAACTTGTATAAGTTAAGTAACAAAGTCTACTTACCTAAATAAATAAGTAAGATAATAAAAAAGTCAAGTGACATTAGTTAGAAAATAAGAAAATAAAAATTTGGTTAAGTCCATATAGAATATGTCATAACACAAAAGAAAGTGTCGAGACACCTAAGAATGTGTCGAGACACCAACATATGTCTTGCACCTAGGTAATGTCGCGAAATAATTTCCTGGTGCTGACTTGTGTCGACACAAAATTGTCGGTGTCGAGACTTTATCATTTCTAGACAATTTTGGATTAGTAAACCTTGAGCGCGCCCTTTCGTTTTCCCCATAAGGAAGACTAAAAATAAAATATGTGAGAAGAAGTCGACTACGCCTTCTTGTATTTATAAACTGTTTCTTCCTGAGTACCGAGCCCTAGAAGTCTGTCAACTCCGCATTCCTCATTCTCTGCTCAAATGACACCCAAGAATGATGATCATCTTTTCGAAGGATACAAACTAGTGCGGAATGGTTTTAATTCAGCAAATGAAGATATCAAGGATGCTATTACCCTAATCACCGACGCCGGACTGGAATATGTGCTTTCTGAACCTTCAAACATTTGGAAAAGAGTTCTTGAATTCTATACAAATGCCAAGGTTACATTCGAGAAAATCAAATCCAACGTCAATGGAGTCAAGGTCCGCATCACACCAAGTCGATTGGCCAAGGTATTTCACATGACCAAGTTTGGTCAGGATGATGGCGAAGAAGTAGTAGATTCAAGACGAACTAAAGATGCCCTAACATAGTGTGGATTACCCTCTTCCACCAAGGTAGGAAGTACCCTATCTAGGAAGGGGATGAATTCTCAAGGTAAATTCTTATCTGAAATAGTGGGCAAGGTACTCTTGTGCAAGACAGGTGCACACGATAGAATGTCAGCTGCCATGTTCAACATCATGACTTGAATCATCTTCAAGCTAAAGACAAACTAGAGAAGGATACTATTTGACAAGATTACTGAGAGTGTCAACAAGCCCAATTTGGGCAGAATAGTAAGCCTTTACCTTGTCCTATTACTCCCAAACAATATCGACCTCAAGATTGGTTCAAAGATCAATCACACGAAGAGATTGGATTTAAGGATTCTGAGCAGGTGGGACAAGAAGCTAACACAGGACTCCTCTGATCAGTAGAAGACAAAGAAGCTCAAAGAAGTACCTGAACTGGATGATGAGTCTACCAGTGACTCAGGGGATCAAGAAGGATCCGGGATAAAGGTTCAAACTGAAGATCAAGCAGTTGCTTTCCTAAGGACCACTCTTGCCGATGATGCTCAGATTGAGGGGGAGCCACTCTCTAAAAAAGATCAGTCAGTAGGAGAACCAATCCCAGAGAGGGATCAACTTGAGGGGGAGAACATCCCTGTACTACATGTATCAAACTCTACTACTACATATGATACAGTCATGGAAGTAGTCCAGGACCTGGAGATCTTTCAGCAACAGGAGGATGTGCCAGCATAAGATGTGGTTGAGTCTGGGCCAATAAATGAGACTGCTATCTCAAAGGACATTGAGGAAGGAGATGGTGCAGCCTAGGAGCAACCAGATGATCATATGGAGGACACCACCCATGCTAAAGTATCTGCAATGGTTGAGGGGGAGCTGGAAACTCATGCCCCATATACTGAAGGAATTTCTCAACAAGAATTAGTGGAAGTGGAGAGCTCCTCAGGATCTGAAGAGGAGAAAGTTTCCATGCTTAAGAAAAGAAAATTTTCACAAATGAGGGCTAGTTGCGAAAATACAAAGCAATGATACAATATGTAACACAACCTACACCACCCATGAACTTCAGCTCACTCTTGCTTCAAATGCAAATAATGTTGGATCAACAAAGGATAGTTCTGGAAAAGTATGTTGATGAGAGCAATCAGGAGATCCAATTTCAGCGAAGCCAGGATATCAAGTCCATTAGATTTGAAGTGAATTTGCTGAAAAAGGATATGATAGATTTCTTTCAGATAGGTGCATATTGTGTGGTTCACCTTGCCAATCAACAGAAAGAGTCCAACGAAGCTCTGGAGGTTTGGGGTCTTAAACAAGGATGTGTGCATGAGAACCAGACCAGAATGAATGAAAACATGATCGAAATGCATGAAATTTCACTGGAAAAAGTTAGCTTCCCAAACTACTGAACTGGAAACAAAAATAGGGTCAACTGCTACAACTCTTGAAACTAAGCTAGCTATTCATGCAGACTATGTAGCTCAAGCAGTCAAGGTTTCATGCAAAGATCTAGATGATCACTTGCTCCAAACAAAGACACATTTGTCTATAGGGATCAGACATCTGGAAGATCAAGTAAGATTTCATAAGAATGTCCTTCGTGATCATGTGGAGCGAGAAGTCATAAAGTGGGAGAGAATGATTGTAAAGTCAAGCTCTGAGCATGCTATCTGGACCTCAAATAGCATCAGAGGCACTTTAGGCCTTCCTCCTATTGCTTATGATGATCTCACTACTGAGTCTGGCAGCCATCCAACACAATTTGAGACTATTCAGCAGGCCATACAAATTATGTACATACCTCCTCCACATGTTCAGAATATAATCTATGAGGAGGTGGAAATGACTGATACTGCCTTGCTCAAAGAACAAGAAGTTCAGTTAGCTAAGAAAAGATTCAGAGAGCAGGCTGAGGCTAAGCCAGATTTTGAGCAATGGAGCCCAACTTCCAGATCCATTATACTCACTGCATGGAAAGAAGCTTACAATAATATTACTGACAGGGGTAAGTGGTATTCTGAACAAGAATGGGGAAATCAGCAAGAGATCATTCATAAGTTCAGGAATGCTCTGAAGGCTGGGGAGATTCCTGATGACTCTATTGAACCTAGCAAATACTTTCCCAAGCCATATCACTATGTTAAAAGGCAAGGAATTAAGAAAGAGGAACTTGCTAAGGCACAAGATGATAAAGACAAGAAGAAGGCTGATGACCAAGTGCCTGAAGTTAAATCAAAAAGCCCATCAGGAAAAGGGATTGTTATCAAAGAACCTGATTATTCCTAGAACCCTTTGCCTTAGGAAATTTTTGTAATTTTGTAGTTCAATTAAAAAAATAATGTAATTCTTGAACAAGTTGAAATGAACAATTTAGTTGAAATTTACTATATCTGTTGTAGTATTTGCTGTTTCAGTATATATATTTGTTACAACACTTGTAATGTACATCTCAAGTATTTTACTTTGACATTATGATGTATATCATTGAATTGAGGTTATGACTTCTCCAAATAGTGAGAGATTGTTGGGTACATTGAGAATTGTGTACCTGATTTAAAGAAGTCCTTTTAACTCAATGATATACACAAATTTCGTATTTGATGTATGTTGAGTTTACTTACGCAGGTTCTATGTTGAAGTGAAAGAATTAGTGCCTAACCACCTAGACGGGGGGTGAATAGGTGTAACTCCTATTTTTCTTTTAAGGCAGCAACCCAATTCAGTTGTTTATTTAGCAGCAGTAAATGTTACAGCTAACACAGTACAGATTCACAAAAATATCACAACACAGATTGCACACAGATTTTTATAGTGGTTCCCCAATGTCTGAGTACATCCACTTTCCCCCTTCGCCTAACTAGCAGTGTGCTAGATTCGGCCTAACTTCTTCACTTCACCTCAGATCCTCAGATCTTATAACTCAGAACCCCAAACAAGGCTCCTACAACTCATGCAATCTGCCCTACCTCAGCCTACACAAGGCCTACAACTTAGAGATATCAATCTCCTACAACTTAGGCTCATAGCCCTACCTCAGCCTTCAACAAGGCCTACCACTCAGAGAATATATTCTCCTACACTCAGCCCTTATAAAATAGGCTTATAGCTCAGATCTAGAATAGATCCTACAGAAAATAGTGTTTACAAAGTGTTTTACCACCACCCAGGTAGAGAGAGAAGGGATGGATGGATTCTGGATCAGTTCTTGGAAGAACCTGATGGCAGAGCACAACCTCTCTTAGCTTTCTTCAAAGCTTCTTGAATCTGAACTCAGTAGGGTTGAACTCTTGAGAAGTTGATCTTCAATCAGCTTCTGACTTAATATTTAGATCTCAATCTGAATCTTTCTTGGCAGCCTGGTTCAGTAACTGCTCTTCTTAGAAGGAGCTCTCTCTCTCCAACTTCTTAGATCTTCTGTCGAAGGTCTTCTTCTTTTTGTGTTGTTAGATATCTGTGTAGATCTTCAATCTTAATTATAATTGATCGATTATTTCTTTTGTTGAAGGAGAAAGCCTTTTTATAGTCTTCCTCCATGGTAACCGGCTGATCCGGTTTCTAACAAACTTCTAACAGCTTTGACAGTTGCAGTAGACCGGTTAGAAATGGCAGCTGTCAAGTCATCCAGTCACTTCTTGAAATACTATCTCTGTCTGAAAGTGTCGAGACTGAACTTCTTCATGTGTCGACACAAGTAGACTAAGTGTCGACACAAGTGGACTAAGTGTCGACTCAAGCCTTGGTGGTGTCGACACATCTCTTCTGTTGTTGATAATACTTCTCGACACAGCATTCTGTTGAATGTGTCGACACAAGCTTTTGTGGTGTCGACATAGTCACTTCTTTTCTTCATACAAATTTACTTTGTTGAAATTCTGCCATGTGTCGACACAAGTCCTGTGTGTCGATACATTTGATGTCGACAAGATCTTCTGTGTGTCGACACTGCCTCTGTGTGTCGACACAAATACTTCTTCTCTTTAACTTTGTTGAAACTCTGCTATGTGTCGACACAAGTCCTGTGTGTCAACACAGTTGATGTCGATAAAGTATTCTGTTTGTCGACACTGCCTCTGGGTGTCGACACAATTGATGTCGACAATGCTTCACTGTGTGTCAACACAGCCTCTGGGTGTCGACACAGTTGATTCTAGTGTCGACACAGCCTTTCCAAGTGTCGACACAGTTAACTCCAAGTGTCGACACAGCTTTTCTCCAGTGTCGACACAGGCCTTCATAAGTGTCGACACAGCTTCTCTAGGTGTCGACACATGGACTTAGAAATTTTCTGCATTTACTTAACCTGCACATATAAACTCAAAACACATCAAATACACCTTGATACATATCATTGAGTAGGGTGAGGCTTCTTCAAATCTGGTACACATTTTCCAATGTACCCAACAATCTCCCCTTATTTGGAGAAGTCATAAACCTTAGTCAATGATATACACCATTCATAACAAATAAACATTATGATGTATAACAACATTATATGACAGGGTAAATACTTAAAACAAAACATATATAAGATATATCATCACAGAGAATAATGCTAACACAATGAGCATTCATTCTAGTTTTGTTTAAGCTTCAAAAGTTTCTTTAACAGAAGTTTACATAGATTTAAACACTAAAGTTTACAATGTGATAAAATCTAGTAAATCTAATCTAAGGCTGCTCTGGCTCCTTGATGAAAATTCCTTTGCCTGATTGGACCTTGGCTTGTACCGGAATATCAGTGTCATCAGCAGGCTTCTTGCCCTTTAGATCTTTCTTCTTCAGCTCTTCTGCCCTTATTTTTTGTCTTTCAAAGTAATGAAAAGGCTTAGGGAAATATTTGCTAGGCTCCTGAGCATTAGGAGGTAGCTTCCCTAGTTTTGCCTTTCTTCTATACTGAACTATGGCTTCTTGCCTGGCCTCATGCTTTTGCCATTCTTGTGCAGAGTACCATTTACCCCTATCTAGGGTATTGTCCTTCACAGCTTTCCAAGCAGTCAGGATGATATTCCTAGATGTTGGGCTCCACTGCTCAAAATCTGGCTTTAACTCTGCCTGTTCTCTGAATTTCTTTTTGGACAAAAAAGTTTCTTGCTCTTTCAATACTGCCTCTAGCACATGCTTATCTACTTTCTCAAGAATAATATTTTTATTACCCTCAGGAGGGCTGTACATAGATTATACTTCGGGATGAATCATCTCAAAATCTGCTGGAGGATAGATTACTTGAGCAACTTTAGCTTGCTCACCACCAAAATATGCAGGATGCACTCCAGATTCAGCCACATTGTCATCATCACAAAGGGGTGGATATCCAAGTGTAGCTCTGATGCTATTGGAAATCCATTTAGCATGGTCAGATCCAGCTTTAACTAATACTCTCTCCCCCTTTATGACTTCTCTGGCCACATGATCCCTAAAATCATCCTTCTGAAATTTGATTTGTTCATCCAGAAAATTAACACCATCCTTAAAAAATCCCTTTAACTTTAGCAGCAGTCCAGAAATAGTCTTTTGAGACAGTTCAATAGCTGTTTTGACAGCAGTTATGCCTTCCTGGAAGTCCTTATCAAACTTCTCCTTATCAAACTCTGGCTTGGCTTTAGACTTATCAGCAGGCTGGGCTGTTGCAACATTTTTCAGTTCTGTAACAATTGCATTATGGGATGCAGTCAGATTATCATTCATCCTAATCTGATTTTCTAAGACATAGCCCTGCTTCACTGCTATATCATCCACTTGTGTCTTGATTTTCTCTTGGTGTGTGGCTAGGAAAACCACAGCATTTCCACCCTTGTGGAAACAATCAGTCATCTCTTTCTTATTTTGATTCACTTCAAATCTTATTGATTTTATATCTGTTGCCAAGGAGAGTTGTAGATCTTTATGTGTCTCATCCATATATTTCTCCATGGCAATCCTTTGCTCATCTAACTTGACTTGCAAGGCCACCAATAATGAACTGTAATCAGCTGTTGGGGCAGGTAGTGGAGCAACAGTTTGTAATGCCTTCTTGTAGCTTTGGCTTCTCCTTTTGAAGACCTGTAGCTTCCTCTTCTTAGCTCTTAAAGCTTCTTCATCCTCAGATGCTGAGGTACTAGCTATGTCAACCCTTTCCTTAGGACTACGAGGCAATTCCTTCTCAATCCTTGGTAGCTCCCCCTGAGTCCTTTGCTCCTCCTCCATTCTGGTTTGCTCCTCATCATTCCTTGCAGTCTCTCCCTGAGATCTTACATGCTCCCCCTCAAGGTTAGGTTGGTCCTTCTCAAGAGCAGTTTTCTCCCTATCAAAACCAGCATGCTCCCCCTCAATATTAACTTGCACTAAATCAGGAAACAGTCTTCTAAGGTAAACTCTTGTTGAGTAGGATCTTGAGGTACCACAAACTCAGGATCATTATCAGCAGCAGCTGTATCTTCCATGACAATATCTTGTGGTTGACTGTGTAGTTATGTTGACTGGTCAACATCAATCAAAAATTCAGTTAGTGTCTCATCTTTATCAATAAGAATTGATTGATTCACATCTTAAATTACCTCAAGGATTGTTTGTGTAGCCATCTCACTCTCTAGGTGGGTTGGCTCTTCCTCAATATGAGGCTCCCCCTGCACTTGTGCTCCATCTACAGGGTCTTGTGCAGGAATCTCTTGGGCTGTAGATTTCTCAGGAACCGCATGCCTTTCCTCATCAGGCATGTCCTTAGTTAATACCCTATCCCATCTTGAGATAATCCTAATGTCCATCTTTCTCATGTGGTTAATTTTAGAACCAGCTGCTTGTTCCATTACTTTTGGAATAGTTCCAGCTAAGTACAGACTCATAATTCTACCCAGATTGGACTTCTTAATGCTTTCTGTAATCTTCTCAAAAATAACTGCTGACCAATCAGTTTTTAGTTTAAAGATGATCCTGGTCATTAAGCTGAACATATGAGTTGATATCCTATCATGCCCCCTGGCTTGCAGAGGATGACTTTGCCAACTATTTCTGAAAGAAATTTGCCTTGCTGATTCATTCCTTTTCTGTTCATGGCGGCTCCAATCTTTAAGGTGGGATCCAATCCACACCATTGAAGTGCTTCCCTTGTCTTAGATGCAGGTACATCTTCCTCTTCTTGAGTTCTTGGTAGTTGAAGAGTTTTTCTCAAGCTTTTCAAAGAAAGTTTGACTTTAGCTCCCTGAACTATTGATTTGATCATTAATCCAGTCGAATCTAAAGTTGAACCGCCATAGAATTCTAGGATTTCCTTCTTCCAAATCTTTGTTGGTTCAGAGACTAGAAACTCCAACCCATTCTCAGCAACTAGGGTTACTACAACTTGAATTTCAGAATCTGCATGGTTAAAGGCGTTGCGTACCGGCTCATAGCCTTCATTGACATTCTCTTCAAGCTTGGGCGCCATTAGGGTTGAGTGAAATCTTGAATGTAGATGAGAGAATTTGTCGACACAAAGTTTTGGTCTCGAAACTATGGAGAGCATGTCGACAGACAATGATGTTGACCTATTTATACCTTTCTAAAAACGAAGGTGAAAATGCACGTTATAATCCTCTAAATGTGTCGACACTGTTGAAAAGTGTCGACACTGACTACATAAGTCTCGACAACGGTGTTGACTACTATATGTCGACACCATATAGTCGACAGAACTTATGTGTCGACACTTATATATCTGCGCTCGACGATTAGTCGATACTCCACTCGACGAAATCTGTGTTGAATCTAAGTGTCGACACCAACTCTGGATGTGTCGACACCTACTCTGGATGTGTCGACACTACTTCTCTGAAGTGTCGACACTAATTTTTTAGATGTGTCGACATCATTTTTCTGGAATGTCGACACCACTTCTATGTGTCGATACAGACAATTCCTTGTATCGACACCATTTTACTTAGCCAATTTTGTTAAACTACTCTATGTTCAACATTCCTAATTCAATTTTAAACTTATTGAATTTAGTTTCATCTAGAGGCTTAGTAAACATATCTGTAATTTGATAATCTGTTTTAACAAATTCTAGTGAGATGTCCTCTTTCTCTACATGTTCTCTAAGAAAATGGTATCTAATTTCTATATGCTTAGTCCTACTATGTGAGATAGGATTATTTGCAATAGAAATATCACTTGTAGAATCACAAAGCAAAGGTGTTCTACTTACTTGAATACCATAGTCTTCTAGCTGGTGTTGAATCCACAAAAGTTGTGCACAACATCTTCCTGCAGCAACATATTCTAACTCAGCTGTGGAGATTGCCACACTGGTCTGCTTCTTACTGCTCCAAGACACTAGTCTTCCACCTAGAAATTGACAGGTGCCTGTAGCACTTTTTCTATCTTCTTTGCAACCTGCAAAATCTGCATCTGAATAGCCTGTCAGTAGAAAATCTGCATTCCTAGGGTACCAAAGGCGAAGATTAGGTGTGCCCTTAAGATATCTCAAAATCCTTTTCACTGCAGTCAGATGAGATTCTTTAGGGCAGGATTGGTACCTAGCACAGACACATGTAGCATACACGATATATGGTCTACTAGCAGTCAGATATAGGAGGGAGCCAACTATCCCTCTATACAAGGTTTCATCTACAGGTTTCCCTACATCATCTTTGCTAAGAGACACACTTGACCCCATAGGAGTTCTCATGGTAGTGGATGATTCCATACCATACTTTTTAATTAACTCCAGGGTGAACTTAGGCTGAGTTATGGACAAGCCATCTTCAGTCTGTCTTACTTGGAGACCCAAGAAAAACTTAAGTTCTCCCATACTGCTCATTTCAAATTTTCCTTGCATTAGTTTTGCAAACTTTCTATAAAGATTACTTTCAGTAGACCCAAATATTATGTCATCAACATATATTTGAACTAGAATAATCCTTCCTTTAGATTCCCTAAGGAATAGAGTCTTGTCTATTTTCCCCCTTGAGAATTTGTTCTCAATGAGGAAACTAGACAGGGTTTCATACCAAGCCCTTGGGGCTTGTTTCAACCCATACAAAGCTTTCCTAAGTCTAAAAACATAATCAGGTTTGAGAGGATCAACAAAACCTGAGGGCTGCTCTACATAGACTTCTTCTTTTAGATTTCCATTCTGGAATGCTGATTTTACATCCATTTGGAATATCTTAAAACCTTGATATGTTGCATAAGTAAGGAACATCCTAATTGCTTCCAGTCTTGCTACTGGGGCAAAGGTTTGATCAAAGTCAATACCTTCTTCCTGTTTATATCCTTTTGCAACAAGTCTTGCTTTATTCTTCACAATGATTCCATTCTCATCCAGTTTGTTCCTAAAGATCCACTTTGTTCCAATGATGTTGTGGTCTTTTGGTTTAGGAACCAACTTCCAGACCTTGCACCTTTTGAACTGATTCAGCTCCTCTTGCATGGCATCAATCCAATGTGGGTCTAAAACAGCTTCTTCAAATCTCTTTGGTTCCACTTGTGATAGGAAGCTGGGGCCAAGAACTGAGCTCAGATTCCTGCTTCTTGTTTGCACTCCTTGTCTTGGATCACCAATTATCTAATTTGCTGGATGATCCTTTAAGTGTCTATTAGCTTGAGGTAGTCTATCTTCAGGTTGAACACCTCCAGCCTCTTCGTTAAGTTGTACCTCTTGGTTTTCTTCAGCATCTGGAGAGTCTTGTACTCCCCTTGGACAGTAGACACCATTTTCCACTTCCCGATTTGCAGTAGAATCTTCTGTATTGGTAAGCTTGTCCATTCTCTCATTTATACTTGTAGAACTGCAAGCACTACTTGACAACTCACAGTTAATCAGTCTTGTTTCATCAAAGACTACATGTACAGACTCTTCTTCAACTTGAGTAATCAAGTTGTAGACCCTATGAAAGAAATTGTACCTAATCACCTAGCGGGGGGGGGGGGGGTGAATAGGTGACCTTAATATTTTTAAACTTTAGGCAGAATTAATCACAGAATTCACAGAACTTTAAACAGCAAACACAGAATCAGTCACACACAGAGTACACACAGTTTTTATAGTGGTTCCCCAAGGTCTGGGTACAACCACTTTCCCCCTTCGCCTATCTAGTAGTGTACTAGATTCGGCCAAACTTCTCCACTACTCCTCAGATCCTCAGATCTTACAGCTCAGAACCCCAAACAGGTTCCTACAACTCAGAGTGATCCCACTCCTACAACTCAGGCACACAGCCCTACCACTCAGTCTTCACAAAGACCTACACTCAGCCTTCAACAAGGCCTACACTCAGCCCTCAACAAGGCATACACTCAGAGAAATGAATCTCCTACACTCAGGCGCACAGGCCCTACCACTCAGCCTTTATAATTTCAAGCTTACAACTCAGATCCCTTAGGATCCTACAAGAAATTAAAATTACAAAGTATATACCCACAACTCAGAATGAGAGAGAAGAGTTGACTGGTTTCTTGATGAGTTCTTGGAAGAACTTTGCTGAGATCAACCTCCTTTGGCTTTCTTCAAAGCTTCTTGAATTAGAACACAGTAGGGTTGAAACTCTATGCAGATGATCTTCAAACACTGCTGACTTAAGAATCAAATCTCAATCTGAAGCTTTCTTCACAGCCTGGTACAACAGCTGTCTTCTTAGAAGGAGCTCTCTTTCTCCAACTTCTTAGATCTTTTGATCACTTCAACTGATTGATGCAAATCGTTTTCTTCTGTTGAAGGAATAAGCCTTTATATAAGCCTTCTTCATGGTGACCGGTTGATCCGGTTTCTAACGATCTTCTGACAGTTCTGACAGTATTAGTAGACCGGCTGGAATGACAGCTGTCAAGTCATCCAATCACTTCTTGAATTTTTTGTAACTGTCTGAAAGTGTCGAGACAGTCAGTCTTTAAGTGTCGACACAGATAGACTAAGTGTCGACACAAGTAGACTAAGTGTCGACACTAGCCTTCATGGTGTCGACACAACTCCTTGTGTTGTAGAATCTGCTTCTCGACACTGCTTCTTCAACATGTGTCGACACAGATCATGTGTGTCGACACAAGTCCTTCTTCTTCAATACTTAGTTGATTTTTGCTAAGTGTCGACACAACTCCTTTCTGTCGGCACATCTTCTTGTGTTGAAACCTTCTAAGTGTCGACACATCTTCTTTGTGTCGACATATGCCTTTTGTGTTGAAGCTTTTGCTGAGTGTCGACACAGCTCCTTTGTGTCGACACTTGTACTTGGACTTTAAAATTTGCTGAGTGTCGACACAGCCTCCTAGTGTCGACACTTTCTTCATGTGTTGAGACTTTTGCTGTGTGTCGACACATTCTTCATTATGTCGATACTTGTACTTAAACTTTGTTGAAGTTTGCTGAGTGTCGACACAGCCTCCTAGTGTCTACACTTGTACTTGAACTTTGTTGATGTTTTGCTGAGTGTCGACACAGCCTCCTAGTGTCGACACTTGTACTTGAACTTTGTTGATGTTTTGCTGAGTGTCGACACAGCCTCCTAGTGTCGACACTTTTGATGTCGACAAAGTTCCTCTGGGTGTCGACACAGCTCCTGGTGTCGACACAATTACTCCAAGTGTCGACACAGCTTCTCTGGGTGTCGACACAAGCCTTCTTAAGTGTCGACACTTTTCTTCTAGGTGTCGACACATGGACTTAGAAACTTTTAAGCTTTCCCTGCAATTACTTAACCTGCACAAGGTAACTCAAAATACATCAAATACACCTTGATGTATATCATTGAGTAGGGTGAGGCTTCTTCAAATCAGGTACATTTTTTCCAATGTACCTAACAATCTCCCCCTATTTGGAGAAGCCATAACCCTTAGTCAATGATATACACCATACATAACAAATTCACAGTATGATGTAAAACAGTAATATATGACAGGGTAAGTACATAAACATGTATAAACAAAACATGTATACACAAATATCTCAGAACAGTAATGTAATAGATTTAACACATATCACATTGTTCTAACAACTTCAACATTTTCATTATTCAAAAGTTTACAGAAAGTTGAATGCAACTGATTACACATAGTAAACTTAAGAAAAATTTCTATCCTAAGGCAGCTCAGGCTCCTTGATTACAATCCCCTTTCCAGATTGAATCTTTGCTTGAACTGGGGCTTCAGTATCTTCAGCAGCAGCAGACTTCTTCCCTTTAAGATCTTTCTTTTTCAATTCTTCAGCCTTTATCTTTTGCCTTTCAAAATAATGATAAGGCTTGGGAAAATACTTGCTAGGCTTCTGTGTAGTAGGAGATAGCTTTCCCATTTTAGCCTTTCTTCTATATTGCACAATGACCTCTTGCCTATTCTCATGCTTCCTCCACTCCAGGTCAGAATACCATTTGTCTCTATCCAGGACATTGTCCTTAGCAGCCTTCCATGCAGTCAAAATGATATTCCTGGAAGTGGGGCTCCATTTTTCAAAATCAGGCCTTAGTTCAGCTTGCTCTCTGAATCTTTTCTTAGACAATTGAGTCTCTTGTTCTTTTAATAATGCCTCTTGTTCTTTCAGTATTGCCTCTGGCACAGGCTGGACAACTTTCTCTATGATGACATTCTGATTTCCCTCAGGAGGACTATACATAGATTGTATGTCTTGATGTATCATATCAAAGTCTGGTGGAGGGTATATCACTTGAGCTACTTCAACTTGCTCTCCTCCAAGATATGCAGGATTGATTCCAGACTCTGCAACATTATCATCATCACATAAGGGTGGATATCCAAGGGTGGCTCTGATGGAATTTGAAATCCATTTGGCATGATCAGAGCCTGCCTTGACTAATACCCTCTCCCCATTTATGACTTCTCTCTCAATGTGATCCCTCAGATCATCTTTCTGAAACCTTATCTGTGCATTCAGATAGTTTACTCCATCTTTATAGAAGGGTTTTAATCTTTGAAGCTTGTCAGTAATTGCCTTCTGAGAGTCTTCTATAATAGTTTTAACAGCAGTTAGGCTCTCTTGCAATTGTTTGTCAAATTCAGCCTTGGCAGTAGCACTTGCTGTAGTCTGAGCAGTAGCTAGATTCTTCATTTCAGTTACTATTGCATTATGTGAAGCAGTGAGATTATCATTCATCCTTATCTGATTTTCCAGAACATAACGTTGCTTCACTTCTAGCTCATCAAGTTTTGTCTTTATTTTCTCTTGATGTGTGGCCAGATAGACTACTGTATTTCCTCCCTTATGGAAGCACTCAGTCATTTCTTTCTTATTCAAATTCACTTCAAATCTGATTGACTTAATGTCTTGGGCCAGATCAAACTGCAGTGACTTATGACCTTCATCCACATATTTTTCCAGAGCTTGCCTTTGCTCATCAAGCCTAATTTGCAATGCTACCATCAGTGAACTGTAATCAGTAGATGGGGCAGGCTGAGGAGCAACTATCTGTAGGGCTTTCTTATAGTTCTGGCTTCTTCTTTTGAAGACTTGGAACTTTCTCTTCTTTGCTCTATCAGTTTCTTCATCTTCTGATACAGAAGTGCTAGCAATATCCACTCTGTCTTTAGGACTAGGATGAGAATCCTTCTCAGTCCTTTGTGGTTCTTCAGCATCCTTTGGCTTCTCTGTCTCTTGTGTAGCAGTTACCTCTACATTCTTCATATGCTCCCCCTCAATAGTGATCTCCTCCCCCTCAGCAGCAGCTTTCTCTTTCTCAAAATCTGTTTGTAGAAGATCTGGGAATAACTCCTCTAAGGTAAATTCCTGTTGAGGAAGGACTGGAGAATCTCTTGTCTCATCAACCACTTGATTAGCAACAGATGTGTCTTCCATGACAACATCCTGAGGTTGACTAAGTATCCGAGGTTGCTGATTAACATCAGATAATGTGTCAGTCATAACTTCATTCTCAATAGGGAAATCTAATTGGTTGATTTCAGTTATTACCTCAAGTATAGTTTGAGTAGCTTGTTCACTCTCTAGTGGAGTTGGCTCTTCCACAAGTAAAGGCTCCCCCTAGATTGAATACAGGTGAATTGGGCTTGCTGGTGGTAGCTCCCCCTGCCTCTGTGCTTCTTCATGTCTTGCTGAAGATTGTCCAGCATTTGTTGTCTCTTCATCATCAGGAGTAAACACTACTTGCTCTTCAGAGCTGCTGGAGGATTCTTGTTCCACTGTGGCTGTCTTTTTCTTCTTCTTCTAGGGTGTGTCCTTTACTGGAGATGGCAGTTCCTTGGTCAACACTCTATCCCACCTAGAGAAGATTCTTAAATCCATTCTCCTCATGTGGTTAATCTTGGAACCTGCTGCTTGATTCATCACTTCTGGTATACTACCAGCTAGGTATAGACTCAGTATTCTACCCAAATTGGGTTTCATCATGCTTTCTTTTATCTTATCAAACATAACTGCAGTCCAATCAGTATACAGTTTGAATATTATCCTTGTCATTAGACTAAACATATGAGCTGAAATTCTATCATGCCCTCCAGGCTTGCTCAGTATTACCTTGCCCACTATCTCAGACAAGAACTTACCCTGCATGTTCATTCCTTTTCTGTTGAATACAGATCCTATCTTTAGGTTTGAGTTCAAACCACACCATATCAATGCTTCTCTAGTCTTAGAAGCATAAACATCTTCTTCTTCCTTAGTTCTTGGTAGTTGAAGTACCTTTCTTAGACTTTTAGGAGAGACCTTCACCTTTTCCCCGTGAACTCTTGACTTAATCTTGAGTCCTGATTCATCTAGTGTTGCTCCATTCAGAAATTGGAGAACTTCCTTCTTCCATATCTTGATCGGTTCTGATACAAGAAATTCTAACCCAGTCTCTTCTATTAGGGTTATCACGCCTTTGATCTCGGGTTTCGCGTCATCAAATGCGTGTCGCACGAGTTCATATCATTCATTCACATTCTCTTCTAGCTTGGGCGCCATTAGGGTTTGAAGAAATTTGAATTTAGAGAAGAGAGATGTCGACACACAAGCTTGGTCTCGAAACTTTGGTGAGCGTGTCGACAAACAATGACGAAAACATATTTATACCTTTATAGAATCGAAGATGAAAGGGCGCGTCAAAATACTTAAATTATGTCGACACTGTTGAAAAGTGTCGACACTTACTTATAATGTCTCGACAACTATGTGTCGACACAAGTATAGTCGACAGAATATATGTGTCGACACTTATATATGTGTCGACACCACTCAGCTCGACACTTAGTCAAGACTATACTAGACTAATTTAGTGTAAATACTAAGTGTCGACACCACCTTGGATGTGTCGACACCGACACTGCATGTGTCGACACTAATTCTCTGAAGTGTCGACACATACTTTCTAGATGTGTCGACACCATTTCTCTGAAATGTCGACACCACTACTCTGTGTCGACACAGACAACTCTGTGTGTCGACACCTTTTTACTTAGCCAATTTTGTGAACTATTCTAAGTTTATCATCCCTAATTCAATTTTAAATTTATTGAATTTGGTTTCATCTAAGGGCTTAGTATACATGTCAGCTAGCTGATTATCTGTATTAATATACTCTAGTGAAATATCTCCTTTTTCCACATGTTCTCTTAGAAAATGGTATTTTATTTCTATGTGCTTAGTCCTACTATGAGAGACAGGATTATTTGCAATAGAAATGACACTAGTAGAATCACAAAATAGAGGTGTTCTACTTACTTGAATACCATAATCTTCTAATTGATGTTGTATCCATAGAAGTTGAGCACATCAACTTCCTGCAGCAATATACTATGATTCTGCTGTGGAGATAGCCACACTTGTTTGTTTCTTGCTACTCCATGATATCCGCCTTCCACCTAAGAATTGACAGGTACCTGTTGTACTTTTCCTATCTTCCTTGCAGCCTGCAAAATCTGCATCTGAATAACCTGTCAGTTCAAACTCTCCATTCCTAGGGTACCAAAGGCCTAGATAAGGAGTGCCCTTAAGATATCTCAGAATTCTTTTGACTGTTGTCAAATGAGATTCTTTAGGGCAAGCTTGGTACCTAGCACAGACACATGTAGCATACATGATATCTGATCTACTTGCAGTCAAATAAAGTAGGACGCCAACTATCCCTCTATACAAGGTTTCATCTACAGGTTTCCCCGCATCATCTTTGCATAAAGACATTGTTGACCCCATAGGAGTTTTCATGGTAGTGGATGATTCCATACCATACTTCCTTATTAATTCTATGGTGAACTTAGACTGGCATATGGATAAACCATCCTCAGTCTGTCTAACTTGGAGACCCAAGAAGAACTTAAGTTCCCCCATACTGCTCATTTCAAATTGTCCTTGCATTAGTTTTGCAAACTTCCTGCAAAGACTACTTTCTGTAGACTCAAATATAATGTCATCTACATATATTTGGACTAAGATGATCTTGCCTCTGGATTCCCTAAGGAATAGAGTCTTGTCTATTTTCCCCCTTGTGAATTTATTCTCAATGAGGAAAGTAGACAGGGTTTCATACCAAGCCCTAGGGGCTTGTTTTAACCCATACAAAGCCTTCCTAAGTCTATAAACATAATTAGGTTCAGTAGAATCAACAAAACCTGATGACTGTTCCACATAGACTTCTTCCTTCAGATTTCCATTCAGAAAAGCTGACTTAACATCCATTTGGTATACTTTAAACCCTTGATAGGTTGCATAGGCAAGAAACATCCTTATGGCCTCCAGTCTGGCTACTGGAGCAAAGGTTTGATCAAAGTCAATACCTTCTTCCTGCCTATATCCCTTAGCAACCAGTCTAGCTTTGTTCTTCACAATAACTCCATGTTCATCCATCTTGTTCCTAAAGATCCACTTAGTTCCTATAATGTTGTGGTCCTTGGGTTTAGGAACTAGCTCCCAGACTTTGCATCTTTTGAACTGGTTCAGCTCCTCTTGCATTGCCTCAATCCAATGAGGGTCTAGGATAGCTTCTTCAAATTTCTTTGGCTCTACTTGGGATAGAAAGCTGGAGTAGAGAACTGAACTTAGATTCCTGCTCCTTGTTTGTACCCCTTGTCTGAGATCACCAATAATTTAATTGGCTGGATGATCTTTTAGATGTCTATTTGCTGGAGGCAGCCTGTCTTCAGGTTGTACACCTTCATTCTCTTCAACTTGCTGCACCCCTTGGTCTTCTTCTACATCAGGTGTATCTAGTACTCCCCCTGGACAACAGCCACTATCATCCACTTGCTGACTTGCAGTAGAACCTTCTTCAATAGTAAGCTTGTCCATCTTCTCAGTCACACCTGTGGAGCTACAAATACTTCTAGACAATTCATTATTAATGAGTCTAGATTCATCAAACACTACATGAACTGACTCTTCTACAACTTGAGTAGTCAAGTTGTAGACCCTATAAGCCTTACTGTTGTTGCTGTACCCAACAAAGATCCCCTCCTGGGATTTGACAGCAAACTTAGTTAAATAAGACTTACCATTGTTAAGTATATAGCATTTACAACCAAAGATCCTGAAATAGGATAGATTTGGTTTTCTGCCCTTCACAATCTCATAGGGGGTCTTATTGTGGCTCTTGGTGATAGTAGCCCTATTAATTACATGACATGCAGTGTTTACTGCCTCAGTCCAGAAATATTCAGGGAGAGATGTGTCACTTAATAGGGTTCTACCAGTCTCAATCAAGGTTCTATTTTTCCTTTCAGCAATGCCATTTTGCTGAGGTGTTCTTGGTGAAGAAAATTCCTGTAAAATTCCAAATTCTTCACACAGTTTTGTCATACTATCAGACTGAAATTCAGTACCATGGTCACTTCTGATTTTGACCACTATACTGTCCAATTCATTCTGAATTTGTTTAACAAAGCTGTATAAGATACTTGGAGTTTCAGATTTCTGTCTAAGGAAGAACACCCAGGAAAACCTTGAGTAGTCATCTACAACCACAAATGTGTAGACCTTCCTACCTAGGCTGTGAACTGGCATAGGACCAAAGAGATCTATATGCAAGAGGTATAAGCACCTCACAGCATCTTTGTTCTCAATGCTATTAAAGGTGGATCTAGTCTGCTTGCCCTTTTGACAAGCTGAGCATATCCCATTCTTAATACACTTAACCTGAGGACCATTCCTCACTAACTCTTTACTATAGAGTTGACCAATTGTCTTATAGTTAAGATGGGCTAGCCTCTTGTGCCATTTGACACAATGAGAGACTTTCTCATCAGCTACAAGACACACAGGAGAAACATTGTTCTCACACATAATGTCTAGACAATAAACATTTCTCTTCCTATAACCTGTTAGAATGATCTTTTGATCATTTGACCTCCTGATATGACAACCATCTTTGACAAATGAGATTTCATATCCTAAATCACTCAGCTGACTTATACTAATGAGGTTGTGTTTCAAACCTTTAACATAAGCCACTTGAGTAATTGTAATAAGGTTGCTAGAAATGTTACCAAAGCCTTTGATGATTCCTTTTTCAGAACCACCAAAGGTGACTTTAGGACCATCCTTGATTGGTGTATAGTCCTTTAGCAATCCCCTAGTTCCAGTCATATACCTGGAACATCCATTGTCCAAGTACCATATTGAGGCATGACCACTTGGACTCACCTGCAAAACAGATTACTTAACCTTAGAATCCAAAAACTTCTTGGGTCCTTGGTGCAAGTTAGTCTGACTCTTGACAAAACTACCTGTAGCTTTTCTAGCAGGCAGTTTGCTACCCATCTTGGCACTGGAATTGTGCCAACAATCTATGGCAAAGTGGCCTACCTTGCCACAACACCAGCACTCAAATCTGTTGTACCTTTGTTTAGGTACAACCCTGTCTGTTTTGTCTACAGCAGGCTTCTTGTTGAGTACTGGGGCTTTGCCTTTAGATTTGGACTTGACTGTCCAAGCAGGTTTTGTAAACCCCAATCCAGTTTTACCCTTATGAGGTGCAAACTCATCTATCAAGGGTAGAACAGACTTTGGTTTAGAAAAACTTGCTACTATATCTCTCTCTTTCTGAAGACTAATCTCCAGATTTCTGATTTGATCATTTTTAAATGTTATAGTCCCCATCTGAATAACAGTAATGTGCTTCAGTCTGGCTATTTCATTTAATTTCTGATCAAGCAACTTGTCGAAATCTGTTGCAGCAACTTTAAGACTGGCAATCTCCTTAGCCTGACTCTTGGCCAAGGATTTGCTTTTCTTCAAAGCTTGCAACACTACTCTATATTCATCAATCAACTGATGAATATCTCCTTCAGATTCAGATCCACTAACATCACTTGATGCTGATGTATCTGAATCTGACTCAGTACAAGAAATTGAACTAACAGAACAATTTTGTACCTGACTTGGTCCAGGCTGATCCTGGATTTTGTCTCCTTCTGATAAGGCCATCAGTCCCTGGCACTGATTGTCCTCATGCTCATATATTGAGTTCATTAATTGTATGAACTCATCTTCCTCTTCTTCAGCAAACAGTCCAATATAAGCTTCAGCTTCTGAATCTGATTCTGAAGATGACATATCAGACAGACTTTTGTCCTTCTTAGCAACAAAGGACCTTTCCTTTTTGCCCTTGATTTGAGTCTTCTTCTTATCAGTTGACTCTTTCCTCTTCTCTGGACAGTCAGCAACAACATGTCTCTGTCTGTTACAACAATAGCAAACTATCTTTGAGGATGTAGTTTTACTTTGCCTGGACTTTCTTCTTTCATTCTTTGATGACTTCTGTGAAGTGGATGGCTTAGACCTCCACTGTTTCTTCTTAAGAAACTTCTGAAAATGTCTAGTGAAAGCTGCAAAATCTTCATCACTCTCACTGCTTTCAGAATTCTTGCTTTCTGACTCATCTGTCTCAGTCTCAGCAACTTTTGGAGGTGGAGATGGAGACTTACTTTTATATTTCCTAGTGGCTTCTGTCTTGAAAGCCACAGCTCTTTCTTTGTGCTCAACTCTGGTAGTCTTCTCTTCCTCCTTTCTTACCATTAACTGCATCTCATATGATAACAGTTTTCCAAACAATGTTGGAGGAGGAATGTCTGCTAATTTGGCCATTTCCCTTATGGCACAAATCTTGGTATCCCAGTCCTTAGTCAGGGATCTCAAGAACTTATCATTCAATTCATAGTTGCTGAATTCTCTTCCATAAGACATCAACTCATTGACAATCCTATAGAATTTCTTGTAGCACTCAGTTATGCTATCAGACCTGCCTTGTCTGAAGCTTTCATACTCTTGATTCAATAAAAACTTCATGTCTTGTCTTACCTCTTCTGATCCCTCCATATAGACTATCAGTGTATCCCACATTTCTTTAGAAGTTTTACAGTGAATCAAATTCTGAAATGTTGCATCATCTATTGCACTTACTATAATATTCTTGGCCCTCTTGTCCATAGTGGCCAGAATAATCTCATCTTTAGTCATCTCTGAATAGTCCTTAGGATTTCTCTGATTTTCTTCCAGGACAGATACTTTCATTGGCACATATGACCCTTCTTTGACTGTGATATAGATTCTAAGGTCAGAGGCTTCCATAAAAAGTCTAACCCTTTCTTTCCAAATGCCAAAAATTTCCTTTCTACAGATTGGCAACTTCATGGATCCTAGCTCTTTGTGATTCTCAGTTGAACCCATTTTCTTGATTCTTGATTATACTGAATCTGCCAACAGGATCTTTACTCAGACTGTTATGTCCTTTTTGAGTAACCTCCCTCTGATACCACTTGAAAGAAATTGTACCTAATCACCTAGAGGGGGGGGTGAATAAGTGACCTTAATCTTTTTAAACTTTAGGCAGAATTAATCATAGAATTCACAGAACTTTAAACAGCAAACACAGAATCAGTCACACACAGAGTACATACAGTTTTTATAGTGGTTCCCCAAGGTCTGGGTACATCCACTTTCCCCCTTCGTCTATCTAGTAGTGTACTAGATTCGGCCAAACTTCTCCACTACTCCTCAGATCCTCAGATCTTACAGCTCAGAACCCCAAACAGGTTCCTACAACTCAGAGTGATCCCACTCCTACAACTCAGGCACACAGCTTTACCACTCAGTCTTCACAAAGACCTACACTCAGCCTTCAACAAGGCCTACACTCAGCCCTCAACAAGGCCTACACTCAGAGAAATGAATCTCCTACACTCAGGCATACAGGCCATACCACTCAGTCTTTATAATTTCAGGCTTACAACTCAGATCCCTTAGGATCCTATAAGAAATTAAAATTACAAAGTATATACCCACAACTCAGAATGAGAGAGAAGAGTTGATTGGTTTCTTGATGAGTTCTTGGAAGAACTTTGCTGAGATCAACCTCCCTTGGCTTTCTTCAAAGCTTCTTGAATTAGAACACAGTAAGGTTGAAACTTTATGCAGATGATCTTCAAACACTGCTGACTTAAGAATCAGATCTCAATCTGAAACTTTCTTCACAGCCTGGTACAATAGCTGTCTTCTTAGAAGGAGCTCTCTCTCTCTCCAACTTCTTAGATCTTTTGATCACTTCAACTGATTGATGCAAATCGTTTTCTTCTGTTGAAGGAATAAGCCTTTATATAAGACTTCTTCATGGTGACCGGTTGATCCGGTTTCTAACGATCTTCTGACAGTTCTGACAGTATTAGTAGACCGGCTGGAATGGCAGCTGTCAAGTCATCCAGCCACTTCTTGAATTTTCTGTAACTGTCTGAAAGTGTCGAGACAGTCAGTCTTTAAGTGTCGACACAGATAGACTAAGTGTCGACACAAGTAGACTAAGTGTCAACACTAGCCTTCATGGTGTCGACACAACTCCTTGTGTTGTAGAATCTGCTTCTCGACACTGCTTCTTCAACATGTGTCGACACAGATCATGTGTGTCGACACAAGTCCTTCTTCTTCAATACTTAGTTGATTTCTGCTAAGTGTCGACACAACTCCTTTGTGTCGACACATATTCTTGTGTTGAAACTTGCTAAGTGTCGACACATCTTCTTTGTGTCGACACATGCCTTCTGTGTTGAAGCTTTTGCTGAGTGTAGACACAGCTCCTTTGTGTCGACACTTGTACTTGGACTTTGAAATTTGCTGAGTGTCGACACAGCCTCTAGTGTCGACACTTTCTTCATGTGTTGAGACTTTTGCTGTGTGTCGACACATTCTTCATTATGTCGACACTTGTACTTAAACTCTGTTGAAGTTTGTTGAGTGTCGACACAGCCTCCTTGAAATATATTGTACCTACTCACCTAGAGGGGGGGGTGAATAGGTGACTTAAATCTTTTTAACTTTTTAGGCAGAATTCAGAATATATCACAGAGTTCTAGTTACTTTATCACAGCAAACATGCAGCAATCACAGAATTACACAAGCACACAGTGAACACACAGGTTTATAGTGGTTCCCCAAGGTTTGGGTACATCCACTTTCCCCCTTCGAGTATCTAGTAGTGTACTAGATTAGGCCAAACTCCTCCACTATCTCAGATCCTCAGATCTTACACTCAGAACCTCAACCAGGTTCCTACAGCTCAGGCCCAAGGCCCTACAACTCAGCTTCTTCACAAAGCCTACACTCAGCTTCTTCATAAAGCCTACACTCAGCCACTAAGGCCTACACTCAGCCACAACAAGCCTACACTCAGAGATACAAATCTCCTACACTCAGGCACACAGGCCCTACACTCAGCCTTTATAATTACAGGCTTACAAACTCAGATCCCTAAGGATCCTACAAGATAATATGAATACAAAATGTAAACCCTACAACTCAGAGAAAAGAGAGAAGAGTTGTGAGTTTCTTGATGAGTTCTTGGAAGAACTCAGCTGAGATCAATCTGACTTGGCTTTCTTCAAAGCTTCTTGAATGTAGAACACAATAAGATTAATCTCCTCTGCAGTTGATCCTTAATCTCTGCTACTTAAGATCCAGAACAAAATCTGAACCCTTCTTCTCAGCCTGGTTCCAACGGCTGACTTCTTGGATGGAGCTCTCTCTCTCCAACTTCTTAGATCTTCACTAGATTCTTCAATGAATAGCTAGATCTTCTTTGTATATTGATTACTTGAACAACTTCTTCTGTAGACAGTATAAGCCTATTTATAGGCCTTCTTCATGGTAACCGGCTGGTCCGGTTCATAACTGATTTCTGACAACTCTGACAGGTGCAGTAGACCGGCTGGAATGACAGCTGTCAAGTCATTCAGTCAGTTCTTGAAAAATCTGTAACTGTCTGAAAGTGTCGAGACTGTCTGTGTTTAAGTGTCGACACTTATAGACCAAGTGTCGACACAAGTTGACTAAGTGTCGACACTAGCCTACAAGGTGTCGACACAACTCCTTGTGTTGTAGAATTCACTTCTCGACACAGCTTCTTCTTCATGTGTCGACACTGATATTGTGTGTCGACACAACTCCTTGTTCTTCAGCACTTAGTTGAATTCTTGTAAGTGTCGACACAACACTTTTGTGTCGACACATCTTCATGTGTTGAACTTGTTAAGTGTCGACACATCTTTCTTGGTGTCGACACATGCCTTCTGTGTTAATACTTGCTGAGTGTCGACACTGCTCCATGTGTCGACACATTCTTCTTCTGTTGAGACTCTGGCTGAGTGTCGACACTTCTCCTTAGTGTCGACACTTGTACTTAGAATTTTGTTGAACTTTGCTAAGTGTCGACACAGCTCCTTGTGTCGACACTTTCTTCAAGTGTTGAGTCTTCTGCTGAGTGTCGACACATTCTTTCTTGTGTCGACACTTTCTTCAAGTGTTGACTCTTCTGCTGAGTGTCGACACATTTTTTATTATGTCGACACTTGTACTTAGACTCTGCTGAACTTTGTTGAGTGTCGACACATCCTCCAAGTGTCGACACTTTCTGATATAGACACAGTTCCTCTGGGTGTCGACACAACTGCTAAGTGTCGACACTGCTTCACTGCACTTTTCTTCATTGAGTGTCGACACAGCTCCTTGTGTCGACACTTTCTGTCTGGTGTCGACTCAGCATCTCTGGTGTCGACACAAGTACTCCAAGTGTCGACACTGCTTGCCTGGGTGTCGACACAAGTCTTCTTAAGTGTCGACACTTTCCCTCTAGGTGTCGATACATGGACTTAGAAACTTTTTCATGCTTTACCTGCAAATACTTGACCTGCACACTAAACTCAAAACACATCAAATACATTTTGATGTATATCATTGAGTAGGGTGAGGCTTCTTCAAATCAGGTACATTAGAACCAATGTACCCAACAATCTCCCCATATTTAGAGAAGTCATAACCCTTAGTCAATGATATACACCATACAGAATAAAATCATAGCATGATGTAAACAGGATTATATAACAGGGCAAATACATAACATGTGTTAAACAAACATGCATTCACAGATATCATCTCAGAACAATTATGAAATAAATTTATCACACAGCAAATTTATCACACAGCAAATTGTTCTAACAGCTTTGTCATATTCATTTTTCAAAAGTTTACAAGGTGTTTAAAATCAAAAGATTACAATTGTAAACTGAAGAAAATTCTATTCTATTTTTGCTCAGCATCCTTGATCACTATGCCCTTCCCAGATTTTATCTTTGCTTGCACAGGGGCTTCAGCATCTTCAGTATCAGCAGGCTTTTTCCCTTTTAGTTCCTTCTTCTTTAGCTCTTCGGCTTTGATCTTTTGCCTCTCAAAATAATGATAAGGCTTGGGAAAGTACTTGCTAGGCTCCTGGGCAGTAGGAGGTAGCTTTCCCATCTTTGCCTTTCTCCTGTATTGCACTATGGCTTCTTGCCTTGTCTCATGCTTTCTCCATTCAAGTTCAGAAAACCACTTGTTTCTGTCTTGCACATTATCTTTGGCAGCCTTCCATGCAGTTAAGATAATGTTTCTTGAAGTGGGGCTCCACTGCTCAAAGTCTGGTCTTTGTTCAGCTTGCTCTCTGAACCTCTTTTTAGATAGTCTGGCTTCTTGTTCAGCTTGTTCCTTTAGTATAGCTTCCTGTAAAGCCTCAGATACTGGCTGAACCACCTTCTCTATGATGACATTTTGCTGACCCTCAGGTGGGCTATACATAGACTGTATATCAGCTTGGACCATATCAAAATCTGGAGGAGGGTAGATTACTTGAACCACTTCTGGTTGCTCCCCTCCTAGATATGCAGGATGTATCCCAGATTCTGCAACATTGTCATCATCACATAAAGGAGGATATCCAAGAGTAGCTCTAATAGAGTTAGAAATCCACTTGGCATGATCAGAGCTGGCTTTGACTAACACCCTCTCCCCCATTTATGACTTCTCTTTCCATGTGATCTCTGAGATCATCCTTTTGAAATCTTATTTGTGCATTAAGATAATTGACTCCATCCTTGTAGAAAGGTTTTAACCTTTGGAGTTTTTCAGTGATGAGCTTCTGAGAGTCTTGAATTGCAGAAGTAACATCAGTTAAACTCTTTTGCAATTCCTTATCAAATTCCTCTTTTGCAGTAGTCAGGGCAGCATTCTGTGCAGTTGCTATTTTCTTAAGCTCAGTGACAATAGCATTGTGAGATGCTGTCAAGTTATCATTCATTCTGATTTGATTTTCCAGTACATAGTCTTGCTTGACTTCAAGTTCATCCACTTGAGCTTTTATCTTCTCTTGATGAGTTGCTAGATAGACTATTGCATTCCCTCCCTTGTGGAAGCAGTCAGTCATCTCCTTCTTATTCTGATTCATCTCAAATCTTATGGACTTGATGTTCCTGGGCCAGATCAAATTGTAGAGACTTATGACTCTCATCCATATATGTTTCTATAGCTTTCCTGTGCTCATCAAGTTTAGTTTGCATAGCAACCAGCAGAGAACTATAATCTATAGATGGTGCTGGTTGAGATATAGGCTGTGGAGCAATAGTTTGCAGAGCCTTTTTGTAATTCTGGCTCATTCTCTTAAATACTTGGAATTTCCTTTTCTTAGCTCTTGCAGCCTCCTCATATTCAGAAGCAGAGGTGCTGGCTATCTCTACCCTCTCCCTTGGTAGCTCCTCAACTTCTTGGGCTTCTCAGGTTCTTGCCTTGCAGGTTCTTCATCAAGTATTACTTGCTCCCCCTCAATTTGGGACTTCTTCCCCTCAGCAGCAGTTTCCTTATCAAAATCTGTTTGATCCAGATTGAGGAAAAGATCTTCCATTGTATATTCTTGTGGAGAATGGGCTGGAGAAACTCTTGGCTCATCTACCACTGTATCAGATTCTACTTGAACTGTAACAGATGTGTCCTTCATGACAACATCTGGGGGTAGACTATCAATCTGTGGTTGCTGATTAACATCAGATAAGTTGTCAATTATAACTTCACTCTCAATAAGGAAATCTAATTGATTGATTTCTGAGATTACCTCAAGAATAGTGTTTGTAGCTTGTTCACTTTCCAGTGGAGTTGGCTCTTCCACAACTAGAGGCTCCCCCTGGATTTGATCTTGGTGTAAGGGGCTAGCTTGTGGTAGCTCCCCCTGCCTCTCTACAGCATCTTGTTGAGCTGGAGACTTCTCAGCATTTCCTTCTTCATCCTCATCAGGTGTAAAGACAACTTGCTCCTCAGAGCTGCTAGATGATTTTGGAGACACAGGGGCTGTTTTCTTTTTCTTCTTTTGGGGTGTTACTTTCTCAGGAGTAGGCATCTCATTAGTTAAAACTCTGTCCCACCTAGGAGAATATCCTCATGTCCATCTTCCTCATATGGTTGATCTTAGTGCCTGCAACTTGACTCATAACTTCTGGTATACTACCAGTCAAGTATAGACTTAAGATCCTACCCAAGTTGGGTTTCTTCAGACTTTCTTTAATCTTATCAAAGACAATAACAGACCAATCTGTTTTCAATGTGAAGATTATCCTTTTCATAATGCTGAACATATGGGTTGATACCCTATCATGCCCTCCAGGCTTACTTAAGATTACCTTGCCAACAATTTCAGAAAGAAATTTCCCCGGGCTGTTCATCCCCTTTCTATTGAATACAGAACCAATTTTCATCTTTGCATCCAGTCCACACCATGTTAATGCTTCTCTGGTCTTAGAAGCAGTAACCTCATCCTCTTCTTTTGTCCTTGGTAGATTTAGGACTTTTCTCAAACTTTTAGGTGATACCTGCACCTTTTCACCATGAACCCTAGACTTGATCTTGAGTCCAGATTCATCTACTTTAGCTCCATTCAGGAATTCTAAGACTTCTTTCTTCCAGATTTTAGTCGGCTCTGAAACAAGAAATTCTAACCCTGAGTCTGTAACTAGGGTTACCACACTCTTGATCTCCGGGTCTGCATCCGCAAACGCATGTCGCACCAGTTCGTAGCCTTCATTGACGTTCTCATCGAGCTTTGGTGCCATTAGGGTTTGAAGAATGTGACTGGAGAGAAGAGAGGTGTCGACACACAAGTTTGGTCTCGAAACTTTAGTGAGCGTGTCGACAGACAATGGAGAAATTCTATTTATACCTTTCTAGGTTTGAAGATGAAAAGGCGGGTTAACTAACTTAAATTGTGTCGACACTGTTGAAAAGTGTCGACACAGACTTATAATGTCTCGACACCTATGTGTCGACACAAGTTTAGTCAACATATATATGTGTCGACACTTGTTTATGTGTCGACACCACTCAACTCGACACTTAGTCGAGACTTTACTTAGATAATTCTGAGTAAATTCTAAGTGTCGACACCACCTTGGTTGTGTCGACACAGACACTATATGAGTCGACACTAGTTTTCTGAAGTGTCGACACCAACTTCCTAGATGTGTCGACACCTTTTCCCTGAAGTGTCGACATCACTTTTCTATGTCGACACAGATATCTCTGTGTGTCGACACCATTTTACTTAGCCATTTCTATAAACTTATTCTAAGTTTATCATACCTAGTTCAATTTTAAACCTATTGAACTTAGTTTCTTCTAAGGGCTTAGTATACATATCAGCTAGTTGATTATCTGTTCTAACATATTCCAGTAGAATATCTTTTTTTTCTACATGTTCTCTAAGAAAATGATATTTTATTTCAATATGTTTAGTTCTACTATGAGAAACAGGATTGTTTGCAATTGATATAGCACTAGTAAAATCACAAAAGAGTGGAGTTCTACTTACCTGAATTCCATAGTCCTCAAGCTGATGTTGTATCCATAGAAGTTGAGCACAGCAACTTCCAGCAGCCACATATTCTGACTCTGTAGTGGAGATAGCCACACTTGTTTGCTTCTTGCTACTCCATGAAATCAGTCTTCCACCTAGGAATTGACAGGTTCCAGTTGTGCTTTTTCTGTCTTCTTTGCATCCTGCAAAGTCTGCATCTGAATAACCTGTTAGTTCAAAATCCCCATTCCTAGGGTACCAAAGGCCTAGATAAGGAGTGCCCTTTAGATATCTCAATATCCTTTTGACTGCTGTCAAATGAGACTCCTTAGGGCATGCTTGATACCTAGCACAGACACATATAGTATACATGATATCTGGTCTACTTGCAGTCAAATAGAGTAGGGAGCCAACTATACCTCTATACAAAGTCTCATCTACAGGTTTCCCTGCTTCATCTTTGCTAAGAGACATACTTGACTCCATAGGAGTCTTCATGGTACTGGATGAATCCATACCATACTTCCTTATGGGTTCTAGGGTGAACTTAGACTGACATATAGATAATCCATTCTCAGTCTGTCTAACTTGGAGACCCAAGAAGAACTTAAGTTCCCCCATACTACTCATCTCAAATTGTCCTTGCATTAGTTTTGCAAACTTTTGCAAAGACTACTTTCAGTAGACCCAAATATTATGTCATCTACATATATTTGGACTAGTATTACTTTGCCTCTGGATTCCCTAAGGAATAGAGTCTTGTCTATTTTCCCCCTTGTGAACTTATTCTCAATGAGGAAACTAGACAGGGTTTCATACCAAGCCCTAGGGGCTTGCTTTAACCCATACAATGCTTTCCTAAGTCTATAAACATGATTAGGTTGAGTTGAATCAACAAAACCTGATGGTTGTTCCACATAGACTTCCTCTTTAAGATTACCATTCAGAAAGGCTGACTTTACATCCATTTGGTAAACTTTAAATCCTTGAAAGGTTGCATAGGCCAGGAACATCCTTATGGCTTCCAGTCTGGCTACTTGGAGCAAAGGTTTGATCAAAGTCAATACCTTCTTCCTGCCTATATCCTTTAGCAATCAATCTTGCTTTGTTCTTAATGATGACTCCATGTTCATCCATCTTGTTCCTAAAGATCCACTTTGTCCCAATTATGTTGTGGTCATTAGGTTTAGGAACAAGTTCCCAAACTTTGCACCTCTTGAACTGATTCAGTTCTTCTTGCATTGCCTCAATCCAATGAGGGTCTAGGATGGCTTCTTCAAACTTCTTTGGCTCAACTTGGGATAGAAAACTGGAGTAGAGTGCTGCACTCAGATTTCTTCTCCTTGTTTGTACCCCTTGTCTTAGATCACCAATGATTTGATCTGTTGGATGATCTCTAAGATGCCTATTGGCTGGAGGCATCCTGGCTTCAGGTTGAACTTCTTCAGTTTCTTCATCTTGCTGCACTCCTTGAACTTCATCTGCATTAGGTACATGTAGTACTCCCCCTGGACAGCAACCACTATCTTCTACTTGCTGTCTTGCAGTAGGTTCTTCTTCAATAGTGAGCTTGTCCAACTTCTTAGTTATACCTGTGGAGCTGCATATACTACTAGACAACTCATTGTTAATAAGTCTAGTTTCATCAAATACTACATGTACTGACTCCTCTACAACTTGAGTAGACAAGTTATAGACTCTATAAGCCTTACTATTGTTGCTGTACCCAACAAAGATCCCCTCTTGGGACTTGGCAGCAAACTTAGTCAAGTAAGACTTTCCATTGTTAAGTATAAAGCACTTACAACCAAAGATCCTGAAGTAGGATAGGTTTGGTTTTCTGTCTTTCACAACCTCATAGGGGGTCTTGTTGTGGCTTTTAGTAATGGTAGCCCTATTAATAATATGGCATGCAGTATTAACTACTTCAGCCCAGAAATATTCTGGTAATGATGCATCACTTAATAGGGTCCTACCAGCCTCAATCAAGGTTCTATTCTTCCTCTCAGCAATGTCCATTTTGCTGAGGTGTCCTTGGTGAAGAAAACTCTTGAAATATCCCAAATTCTTCACATAGTTTTGCCATACTATCAGACTGAAATTCAGTACCATGGTCACTTCTTATTTTGACCACTGTACTATCTAGTTCATTCTGAATTTATTTGACAAAGCTATAGAAGACACTAGGTGTTTCAGATTTCTGTCTAAGAACACCCAGGAAAACCTTGAGTAGTCATCTACAACTACAAAGGTATAGACCTTCCTACCTAGGATATGAACTGACATAGGACCAAAGAGATCCATATGCAAGAGGTATAAGCACCTCACAGCATCTTTGTTGTCAATGCTACTAAAGGTGGATCTTGTCTGCTTGCCCTTTTGACAAGCTGAGCATATTCCATCTTTAATACACTTAACTTGAGGACCATTCCTCACTAACTCTTTACTAAAGAGTTGCCCAATTGTCTTGTAGTTAAGATGGGCTAGCCTCTTGTGTCATTTGACACAATGAGAGACTTTCTCATCAGCTATAAGACACACTGGAGAACCGTTGTTCTCACACATAATATCTAGACAATAGACATTCCTTTTTCTATAACCAGTCAAAATGATCTCTTGATCATTTGATCTCCTGATATGACAACCATCTTTCACAAATGAGATGTCATATCCTACATCACTCAATTGACTTATACTAATAAGGTTATGTTTCAAACCTTTAACATAGGCCACTTGAGTAATAGTTATATGGGAGCTAGAAATGTTACCAAATCCCTTGATGATTCCTTTTTCAGAACCACCAAAGGTGACTTTAGGACCATCTTTGATTGGAGTGAAGTCCTTTAGCAATCCCCTTGTTCCAGTCATATGTCTGGAATATCCACTGTCCAAGTACCATATTGGGGCATGGCCACTTGGACTCACCTGCAAAACAGATTAGTGAACCTTAGAACCCAAAGAATTCTTGGGTCCTTGGTACTGGTTATTTTGCTTCCTAACAAAGATACCTGCAGGTTTTCCAGCAGCAGTTTGCTACTCACTTTGGCACTTGCATTGTGCCAACAGTCCATGGCAAAGTGGCCTACCTTGCCACAACACCAACACTCAAACCTATTGTACCTTTGCTTAGGTACATCCCTAGCTGTTTTATTTACAGCTGGCTTGTTGAGAGCTGGGGCTTTGCCCTTGGACTTGGACTGAACAGTCCTAGCTGGTTTAGTAAACCCCAGTCCAGCTTTACCTTTTTGATGAACAAATTCATCAATTAAGGGTAGAACTGACTTTGGTTTATAAAACCTAGCAACCAAATCTTTCTCCTTCTGAAGACTAATCTCCAGACTTTTGATTTGATCATTCTTAAGTGATATAGTCCTCATCTGAATCACAGTTATGTGCTTCAGTCTGGCTATTTCATTTAGCTTTTGATCAAACATTTTCTCAAAATCAGTTGCATCAACTTTGAGACTAACAATTTCCTTTACCTGACTCTTGGCTAGGGACTTGCTCTTCTTAAAACCTTGCAACAGAACTTTATATTCATCTATCAATTGATGAATATCCACTTCAGACTCAGATGCACTCTCATCACTTGATGATGATGAATCTGATTTTGAACTAGCACAAGAAATTGAACTGAAAGAACAATTTTGTACCTTACTAGGTTCAGGCTGCTCCTGGATTTTGTCACTTTCTGTCAATGTCATCAGTCCTTGGCACTAACTGTCCTCTTGTTCATATATAGAGTTCATAATCTGGATGAACTATTCTTCTTCTTCCTCAGCAAACAGTCCTATGTATGCTTCAGCATCTGACTCAGTTTCTGATGAAGATATGTCTGACATGCTCTTATCCTTTTTGGCAACAAAAGATCTTTCCTTCTTGCCCTTGAATTGAGTCTTTTTCTTATCATTAGACTCCTTCCTTTTCTCTAGACAGTCTGCAATAACATGTCCTTGTCTGTTACAGCAATAGCAAACAATTTTTGATAGAGTTGCTTTGCTAGACTTGGTCTTTTTCCTGTCTTTCTTTGATGACTTTTTGTTCTGATAATAGTCATCTTTACCCTGTGAAGTAGATGGCTTTGTCCTCCACTGTTTCTTCTTTAAGAACTTCTGAAAGTGTCTTGTGAAGCCTGCAAAGTCCTCATCACTTTCACTGCTTTCAGACTTTCTACTTGCTGACTCATCTGATTCAGTCTCAGCTACCTTTGGAGGTGGTGAAGGAGACTTACTTTTGTATTTTCTGGTGGCTTCTGTTTTAAATTCCAGTGTCTTTTCCTTATGTTCACTTCTTGTAGTCTTCTCCTCTTCTTTCCTCACCATCAATTGCATTTCATAGGATAGCAATTTTCCAAACAAAGTTGGAGGAGGAATTTCTGCTAACTTTGTCATTTCTTTAATGACACAGATCTTGGTGTCCCAATCCTTTTTTAGGGACCTTAGAAACTTATCATTAAGCTCATAATTACTGAACTCTCTGCCATAGGACATTAGCTCATTCACAATCCTATAGAACTTCTTATAGCATTCAGTTATGCTATCAGATCTACCTTGCCTGAAGCTTTCATATTCTTGGTTTAATAAGGACTTTCTGTCATGCCTCACTTCTTCAGAACCCTCCATGTACACAATAAGAGTATCCCACATTTCCTTGGATGTCTTGCAGTGTATCAAATTCTGAAAGGTAGCATCATCTATAGCACTCACTATGATATTCTGAGCCCTCTTGTCCATTGTGGCTAGAACTATCTCATCCTTTGTCATTTCAGAGAAATTCTTAGGTGTTCTCTGATTGGCATCTAAGACTGAAACCTTCATGGGCACATATGGCCCTTCTTTAACTGTGATGTAAATTCTAGGGTCTGAGGCTTCCATAAATAGTCTCACCCTTTCCTTCCAGATGCCAAATATTTCTTTTCTGCAAATGGGTAGCTTCATGGATCCCAATTCCTTATGATTCTCAGTGGAACCCATGGTTCTTGATTTTCTTGATTCTGTAATGTACTTACACTGAATCTGCCAACAGGATCTACTCAGACAGTTATGTCCCTTTTTGAGTAACCTCCCTCTGATACCACTTGAAAGATATTGTACCTACTCACCTAGAGGGGGGGGTGAATAGGTGACTTAAATCTTTTAAACTTTTTAGGCAGAATTCAGAATATATCACAGAGTTCTAGTTACTTTATCACAACAAACATGTAGCAATCACAGAATTACACAAGCACACAGTGAACACACAGGTTTATAGTGGTTCCCCAAGGTTTGGGTACATCCACTTTCCCCCTTCGCCTATCTAGTAGTGTACTAGATTCGGCCAAACTCCTCCACTATCTCAGATCCTCAGATCTTACACTCAGAACCTCAACCAGGTTCCTACAGCTCAGGCCCAAGGCCCTACAACTCAGCTTCTTCAAAAAGCCTACACTCAGCTTATTCACAAAGCCTACACTCAGCCACCAAGGCCTACACTCAGCCACAACAGGCCTACACTCAGAGATACAAATCTCCTACACTCAGGCACACAGGCCCTACACTCAGCCTTTATAATTACAGGCTTACAAACTCAGACCCCTAAGGATCCTACAAGATAATATGAATACAAAATATAAACCCTACAACTCAGAGAAAAGAGAGAAGAGTTGTGAGTTTCTTGATGAGTTTTGGAAGAACTCAGCTGAGATCAATCTGACTTGGCTTTCTTCAAAGCTTCTTGAATGTAGAACACAATAAGATTAATCTCCTTTACAGTTGATCCTTGATCTCTGCTACTTAAGATCCAGAACAAAATCTGAACCCTTCTTCTCAGCCTGGTTCCAACGGCTGACTTCTTGGATGGAGCTCTCTCTCTCCAACTTCTTAGATCTTCACTAGATTCTTCAATGAATAGCTAGATCTTCTTTGTATATTGATTACTTGAACAACTTCTTCTGTAGACAGTATAAGCCTATTTATAGGCCTTCTTCATGGTAACCGGCTGGTCCGGTTCATAACTGATTTCTGACAACTCTGACAGGTGCAGTAGACCGGCTGGAATGGAAGCTGTCAAGTCATTCAGTCAGTTCTTGAAAAATCTGTAACTGTCTGAAAGTGTCGAGACTGTCTGTGTTTAAGTGTCGACACTTATAGACCAAGTGTCGACACAAGTTGACTAAGTGTCGACACTAGCCTACAAGGTGTCGACACAACTCCTTGTGTTGTAGAATTCACTTCTCGACACAACTTCTTCTTCATGTGTCGACACTGATATTGTGTGTCGACACAACTCCTTGTTCTTCAGCACTTAGTTGAATTCTTGTAAGTGTCGACACAACACTTTTGTGTCGACACATCTTCATGTGTTGAACTTGTTAAGTGTCGACACATCTTTCTTGGTGTCGACACATGCCTTCTGTGTTGATACTTGCTGAGTGTCGACACTGCTCCATGTGTCGACACATTCTTCTTCTGTTGAGACTTTGGCTGAGTGTCGACACTTCTCCTTAGTGTCGACACTTGTACTTAGAATTTTGTTGAACTTTGCTAAGTGTCGACACAGTTCCTTGTGTCGACACTTTCTTCAAGTGTTGAGTCTTCTGCTGAGTGTCGACACATTCTTTCTTGTGTCGACACTTTCTTCAAGTGTTGACTCTTCTGCTGAGTGTCGACACATTCTTTATTATGTCGACACTTGTACTTAGACTCTGCTGAACTTTGTTGAGTGTCGACACAGCCTCCAAGTGTCGACACTTTCTGATGTAGACACAGTTCCTCTGGGTGTCGACACAACTGCTAAGTGTCGACACTGCTTCACTGCACTTTTCTTCATTGAGTGTCGACACAGCTCCTTGTGTCGACACTTTCTATCTGGTGTCGACTCAGCATCCCTGGTGTCGACACACTCCAAGTGTCGACACAAGTACTCCAAGTGTCGACACTGCTTGCCTGGGTGTCGACACAAGTCTTCTTAAGTGTCGACACTTTCCCTCTGGGTGTCGACACATGAACTTAGAAACTTTTTCATGCTTTCCCTGCAAATACTTGACCTGCACACTAAACTCAAAACACATCAAATACATTTTGATGTATATCATTGAGTAGGGTGAGGCTTCTTCAAATCAAGTACATTAGAACCAATGTACCCAACACTCCTAGTGTCGACACTTGTACTTGAACTTTGTTGATGTTTTGCTGAGTGTCGACACAGCCTCCTAGTGTCGACACTTGTACTTGAACTTTGTTGATGTTTTGCTGAGTGTCGACACAGTCTCCTAGTGTCGACACTTTTGATGTCGACAAAGCTCCTCTGGGTGTCGACACAGCTCCTGGTGTCGACACAATTACTCCAAGTGTCGACACAGCTTCTCTGGGTGTCGATACAAGCCTTCTTAAGTGTCGACACTTTTCTTCTAGGTATCGACACATGGACTTAGAAACTTTTAAGCTTTCCCTACAATTACTTAACCTGCACAAGGTAACTCAAAATACATCAAATACACCTTGATGTATATCATTGAGTAGGGTGAGGCTTCTTCAAATCAGGTACATTTTTTCCAATGTACCCAACACCCTATAAGCCTTACTATTGTTGCTGTACCCAACAAAGATCCCATCTTGGGATTTGGCAGCAAACTTAGTTAGATAAGACTTGTCATTGTTAAGTATATAAAACTTGCAACCAAAGATCGTAAAATAGGATAAGTTTGGTTTTCTGCCCTTCACAATCTCATAGGGAGTCTTTTTGTGGCTCTTGGTGATAGTAGTCCTATTGATCACATGACATGCTGTGTTTAATGCCTCAGCCCAGAAATATTCTGGGAGAGAAGTGTCACTCAATAGAGTTATACCAGCCTCTATCAATGTTCTATTCTTCCTTTCAGTAATACCATTTTGTTGTGGTGTTCTAGGTGAGGAAAATTCTTGAAAAATCCCAAATTCTTCACATAGTCTTGTCATACTTTCAGACTGAAATTCAGTACCATGGTCACTTTTGATTTTGACCACTGTATTGTTCAACTCATTCTGAATTTGTTTAACAAAACTATGTAAGATAGTTGGGGTTTCAGATTTTTGTCTTAGAAAGAACACCCAGGAATATCTAGAATAGTCATCTACCACCACAAAAGTGTAGACCTTCCTACCTAGACTATGAACTGGCATATGACCAAATAGATCCATATGCAAGAGGTAAAGACACCTCACTGAATCCTTATTTTCAAGGCTATGAAAGGTGGATTTGGTCTGCTTGTCTTTTTGACAAACTGAGCATATCACCATCCTTTATACACTTAACTTGAGGACCATTCCTCACTAACTCTTTGCTAAAGAGTTGGCCAATAGTCTTGTAGTTAAGATGGGCCAGCCTCTTGTGCCATTTAACACAATGAGAGGCTCTCTCATCAGCTACAAGACAAATAGGAGAAACATTGTTCTCACACTCAAAGTTAAGACAGTACACATTTCTCCTTCTATATACAGTCAATATGACCTTTTGGTCACTTGACCTTTTGATATGACATCCATTCTTAATAAATGAAATGTCATATCCTAAGTCACTCAACTGACTTATGCTTATAAGGTTGTGTTTCAAACCCTTCACATAGGCCACTTGAGAGATAGTAATCTGGTTATTAGAAATGTTACCAAATCCTTTGATGATTCCTTTTTCTGAACCACCAAAGGTTACTTTAGGGCCTCCCATGATAGGTGTGTAGTCCTTCAGCAACCCCCTTGTTCCAGTCATGTGCCTGGAACATCTACTGTCCAAGTACCATATAGGGGCATGGCCACTTGGACTCACCTGCAATAAAGACTACTTAATCTTAGAACCCAAATAAGTTTTGGGTCCTTGGTTCATGTTAGTCTGAAATTTGACAAAACTGCCTGCAGCTCTTCTAACAGGCAGATTGCTATTCTCCTTGACACTGGAATTGTGCCAACAATCTAAGGCAAAGTGGCCTACCTTGCCACAGCACCAGCACTCAAACTTGTTATACCTTTGTTTAGGTACAACCTTTGCTGAATTGTTTTCAGCAGGTCTCTTATTTTGTGCTGAAGCTTTGCCTTTCTTATTGGACTTAGCAGCCCATGCTGTTCTCTTAAACCCTAATCCAGCTTTACCCTTTTGTGACACAAAGTCATCTATTAAGGGTAACACAGATTTTGGCTTAGAAAAACTAGCCACAATCTCTTTCTCTTTCTGAAGTCTAACCTTCAGATTTCTAATCTGATCATTCTTGAATGTGATTGTGCCCATTTGAATAACAATTATGTTTTTCAATTTTGCAATCTCATTCAGTTTTTGATCCAGCAACTTCTCTGAATCAGATGCAGCCATCTTAAGATCTGCAATTTCCTTAGCCTGAGATTTGGCCAGGTTTTTGCTCTTCTTAAGTGCCTGCAATAAATCTCTATATTCATCTATCAGCTGATGAATATCACCTTCAGACTCAGACAAATCCACATCACTTGATGTAGATGTTGCTGACTCTGACTCAATACTGCAATCTGAATTTCTAGAAAGACATTGTACCTTACTAGGACCAGGCTGATCCTGACACTTGTCTTCTTCTGACACAGCCATCAGTCCCTTGCACTGATGGTCTTCTTGTTCATATATATAGTTCAGCACCTGGAGAAACTCTTCTTCTTCATCTGCTGCATATAGACCAATATAGGCCTCAGCTTCAGATTCTGACTCTGAAGTAGATTGGTCTGTCAAGCTCTTCTCCTTCTTAGCAACAAAGGATTTCTCCTTCTTGCTCTGGTGTTGACTCTTCTTTTTATCTGCAGCCTCTTTTCTTTTATCTGGACACTCAGCCACAATATGTCCAGGCCTATTACAGCAGTATCAAACTATCTTTGATGTTGTAGATTTGCTTGGCTTAGACCTGCTCATGTCCTTCCTGGATACTTCCTCTTTCGATAATACTCATCCTTAGGCTGAGATGTGGAAGGCTTAGACTTCCACTGCTTCTTCTTCAGGAATCTCTGAAACTGTCTTGTAAATGCTGCAAAATATTCATCTGAGTCACTGTTGTCTGAATTCTGGTTGTCTGAATTATCTGAAGCAGTTTCAGCAACAATATTAGGAGGTGATGGAGACATCCTCCTATTTTTCTTAGTGGCTTCAACCTTGAAGGTCACAGACTTTTCTCTATGCTCACCTTTTGCACTTTTCTCTTCCTCTTTCCTTGCCATCAGCTGCATCTCATATGATAGCAATTTTCCAAATAAGGTTGGTGGAGAGATATCTGCAAGTTTGGCCACTTCCCTAATGGCACAAATCTTAGTGTCCCAATCCTTTGTCAAGGATCTTAGGAATTTATCATTCAGTTCATAAGTGCTGAAGATTCTCCCATAGGACATCAACTTATTAACTATTATATAGAACTTTTTATAACACTCAGTTATACTGTCAGACTTTCCTTGTCTGAAACTCTCATATTCCTGGTTCAGCATAGATTTTCTATCTTGTCTTACTTCTTCTGAACCCTCCATGTAGACTATCAAAGTATCCTACATTTCTTTGGAGGTCTTGCAGTGAATCAAATTTTGAAAAGTTGCATCATCAATGACACTTACTATGATGTTCTGGGCTCTTTTATCCATAGTTGCCAAGATGATCTCATCCTTGGTCATCTCTGAATAATCCTTGGGAATTCTTTGGTTTGCATCCAGAATTGAAATCTTCATTGGAACATAAGGACCTTCATTGACTGTAATATAGATCCTTGTATCAGAATCCTCCATAAACAGCCTAACCCTTTCTTTCCAGATGCCAAATATCTCCTTTCTGCATATGGGTAATTTCATAGAACCTAGTTCCTTATGATTTTCACCTGAACTCATTTTCTTGATTCTTGAATCTGCCTTATGGATCTCACTCAGACTGTTAAGTCCTTCTTCGAAGAACCTCCCTCTGATACCACCTGAAAGAATTAGTGCCTAACCACCTAGAGGGGGGTGAATAGGTGTAATTTCTGTTTTTCTTTTAAGGGAGAAACTCAATTCAGTTGTTTATTTAGCAGCAGTAAATGGTACAGCTAATACAGTACAGATTCACAAAAATATCACAACACAGATTGCACACTGATTTTTATAGTGGTTCCCCAATGTCTGGGTACATCTACTTTCCCCCTTCGTCTATGTAGCAGTGTGCTAGATTCGGCCTAACTTCTTCACTTCACCTTAGATCCTCAGATCTTACAACTCAGAACCCCAAACAAGGCTCCTACAACTCAGGAAATCTGCCCTACCTCAGTCTACACAAGGCCTACAACTTAGAGATATCAATCTCCTACAACTCAGGCTCACAGTCCTACCTCAGCCTTCAACAAGGCCTACCACTCAGAGAATATATTCTCCTACACTCAGCCCTTATAAAATAGGCTTACAGCTCAGATCTAGAATAGATCCTATAGAAAATAGTGTTTACAAAGTGTTTTACCACCACCCAGATAGAGAGAGAAGGGATGGATGGATTCTTGATCAGTTCTTGGAAGAACCTGATGGCAGAGCACAACCTCTCTTAGCTTTTTTCAAACCTTCTTGAATCTGAACTCAATAGTGTTGAACTCTTGAGAAGTTGATCTTCAATCAGCTTCTGACTTAATATTCAGATCTCAATCTGAATCTTTCTTGGCAGCCTGGTTCAGCAACTACTCTTCTTAGAAGGAGCTCTCTCTCTCTCCAACTTCTTAGATATTCTGTCGAATGTCTTCTTCTTTTTGTGTTGTTAAATATCTGTGTAGATCTTCAATCTTAATTATAATTGATCGATTATTTCTTCTGTTGAAGGAGAAAGCCTTTTTATAGTCTTCCTCCATGGTAACCGGCTGATCCGGTTTCTAACAAACTTCTGACAGCTTTGACAGTTGCAGTAGACCGGTTAGAAATGACAGCTGTCAAGTCATCCAGTCACTTCTTGAAATACTATCTCTGTCTGAAAGTGTCGAGACTGAACTTCTTCATGTGTCGACATAAGTAGACTAAGTGTCGACACAAGTGGACTAAGTGTCGACACAAGCCTTGGTGGTGTAAACACATCTCTTCTGTTGTTGATAATACTTCTCGACATAGCCTTCTGTTGAATGTGTCAACACAAGCCTTTGTGGTGTCGACACAGTCACTTCTTTTCTTCATACAAATTTACTTTGTTAAAATTCTGTCATGTGTCGACACAAGTCCTGTGTGTCGACACATTTGATGTCGACAAGATCTTCTGTGTGTCGACACTGCCTCTGTGTGTCGACACAAATACTTCTTCTCTTTAACTTTGTTGAAACTCTACTGTGTGTCGACACAAGTCATGTGTGTCGACGCAGTTGATGTCAACAAAGTATTCTGTGTGTCGACACTGCTTCTGGGTGTCGACACAATTGATGTCGACAATGCTTCACTGTGTGTCGACACAGCCTCTGGGTGTCGACACAGTTGATTCTGGTGTTGACACAGCCTTTTCAAGTGTCGACACAATTAACTCCAAGTGTCGACACAACTTTTCTCCAGTGTCGACACATGCCTTCATAAGTGTCGACACAGCTTCTCTAGGTGTCGACACATGGACTTAGAAATTTTTTGCATTTCTGCATTTACTTAACCTGCATATATAAACTCAAAACACATCAAATACACCTTGATGCATATCATTGAGTAGGGTGAGACTTCTTCAAATCTGGTACAAATTTTACAATGTACCCAACATGATGAAAATAAACTAAATACAAAAGTGTCGAGACACCAGACAAGTGTCGACACCTTTGTAAAGCAGTGCTGAGACAAGGAAGCAAGTTGTGTAGACACTCAAAACTAGTGTCAACACCCTTATTCAAGTAGTGCTGAGACAGGAAGCAAGCTGTGTCCACACCCAAGACTTGGGTCGACACTGTCAGTCAAGAAACAAGCAGTGTCGACACTCGGGACTAATGTCGACACCTTTTATACAAGTTGTGCTGAGATAAGAATCTAGTAGTGTCGACACACTCGATTGTTGTCGATACCCATATAAGAGAAGTGTCGACACCCAGGATTGGCGTCGACAGAATTTAAGTACAGAAGTGTCAACACCTAGAATTGGTGTCAACACCTTTATACAAAAGCTCTCAAGACAGAAATTTTTCTAAGTCCAGAATTCGAAGCGAAAAGTTCTGAAAACCATCAAAACTATTAGATGTCTGTGGATTAACAGGGGCAGCGGTTCACTCTTGCCAAAGTCGATATAAGGAGACCAACACAACAGAAACAACATAGATTTTCTCATTCTTCTCTTCTTAGTTTGTCAGATCAATTCAATAGAATTCTGAAGGTGGAGAAGAGTCAAATCATGTATCAACTCCAATCTTCAGCCAAGTTCAACCCTACCTTCTCCTTTAAGAAGTTTTGAAAAAGCTAAGAAGGGTTGAACTATTTCTTCTCAATCAAGTTCAAGGAAGAAGATTTCTCATCAAGATCTAATCAAGAAAAAGTCATCTGTTTCTTTCCTGCTGGGTGATTTATCAAATCTCAAATTCCAGTCTACTTTAATTCTTATTTTGTAAGATCTGGTAGCAGATTTGAGCGGTAGGATATATATATATATATATATACTGAGCTGTAAGCCTAAATTATAAAGGCTGAGGTAGGGCTGAGAGCCTGAGGTAGGAGAAGAAAGACTTTCTCTGAGTTGTAGGAACAATTGTGTTCTGAGGGTGTAGGGCAAGGGTTTGCCTAAGGTGTATGAGTGAAGGTGCACTCCGAGATATGATTCTAGTAGGGAATCTGAGTTGTAGGAGCCAGCTAGGTCTGAGATGTAAGATCCGAGGATCTGAGGAAAAGAAAGGAGGAGTTTGGCTGAATCTGGTTCATTGCTAGATAGGCGAAGAGGGAAAGTGAATGTACCCGTAATTTGAGAAACCATTATAAAATTCTTGTGTGTTGTGCTATGGTTTGTGCTGTAAATGTTAGATTAGATCTGTGTTGATCTTAGTTTATCTGTTTTCTTGATTGCTGTGGATGTGTTAACTTCCTTATTAAAGAAATTTGTGTTCATAAGTAACCAAGATTTGAATAAATTCGAATTGAACCTATTCACCCCCCTCTAGGTCAATCGGTTTCTTAAAAAAAACACTTTACACAACATTTTTTAATGCGCGTGCCCAACATTTTAAAATGCTTGGCAGGTCTAGTGAACTCGAACAAGCCCACATATTCTAGTGAGGCCCGGGCCCGACCCAATCCCAATTTGAGCAAGGATCGTCCTAGGCCTGGCAAAAAAGCCCGATCCCAGGTGCCCCGAGAGAGGCTTGGGCCCATTTGACTCTTTTTTTCCAAGCTCATTCTACAAGTAGTTTATTTATTATTTTATTTTATTTTATTGAGTTAAAAAAGAACAAAATCATTATGCAGACTATTCTTCTCTTTTAATTTACATATATAAAGTACTGTGGCATGTGAATCACATAAATGCTCAGTGTTTGTTGGAAGATGGCAGCCTAATGTTAATTTCCCACGGCCTTTATCTCTCTATCCCTTCACCAGATTTCATCCCTGCAGCTTCAATCCCCCCCAATGACGAAACCCCAGCTGCCATGGAAGCTCCGGCTCGCCATCTCTCTCGTCTCCGCCTTCTCCGACGCCTCCCGCCGCTCCGACGGCACCATCAACCGCCGCCTCGTCTCCTTCTTCGACAATCGTGCCCCGCCGAACCCCATTCCCGTCCGAGGCGTCCGAACCCTAGACCTCCTCGTCGACCCTTCCCGGCATCTCTGGATCCGCCTCTTCCTCCCATCCGCCGCCGCCGGCAACCGGAAAATCCCCCTGGTTGTCTTCTTCCACGGAGGGGGTTTCGCCTTCCTTTCCGCCGACACCCAATCCTACGATATCGTCTGCCGTCGCTTCGCCCGTAAGATCCCCTCCGTCGTCGTCTCCGTCAACTACCGCCTCTCTCCCGAACACCGATTCCCGGCCCCCTACGATGACGGCACCGAAGTTCTCCGATTCATCTATTCCGGCGGAATTGACGCCGCCGTCGGCGATCTCTGCGATCTCAGATCCTGCTTTCTCGCTGGGGACAGCGCCGGCGCCAATATCGCACACCACGTCGCTCGTCGCTGGTCCGCCGATGGCGGCGGATCAAAGAAGGTATGCATCTCCGGATTAGTTATGATCCAGCCCTTCTTTGGCGGGGAGGAGAGAACGGAATCGGAGATTAAGCTCGCCGGAGCGCCGCTGGTGTCGACTGAGCGGACGGATTGGATGTGGCGGGCTTTTCTACCCATTGGCGCGGATCGGGATCACGAGGCGGCGAATGTTTTTGGGCCGAGGGATTTGGTTGAGGTTGAGGAGGATTTTCCGCCGGTGATGGTGGTGGTCGGCGGCTTCGATCCGCTGCGGGATTGGCAGCGGCGGTATGCCGAGAGGTTGAAGGCGAGGGGGAAGGAGGTGCAGCTGTTGGAATACCCGGAGGCGATACATGCTTTTTACATCTTTCCGGGGATGGCCGATGGCGTTAAGCTGGTGGAGGAGATGAGGAGATTTATATCCAGCCATAGTTCGCCGGAGAAGACGGAGTGAACTGCGTTTAGATTTGGTTTGATGAATAAATGTATTTTCTGATGGTAATTTTAAAAGAAAAATCGTCAAAAATAATTTAAAAAGCATGTAGTTTGATTCACTTAAAAGATTCCGAGGTTGACCAGTGTTATGAAAAAGTAGAATTTTGAGATATTCGAAAAATTAGAATTTTTTTGAGATATTCGAAAATTAATTCAACAAAAAAAAAAGAGTGGTTACTAAAAATGATAAGCACAAAATAATAAGAAATATCACAAATTAATAACACTAAATAAAAAGTTGTTCTCTGAAATTGGGTACGTCTACTATTTAGTTAAAATATTTTATTTTATTTTCTCAAATATGCATTACGACTATAAAGAAGGACAAAAAATCTGAGAAATTGATGACAATTTCAAATCCTCTAAGATCCGGTCATACGCGTTGTGACGAGAAAGAAATCTGATGGCAAGAGAAGAAGCCGGCGACTGAGAGACGAGCACACTGCAGCGAGGAGGAAGCTCGTCGGCAAGGCTGCTGCAAGCATAAAGTCCGTCGACAAAGAGGACGGCCGCTGACAACCAAAACGCCCACAAGAATAATGAGGAAGAAACGGGTCTGCACAACTCCAGAATCGGTCAAGCCTTCAGCCGACCACACCTCGTATTTCTAGCTGTCTGAATTCTCTTCTTTCATGGGGGAAGGCGGCCACTCCTATTTATAAGTGTAAAGAACCCTAAAATCATGTACAGTGTAAGGGGCGATTGGATCCAATCAAGGAAAGAGAAGAAATCCCCTTCCAGAAAATCTCCTTCATAAGCGAAAAGAAATATATTCTGTCACTAATGCAATATAGCTGGAATTTAGGAATTCCAAAAGAAGACCGTGAATTAAGCGTCCTCCAAAATCAAATAATTTTTTCCCGCGCTAAGCTCCCAGAAAGGATAGCGCAGGAGCCGTCCGATGGCTTTAAAGACAGTTTTTTTATTATTGTAAATCACAAACGGAATTTAAGGCTGGACGGTTTGAATCTCACCGACTCTCAGAGGAGGAATGCTATTGTAGAACAATTACTACCAAAAAACGGGGCTGGCCAGAAACCGATTCCGACGTGAATCAAAAAGAGGTGGCACCACAACACAGCAGAACATCACTATATATGGAATCATGTGAGAAATTCCATAGTTCCAACCATTCGATTTACTAGGGATCTTTCACTAAGGGTCGTGGCACGGTGGTAACGATCTTAATGCATAAGTAAATCGTCATTCGTTAAGATCACCTAATAACATTATCCATCGAATGTAAAATGGATGGAGTTTCTTAGATGGACGTTAACGAATGACAATTTAGCCTCCATGTTCATGACCGCCACCACAATGCCAAAGAGAGCCTAAGAGTTTTTGATTGTCTCAGTTGTTGCTAATTTAAAAACTACTAATCAAGTATTAATCGAGTAGAGCTGATTGATTAAAGTTGTTTGAGAAGCAGTGATGAAAAAAAACTATAGAATGTTTGTGCATAAGTGTTGATCAAATAGAATTTTTTTCACTTGAAACTGTTTGAAATATATATTAATCGTGCGTCAAATTAAACACATAATAAAACCTAAATATTTTACATAGCTCACAAAATAAAAATAAACGTAAATATTTGCAGCACTTTGCCTTTTCCATTCATTTATGTTAATCTTTGTGATAAAAAATGAATATGTTGACTTTTAGAGTTTGTAAAAAGGAAAGCTGAAAAATTTACCTACGAGCGTTGTGCAATTCTTAATACATCTTATATTGCAGAAATATGATCAACTCATCTAGCATCAAGCATATCATCTTCTGCTGTAGGGTCATCATCCTCTGGGGGTATGATTGAGTCATCAACATTGCAAGTATTAAATTTTGGGTCACATCGAGATGAATTTATACGAATGTAGTTATGCAATATCATAGTCGCTAGCACAATTAAACGTTGTTTATTGAATCTGTGCTGCGACATTTTTTGATGAATGTGCCACTTTTTCTTCCAAACAATAAACATCCGCTCAATCACACTTTAAAGAGATGAATGTGCCTTATTAAAGTGCTCATATCTACTTTTGGCAAGACAATTTCCACATGTATAATCTGCTAAATGATATCTTGTTTTTGGATATAATTTCAAATAGTCGGTCTTTATTGAATATTCATCAATCACTTAGTAAAATTTATATGTAATTAATTAATATGTTAAACATATTAACACGCTGGTAGCGAATGTAGCATATCTGATCATTTATTCAACAATTTACATTGATGGAGATGTGAAAATTGTATTTTACCGTCTGCCAATACGCATCTGAATATGTGACTATCATGATAAGATCTTTCCCATCCAGCGAGTGCAAATGTAAAACACATATAAAAATCACAAACAATCATCACATTTTGCAATATGATGTCATGACATCCAATATTCTAACTTGATCTTCAATGAGTATTCATGCATCAACATGTGTATCATCAAACATGTGTATCATAAATTGCACCAACATAGTACTTAAAAATGACATGTACCGAACATCATACTTTATTTAGGTAGGTACATCTCTAAAATGGCCGAGTGAGCTACATTTAAATTTGGTTTGATAAATAAATGCATTTTGACGGTAATTTAAATAACAAATGTCAAAATTTTTTATAAAAGCATGTGGTTTGATTTACTTAAAAAACTAGGAGGTTCAACAGAACGATTTTATGATTGCCAATATACCATGTGGTTTGATTCGGATCCGGATCCAAACAAGATCCAAACCGGATCCGGATCCAAACCGGATCCGGATAAGAACCCAAGCTTCCCTGTTTGCGAAACCCCGCCGTGCCTCCCTGTTTGCGAAATCCCGCCGCGCCTCCCTGTTTGTGAAGAAGCGTCTGGTCTCCCTGTCTGCGAGGGGTGAAGGTTGTCCCTCTTAGTTGGTGAAGGAGGAGAAGATTTGGCTTCTGTTTCGCACGGGGGAGAAGCTCTTGGCTGGAGTTTTGTTTCCTATACGGGTGTTGAGGAAGCGCAGCCTCTCTTGGCGGCCATACCCGCCCATGTTGCTGGTGGTGCTGTTGTGGAGGAGGAAGAGCCTTCCGGCTCTTGCGGTGTTGTCGGAGGAAGGAGTTGTCGCCATCTTGGGCTCGGCGAGGTTTATCCATTGGAGACAGTGGTGTAGCGGTGCGAATTTGGTGTTGAAGGCATGCATGTTTGCAGTTGGCCTTGACGTTGCGTCCTCTCCGGTGGTGGCAGTGGGTTGAACGCCAGACATTGACGTTGAAAGTTCCGCTGAACCTTGTGCGTCTGCTAGGCGGATTACAATCCAGTTCCAGATTTCGCCGCAGGTCGTGTGTGTCCAGAGCATTCACAGCGTATTCACTGGACAATCATTTATTTCTCCTGCTTTTATTCATTTATTTAAATTTATATTGTTGATTATATAAATTTGTGTGGCTAATATGTGTTTCTTGTTTGCATGTAATTTTATAGTTGTGCCCTCATTGTGTACCGGATTTTACAATAAATGGTATTAGAGGGAGGTTACGAGTAAGTATCTGATTGGATGATCCGAATTAATTTTGGGTCAACAGTAGGTGACGATAGTGGTCCGCTCTCTATATTCTCAGATCTGATTCATGAATTAATCAGATTGCTTAGATGTCGTGCGAATAACTATGACGACAAAAAACACAGTATTGGACATATATTCTGCGGAGAAGTTTGACGATAGCATGAACTTCCGCCTATTGCAGATTCAAGTCAAGGATATGTTGCTTGAGCAGGGGTTGATCCAAATGCTGCGGGAGCGTGATTCTTTGTCTGCTCCAATGAAGGATTCTGAGTGGACTGAAATGGATGAGCAAACCACCAGCGCTATCAGGATGTGCGTCGTCGACAAGGTGTTATTCAACGTCTTCTCTATTACTGAAGTAGATACTATACAACATGAATATGCAGGAAGGTGGTATCCTGCAGGAACACTTCAACTTAGTCACTGACATTCTTAGCCCGCTACATGTAGTTGGTGTGAAGGTGGAGGAATAAGATAAGGTCTTATTGTTTCTTACTTCGCTCTCGACGTCGTACAAGTATATACAGACCACTCTGTTGTATGAAAAGAATATAGTAGATATGGAGCAGATCACATATGCGTTACTGTCTAATTAGATATTGTCAGATCCCATTCCCGAGAGTGAGCAGACGTTGACAATAGATGGACGAGAAAGGCATCTCAAGAAGGGATCTGGGAATGCACGGTCTAAATCCGTCTTTAGGAAGACAGTGATGTGCTACCACTGTAAGCAGAGTGGTAGTGATGTGCTACCACTGTAAGCAGAGTGGTAGTGATGTGCGTAGTGTTCTGGGGACGTCCAGAGTGCGGGCATGGAAACATTAATTATGATGAGATGATAGTGATGTGTCTTTCATCATCACTGAGAGTCCATGTGATTTTGATAGCTGAATATTAGATTTTGGTGTTTCACATCACATTTGCTCAGATGCAGCGATGTTTAGTTCACTGGAGGTGACGATTGTATTAGTCTTTTTGGGTGACGTCTCAACATGTGAGGTCATAAGGACAAGGGCGCTGGACATCAGGATGCATGACAATGCAATGCGTAGGCTTGAACAGGTACATCTGGTACCCAAGCTGCGCAGAAAATTGATATCACTGAGCATATTGGACTCTAGATGATGCAATTTTGCAGTGAGAGGTGAAGTTCTGATGGTGAAATAAGGGCACACCATGCTCATGCAAGCTATGCAGTGCGGTAGTCTATACCGACTGATGGACATTACGATGCGAGGTGGTGCGTCTACGATTTCTACTGCTGACAGAGTTAATGGTAAAGGTGGTGCCGAGAATCGCCCTTCTAGTAGTCTGACTTGGCGGGTCAGATTCAGCAATCCAGTTGCGTTGATATTCAGAAGCTGAGTCTAAGTAGGGATGAGTCAATTGGAGAAAGTAGGCTAACACCTCAGACTGAAGCTGGGCCCTGTACATACTGGTTCTTCGTGCAAACCATGCTACGTGCATTGTTGCCTGATGCAGATGGTGCTTTGTGCTGGGAATGCTTCGTGCAGGTGGTGGCTCCGGATCCCAAACCAAGGTGGTGATTGTAGAAATTCAGTTAGTATGGATCCAAATCCAAACCCGATCCGTATTTGCTATGGGTTAATAACCCCTTTTGTCGGTCTAGGGTAAACCGGAGCCTCCATGTTTCCGAAACCCCCACCACGCCTCCCTATTCACGAAACCCCGCAGCGCCTCCCTATTCACGAAATCCCACCGCGCCTCCCTGTTCGCGAGCAGTCACCGGGCCTCCCTATTTGCGAGAGGTGGAGGTAGCCCCTCTTAGTTGGTGAAGCAGCAGATTGGGTTCCTATTTTGCGCGGGGGAGAAGCTCTTGTTTGGAGTCCATACCCGCTGGTGTCGTGGTGGTGCTGTCGTGGAGGAGGAAGAGCCGTCCGGCTCTTGCAGTGTTGTCAAAGGAAGAGGTAGTTGCCTTCACCTTAGGCTCGACTAGATTTAACAGATTGAATGCATCTCGCAGCTCTAGAAGGAGTCAGCTCGCGATTTTTTTATTATTCGTAGACTAATGCGAAATTTTAAAAAAAGAAGAAAAGACATTAAATCCATGAGCATCACAATATGAATCCTCAACATTTTTAAGGGGAGAAATCATGTACAAGAAACTATGTTTCTTATTAATGATCAACTAATATTTACATGTCATAGATCATATGTTATAGATGCAAAGTTACATTATTCAAACTCAAGATAAAATAAACCTACATAGATTGTATCATCTGTTTACATGTATGTAGCTTAAAGATGCCAATGCAAGTCTAAATATCTCTCACCTTTTTAGGAACAATAAACAATAGCTTGTCGCGTTAATAGCATTGCTAGAAGCCATGGAGGAGCGATGATAGGATGCCGATAAAAGGTTAGTAAAGGCGTTAGAATAGCCAAAAGAGGCTGGAATTGACGGGAGGGGGGGGGGGGGGAAGAAATTTGTGATGCAAAGGATGCATATGCAACGGTGATAGGCTCCATGAGAGTTGCTTCTTCGCCGGTTAGTCGTGTGATCCAATGACGAACGATCAGGGGAAGGCGATCGGGAGCCGCGGTTGGAAGGCGAAACAAGGGAATATGGCACATGAGGTTGATTTGCAAATAGAGATCTCAAAATATTTAAAAGAGTAGTAAACTCAAATAAGTGAGAAAAATTAGTTTGTGGATAGATAAATATGCTATGCGAATAATAATTCCTTAAAATAATTAATTCATATGCAACTAAATTATTAGATGTAATTATAAGAGCCGGAGTTGATGGGTTTCCCAAAATAGGTTCTATCAAACCGAATTGATGCGACCTCGACTGGCTTACTGACACAGTTCCAACGAGCCCAGTCTTGCATGATTCCGAGTCTGTTTGGTCTTATAAACGTACGTCAAGACACTCATACATGCATATTCACTAATCATATCACCCATCATGTGGTTCAGATAGCAAAATCCTCCAAACATGGGTGCAAATGGTAAAATTTTTCATTATTGAGTGCAAATAGTAAAATCCTCCAACATTGGGGTGTAAATCGTAAAATTCTCCAACATGAGGTGCAACTAGTAAAATTCTCCAACATACGGGTGCAAATAGAAAAAGTCCCCATAATAGGGTGCAAATAATAAAATCCACTAATATGGAGGTGCAAATTGTAAAATCACCCATTATAGGGTGCAAGTAATAAAATCCACTAATATGGGAGGGGGTGCAAATTGAAAAATCACTCATTATAAGGTGCAAATAGTAAAATCTTCGAACATGAGAGTGCAAATAGTAAAATTCCCCATCATGGAGAACAAATGGTAAAATCCTCCAACATGGAGGTGCAAATTGTAAAATCCTCTGATATGGGGGGGGGGGGGGCAAATAGTAAAATCTTCCAACATGGCGGTCAAATAGTACAATACTCTAACACGGGTGGGTGCAAATTGTAAAATTCGTCATCATGGGGTGTAAATAGTAAAATCATCCATCATGTCATGTAAATAGTAAAATCCTCCAGCATATGGTGCAAATAGTAAAATTCATCATCATGGGGGTGCAAATAGTAAAATCCCCATCATGGGGTACAAATACTAAAATTCTCTATCATGAGGCGCAAATAGTAAAATCATCCATCATAAGGTGCGGATAGTAAAGTCCACCAAATATGTGGGTACACATAGTTGAATCCCATGATGATGTGCGCTATAAATTTTGAATAGGGTGGTTACGGTCTGCGGATATCCTCGTAACTACCATAACCACCCATGGGGTCTATAAATAGGACCCCTCTCTCTCCTTCATTCTCATCTTCTCCTCAAATCGCTTTTCCTCCTATACATGCGAGACCTCTCTTGAAGATCTCCTTTCATCTTCGAAAAATCCTTCGAAGATCTACGGGTGCTTCGAAAATCCCACGAAGATCTATGATCTCCTTTGAACGCCCTTACGCTTGTTCCTCCTTGCGCACATTCCTCCTTATGTGTGTTCCTCCTTGCGGGCATTCCTCCTTGTGAGCGTTACTCCTTGCATGTATTCCCCCATGCGTGCATTCCTCCTTGCGCGTGTTTTGCCATGCGCACATTGTGCCCTGCGCACATTCCTCCCTGTGCACATCACTCCCTTCGCACATCGCGCCAATCGCACATCGCGCCAATCGCACATCGCGCCCAACGCACATCACGCCATGCGCACATCAAGCCATGCGCACATTGCGCCCTGCACATATCGCGCCCTGTGCACATCACGCCACGTGTACGTCGCGCCCTGCGCACATCGCTTGTGCCCGGCGCACATTTAACTGTGCACATTTCACCTTGTCCACTTCGTATATTGTACACTTTGCTCCCAACCCTATGCTGAAAGAACACTTTCTCAAATTCCCCTGTGCACAACCGGAGACAAGATGTAGTGTTGAAATCAAAAACTCGGTCTCTTGTGGAGTTCACCCGCGGGAAAGGGGTGATCGCGCACCTACTTCTCTCCTGCAAGTAAAACAACAAAGGAAGCAAAGAAGAACTGACCCAAGGGCTCGACGTGGATGACCCACCACACACCCGGAAGATCTTAGAGCGCTTCCTCTCCTTAGCCAAATGACGAGCTAAGGTAACCTCAGAAAGTGCTTAGAAGATAAGAAAACAAGTGGGCACAAGAAGCATGCTTTCTGAGGTACTCCTTGGGTCCTATTTATAGATTTCTGAAAACGACCTGCAAATAGCCAACTCCCGTTGTTCTGAACGGCTATGTGCAGTCTAGGTTGGCATGTCAACAGCGTAACTCCGCTATTCTGAAAGGCTATGGGCAGGCCAGCGGGGGCAAAATAGTAAAAATACCTCACAGATCAATGAGCGAGTAGCCCTCAGCAATATCTACTCGACAAGGGCGACGAGCACGGGTACGGACTGCCCAGCTCGCGAGCTGCGAGCCCGCCAAGCTGTCTGGACTCGGCAAGCCATCTGGAGGTCGGCAAAAGGGTTGAGAGAGCGACGAACGTCGAGCTCCGTTCGACGAACACCAAGCTCAGTTCATCGAACGCCGAGCTCGCGAGGTTGGCCTAAATCACGTGGCATGCGCCGGGCTCGCCTGGGCGAGCTGGAGGTTGCCGAGCTACATGTCTTTCTTGGTGTTCTCCTGTCTCAGAAAAAGGGGAGGCCCACTCGCCGGATACGGGGTTGTACACAATCCCCACTCTTTTTGAGCTTGGCAATGCTCGGAAAGAAACATCCAACCCCAAGTGTTCGACGAGTACGGGGGGAGCCAGAGAGAATCTTGGGGTGGGGTCCACCTGTGGCTATATATATACGCCTGCATACCTGGCTGACTCTTGTCATTCCCTTTGCTCTAGCCCTGTCGAGATGCCGATCCCAAAGGAGATCCAAGAGCGGCTCGCCCGGGTTCGTCAGACCTCGGCTGCTCGCGTAGCTGCCCTGACTGCGGTTCCACTCGCCGTCCCGCAGGGTGGCTCGGCCGAGCCCAACTCCACCAAGAGGGTGAATCCGTTTCCTTCGGCGGCCGAGCCCATCTTTGACGGCCTGAAGACAGCCTTAGAGCATGGGGGTTGGCTCGTCCAATCTGCCTGCCCTTAACAATAGATGGACGAGAAAGGCATTTCAGGAAGGGATCTGGGAATGCGCGTGCCAAATTTGTTTTGAGGAAGGCAGTGATGTGCTACCACTATAAGCAGAGTGGTAGTGATGTGCGTAGTGTTCCGGAGACGTCTAGGGTGCGGGCAAGGCAACATTAATTATGATGAGATGATAGTGATGTGTCTTTCATCATCACTGAGAGTCCATGTGGTTTTGATAGCTGAATATTAGATTTTGGTGCTTCACATCACATTTGCACAGATGCGGCGATGTTTAGTTCACTGGAGGTGATGACTGGATCAGTCTTTTTGAGTGACGTCTCAACATGTGAGGTCACAAGGACAAGGATGGTGGACATCAGGATTCATGACAATGCAATGCGTAGCTTGAACAGGTATATCCGGTACCCAAGTTGCGCAAAAAATTGATATCACTGAGCAGATTGGACTCTAGAGGATGTAGTTTTGCAGCGAGAGGTGGAGTTCTGATGGCGAAACAAGGGCACACCATGCTCATGCGAGCTATGCAGTGCGGTAGTGTATATCGGCTGATGGACACAACGATGCGAGGTGGTGCGTCCACGATTTCTACTGCTGACAAAGTTGATGGTCAAGGTGGTGCCGAGAATCTCCCTTTTGGTAGTCTGACTTGGCGGGCCGGATTCAGCAATCCAGTTGTGTTGATATTCAGAAGCTGAGTCTAAGTAGGGATGAGTCAATTAGAGCAAGTAGGCTAACACCGCAGACTGGAGCTGGGCCCTGTGCATACTGGTTCTTCGTGCAAAACGATTCTTCGTGCATTGTTACCTAGTGCAGATGGTGCGTTATGCTAGGAATGCTTCGTGCAGGTGGTGGCTCCGGATCCCGAACCAAGGTGGTGATTGTAAAAATTCAGTTAGTATCGATCCAGCTCCAAACCTGATCCGTATTCACTATGGGTTAATAGCCCCTGTTGTCGTTTATGGTAAACCAGAGCCTCTATGTTTCTGAAACCCCCACCGCGTCTCCCTATTCACGAAACCCCGCAGCGCCTCCCTATTCATGAAATCCCACCATGCCTCCCTGTTCGCGAGCTGTCACCAGACCTCCCTATTTGCGAGAGGTGGAGGTAGCCCTTCTTAGTTGGTGAAGCAGCAGATTGGGTTCCTATTTTGCGCTGGGGAGAAGCTCTTGTTTGGAGTCCATACCCGCTGGTGTCGCTGGTGGTGCTGTCGTGGAGGAGGAAGAGCCGTCCGGCTCTTGCAGTGTTGTCAAAGGAAGAGGTAGTTGCCTTCACCTTGGGCTCGACTAGATTTAGCCGTTGGAAACTGTTGAATTTTCTCAAAGTGGTCAGCAAGATAGCCCAAAGCCAAATTAATATTCTCGGCACTACCCAGTTCACAATTTGATCAAGCGGAAACCTAAGGAGCAAGTTTAACACCAACAACCAATGGAAGCACAAGCAGATTTTTTAGTCATTACACTTCTTTACAAGGCGAGGTATACGTAGCGAGACATGATTTCGCTAGTACAACAGCTATAAACATAAAGAACAACAAGCCGAGTGAACAACACTGCAGACCGCCGAGTCCGCCTAGTCGCTGAAGCCGCCCGAACTCTAGCTGCTACATGTCAAATAGAACACGGAGTCCGCCTGAGACCGCGAGGCCGTGCGGACACTCCGTTATTCGCGTACTGCCGATGAATTGATGAACAGACCGCCTACCCGCTTGAGACTGGCGGACAAGTTATTGGAACTTGACAAAGTTGAAGAAGAGAACTGACAAGCCTCAGAGCGACCTGCTAAGACCGCACACTTCCAAGTACTTGACCGAAGTCAAAGCCAAACTCCTGGCTCCTTGAAGCTAGCCGCGCGACCTGCACACAGCAAACAGTTAACTCTGATTCAATCCGCGTGGACAGAAAACTGAGACCGCAGCACTTTGACGATCCGCCACTTACTGTTCACTCAGTTACTGTAGACGTGCCGGGGGGGGGGTCTATTTATAGGAGAGGTGAGGAGTGTGGTCACCACCCAAGTAAATAGAATCACCATCCCAGCCCGCGCGCTAGAAAAACCTCCGTCCGCTAAGTCCGCAAGGACTTAGCCGGATTCCAAGGAACAAACCGCCAGGAGCAATAACGATGCACCTTTAGGCAAACTCTCATCAGTCTGCCCAAGCTATGCGAACCAAGGCACCAGCCCGCAGAGCCCGCAAATACTGCAGGACAGCATCCCCCTTCAGTGTCTGTCTGCACCTACAAGAGGCAGTCCGGACACCACCAGAGCAATGCCTCTATCCGCCACAAGTCCATGACCAAGGGCAGTCCGCTCGGTCAACAGCGGACTTGGCGAAAACAGCGAACACACTGGACTTGTCACAAAATGTGACCAAGTCCAGTAAAGCACCAAAGGGCCTAGCACGAGCTCAGCGGACATAGCTCTGTTTGCCAATCAACCAAAACACAGACCGCCAACACCTCGCCAGAGTATGGCAGTCCGCAAACTACTCGCACATCTGCCAATCACAACAGCCATCTGCCGGTCTCCACACACCAGTCCGCCACAACAACAACACTGCTGTGCTACCAGAGCTCGGCAAGGCCACAACCAAACTCTAAGGCCAGTCCGCAACATCGAACACCGCGAACACGTCAGTCCGCAAGCCTCCCGCGGACAGGACCCAATCCGCTGGTTAACACTAGCTTGCAATACGACCACTGAGCAAAGTACTACCTACAGTCCGCGAACCTTTATCCGCTCAGGCCGCTCCTTACTCAGCCAAGCCAACAAGACATCAAATGCCCTATCCGCAGACAACAGTCCGCCCAGGCCGCGGACTTCGTCCGCACAGGCCGCTCAGAAGAACAGCCAGCTCCAACTAGGCCTATCACTAGGCCGCATAACAACAGTCCGCCCAGTACGCCCAGTCCGCCGATTATGTCCACTCAGGCCGCCCGACCTGCCCATTATAAAAAGTAGCGAACTTGTAAGAACAAACATATAGAGTTTTGAATAATTGAAATTTTATTATCCAAAAACGATGTCATTTACAAAGGTATGACATCCCTTTTATAGAATGGAGGGGATATGGGAGAGTACAAATAAACAACGTGGGACTAAATATTTACAGTACTGAGTGGCTAGAAATAAAGGAGACTGCATAGGCCGCGCGGTTAGACAAATGAGTTAACGGCTCGGCAACTCCATCAGGATAGAACAGGCCGCAATGAGAGACCGATAGACCGCCCGGTCTCTAGGCTTCTGAGGATACCGCCAGACCGCTCGGTCAACAAACCGCTGGACAAGATCGCAAGGCCGCCCGATCTAATACTTCAACACTCCCCCCTCAAGCTGGAGCATATATATAAATCATGCCCAGCTTGTCACAAATGTGGAAGAAGGAAGTAGAGATCGGCTTTGTGAAAATATCTGCCAATTCTTTGTCAGAGATGACAAACGGTGTACAGATCTGTTTCTTCAAAATCTCTTCCCGAATGAAGTGGCAGTCAACCTCTATATGCTTTGTTCTCTCATGGAAGACTGGATTTTTGGATATGTATATGGCGGCCTTGTTGTCACAGAACATAGGAAGAGGATAGTCATAGACCTCCCCTAGGTCAAGCATGAGAGCCCGCAACCACTTTAACTCACACGTGGTTGACGCCATACTCCGGTATTCGGCTTCTGCACTGGATCTGGAGACAACGGACTGTTTCTTGCTCTTCCAACTCACAAGATTTCCTCCAACAAAGGTACAAAAACCTGATGTGGATTTACGATCGCCTTTATCATCCGCGTAACTAGAATCTGAGTAGGCCTCAACCCTCAGATGACCATTCTTTTGAAAGATAAGCCTTTTGTCTGGTGCTGCTTTGATATACTCTAAAATCTTCAGGGCAGACTGAAGGTGGCACTCCCTGGGAGCTTGCATAAACTGACTGACCTTGCCTACAACATAGGCGATGTCGGGTCTAGTCACCGTGAGATAGATGAGTTTGCCTACCAAACATCTGTACCTGGTGACATCAGATAGAGGAGGCGAGTCATCCGTCCACGTTTTCTCTTCTACAATAGCCATGGGAAACCGAGCCGGTTTGGCACCTGTTAATCCTGCTTCTTGTAGAAGATCAAGGGCATACTTCCGTTGGGAGAGGACCAACGAGTCAAGTTTCCGAGAGATTTCTATCCCCAAGAAGTATTTCGGGGAGCCCATATACTTCATGACCAAGTGTTGACGGAGGTGCTTCTTCGTCAAGTCCACCCCATCTCGATCATCGCCAGTAAGAAGAATATCATCCACATATACTGCCAAAACCACCGGTCCCGAGGCCATTTTGCGAATGAATAAGGAGTGATCGGCCGAACTCCTTATAAAGCCAATGGTAGCCACAATACCACTAAATTTGTCGAACCACGCCCGATGGCTCTACTTTAGGCCATAAATGACCTTCTTCAAATGGCATACGCGTGTCTCCCCCTGAGCAACATACCCAGGAGGTTGCTCCATGTAAACGTCCTCCTGAAGATTGCCATAGAGAAAAGCATTCTTCATATCAAGCTGAGAAATAGCCCAATCCCGGTTAACAGCCACAGAGAGAAGAACCCGTATGGTGCTGAGGCGAGCAACCGGAGAAAAAGTGTCAAAGTAATCAATGCCATAAGTCTGAGTGAAGCCTTTGGCCACCAGCCGGGCCTTGTAGCGATCCACAGTGCCGTCGGGCCGAAATTTCACAACGAAGACCCAGCGACAGCCAACCACATCAGTGCCAATGAGAGGAGGAAAAGGGGTCCAGGTACCCCGTTTAGTAAGAGTAGCCATCTCTTCATCCATGGCAGACTTCCAATGAGGGATAGTAAGAGCATCCTGGTAGGTGCGGGGAGTAGAAGTAGAGGAGATAGCCAAAGCAAAACACCTGCGAGAAGGAGAAAGCCGATCATAGGAAACAACTGCCGCAAGCGGGTGTTGAGTACACGCCCGCACCCCTTTGCGAAGAGCAATGGGAAGATCCAGGTCGACGGGTGCGTCAGCGACCGGAGCGTCCGTGGCGGAGAAGGCTGGCCCGGGACTAGAGAGAGACAGCGACGGAGAGGAGGGAGGAGGGGTGGGTGGAGAGACGGACAGGGAAGGAGATGGTGGAGGAGGATATGGAGGTGGGGAGACGTCGAGAGGCATGGAGGGAACAGAGAGATCAGAAGGAAGAGAGGAGGTAGGAGAGAAGTAGGAAGCATTCTCGAAAAATGTCACATCCGTGGAGACAAATTGCTTGCGAAGAAGGGGGTCAAAACAACAATAGCCTTTCTGAGTGGTAGAGTACCCCAGAAAGACACACTTGGTGGAACGGGGGGAAAGCTTGTCGCGGGTAGTGGAGGGAGCGTGAACAAAGGCCGTACAACCAAAGACACGGAGAGGGAGAGGAAAAGGTTCCTTGTGGGGGTAGAGAATGGAGAAGGGGGTCTGGCCGTGGAGAACTATGAAGGGAAGGAGATTGATGAGATAACAGGCGAGGAGAACAGCGTAGCCCCAGTAGGAGAGAGGTACGTGCATCTGCGTCATGAGAGTACGAGCAACATCAAGCAGATGATAGTTTTTACGCTCCGCCACCCCATTCTGCTGGGAGGTGTAAACACAAGTAGTTTGATGAAGATACCATGTTGGTGAAAGAAAGAGGAGAACTCGTGATTAAGATATTCCTTGGCATTATCAGAACGTAAAATTTTAATAGAAATGTCAAACTGATTCTGAATCATAAAATAAAATGCTTGCCAAACAAAAAAGAGTTCAGAGCGATCTTTTAATAGATATACCCAGGTACAACGTGAAAAATCATCTATAAAAGTGACAAAATAGGAACTACCCCGACCAATAGTGAGGGTAGGAGCCGGACCCCATACATCAGAATGAATAAGATCAAACGGGCGAGAGGAGCCATGACCTTGCTTTGGTGGGAAGGAGGAGCGATGATGTTTGCCAAGCTGACACGCATCACAGTTGAGCGGAGAACTGGTAGGCGGTAAGTGAGGCAGAAGCTGTCGAAGAATCCGAGGAGGAGGATGTCCAAGGCGAAGATGTCACTAAAGGAGATCGGTGGAGGAGTAGGCGGACAGAGCGGAAACATCGTCGAGGAAGTAGAGGCCGCCACTCTCAGTCCTAGTAGCAATCGTCCGCTGGGTCCTCGGGTCCTGAAAAGAACAAGTAGTTGGAGTGAACAAGACGGAGCACTGAAGTTGCCGGCATAAAGTAGTAACAGATAATAAATTGCACGGGAACTTCGGGACATAGAGAGTGTCCTCCAAGCAAAGCGATGGGGTGAGTTGAACCATGCTCGTCCCATGAACCGGGGACGGTGAACCATCCGCCACACGAACCAGGGGTAAGCGGTGATGTGTCTCAAGACGGGAGAAGCAATGGGGGTTGCCTATCATGTGATTCGTAGCACCAGAGTCAATCAGCCGTTTACCTTGGGTAACGACGTGGGCACTACCTGACGTCGTGGCGACAGAAGCAGACAGCCGAGAAGAGGCGGAGGCCGAAGAAGGAGCATCACCGGAAGGGCGAAGATGAGGACGTTTCTGCCAGCAGCGGTCAACAGAATGGCCGGTACGACCACAGTGAGAGCAGAGGAACCGGGATGAACCCCGTCCGCCGGAGTAACCGCGGCCACTAGGGCCCCCCTTCTGATCTGGATGAGAAAAGGAGTCCGGGGAAGGTGGGGAGGCCAACAGAGGCCGCTGGAGTAGCGAAGTAACAGTGGCAATGCGAGCCGCGGTGGCAACCAAAGTAGGAGATTCCGCCTCACCCAGGATCTGTTGGCGGATCATATCATAGGAATCGGGAAGACGGAGAAGATAACAAACAACCAGGAGTTCCTGGAAGTGTTTGTGTTGGTCGGCCAAGTCCGCGGAGAAGGGGCGATTCTGGAGGATTTCAGCACCAAGAGCCTGAACCTGCTGATAAGCCGCAGCAGGAGACATAGAAGGGCGGGCGAAGAGGTCCACATAGAGAGTATAAATGCGGGACGTCTGTCCCCCCTTTGAATAGAGAACAGCGAGGTGAAGCCAGGCGGCCTTGACCGTCTCATCATGGCGAATGACGGGAAGGCACTCATCAGAGAGGTTGTTGGCCAGCCAAGTGTGGACAAGAGCATCACTCGCATCCCAGTCATCAAACTCAGGAGAGTTACGAGGAGGAGGGTCTTCGGTGAGGTGATGACGCTTGCGCTGAGAGCGAAGAAGGAAGGTGAAAGAAACGCTCCAATCGGGATAGTTGGAGCCAACCAGCTTAGAAAGGGTACCAAGGTTGCCCGAAGGAGGAGGTGGAGAAGGAGCGGCAGGAGTGGTGGAGATAACGGGGGTGGTGAGACCGGAAGTAGTCATCGAACACAGCAAGAAACCGTGCAAGAAGAAGAGAAGCCGCGGGGAGAGGAAAAGAGGGCAACTCGCGCGAAACCGCAGCAGATTTAAAAAGAAGAAGCCGTGCGAACACAAGCGGCCAGGAAGCAAACAAAGGCACAGCGGGGAAGAGGTCGCGCGGACTGAAAAATCCGAGCGAACAGAATAGAAGAGGAAGTAAGAAGCAGCGACGAGAACAAGTCGCAAGCCGGGCGAATAGAATCAGATCGCAACGACTAGGAATCCGGAGAGGCAAGAAGGAACCAGGGTGCGGCGACAACGAAACAAGTCGCGGCCACGAGGAGCAGCAGGAGAAGAGAAGCAAGGAAAAACAAGCCGCGCGAACAGGGCAGCGGACAGAAGAGAATGCAAGTCGCGAAGACAGCTCGCGGAAAGCAGAAAAAAAGCCGCGAGACTCAGAGATCGCACATAATCAGGAGGAAAAGACCGTGTACTCTGATACCATGTAAAAAGTAGCGAACTTGCAAGAACAAACAGATAGAGTTTTGAATAATTGAAATTTTATTATCCAAAAACGATGTCATTTACAAAGGTATGACCTCCCTTTTATAGAATGGAGGGGATATGGGAGAGTACAAATAAACAATGTGGGACTAAATATTTACAGTACTGAGCGGCTAGAAATAAAGGAGACCGCATAGGCCGCGCGGTTAGACAAATGAGTTAACCGCTCAGCAACTCCATCAGGATAGAACAGGCCGCAATGGGAGACCGATAGACCGCCCGGTCTCTAGGCTTCTGAGGAGACCGCCAGACCGCTCGGTCAACAAACTACTGGACAAGACCGCAAGGCCGCCCGGTCTAATACTTCAACACCCATCAACCACTTCCACTTCACAAATTTCAACACTCCCCGATTGAAGTGAGAAGTGATGATCAAGCCCAGCAAGCTGCACAACCGCTCAAAAGGCCCCTTCGACAGTGGCTTCGTGAAGATGTCAGCAACATTATCTTCACTCCGAACATGCCCAACCAGAAGAAATCCCTCCAACACCTTCTCCCTTATGAAGTGGTGATTGATCTCAATATGCTTGATCCTAGCGGGACACACTGGATTGTTTACCAGCTTGAGAGCACTCTCATTGTCACCCCGGAGTAAAGTTGGCCATTGCACTTCTTCATGCACATCCTCTATAAGCCTCCTCAACCGGATGGCTTCCCGAGCAGCCAAGGCCGAAGCCTTATACTCTGCCTCCGTAGTTGAGATGGACACCGAGTCCTGCTTCTTGCTACACCACGAGATTCTAGCTGATCCGTAAGTGAACACATAACCTGAAGTGGACCTTCGATCATCCGAATCACCGCCATAGCCAGCATCCGTGTACCCAAGCAAGGCAAAATCTGAGTCCCTTTTATAGAGAAGTCCTATATCAGAAGTTGTCTTGACATACTTCAGAATGTTCTTTGCCACCACTAGATGAGACTTCCTTGGTTTAGCCATAAACTGACTTACTCGGCCAACAACATAAACAATGTCTGGCCTTGTAATCGTCAGGTAGATCAAACTCCCTACAAGAGCCCTGAACACCAAGGGATCAGGAAGAATCCTTCCTTCATCTCGTCGAAGTTTCCGCCCATGTTCCAGTGGAGTAGAGCAACTCTTCCCTTCACCCATGCCGAACCGCTTCACAATGCGATCTGCATATCCTCTTTGGCAAATGAGTATACCGCTCTTCTTCCTCTCCACTTCAAGACCGAGAAAGTGATGAAGCTCTCCCAAGTCCTTCATCTCGAAGCGTATAACAAGCTCAGCCCTGAGCCTTGCTACTTCCTCCTCCAAATTTCCTGTGATGATCATATCATCCACATACAGCAGGACCAAGACTTGCAGATCCCCCTTCTTCTTGATGAACAAGCTAGAATCTGAATTTGAAGCAAGGTATCCGCAGAATTGAAGATATTATGCAATCTTCCCATACCAAGCTCTAGGAGCTTGCTTCAACCCATAGAGAGCTCTCTTGAGTTTGCAGACATAGTCCGGATGATCTTCAGAGACAAATCCAAGTAGCTGATCCATGAAAATATCTTTGTCAATTTCTTCGTAAAGAAAGGCATTCTTCACATCAAGCTGCCACATCCTCCAACCCTTGCTAGCAGCCAAGGCGATCACCACTCTAACTGAAGTCATCTTTGCAACCGGACTAAATGTCTCCTCATAGTCTTCTCCATACTGCTGTGAGAATCCTCGAGCAACCAGGCGAGCTTTGTATCTTTCAATGCTCCCATCAGCCTTTTTCTTCAACTTGAACACCCACTTGCAAGTCACTGGAGTAATGTCATCAACCTTGGGCACAAGATCTCAGGTTTCATTCTTCTTAAGAGCAGCAATCTCTTCCTTCATGACATCTTCCCACTCCTTGACTCCATTGGCCTCATTGAAGATTGCAGGCTCTCGCTCGTCCAGAGGACCTACAAAGAAGCAGGATACAAAACTCACTGCATTTCCATCACAGTAACGAGCCGGTGGCTTAATAACCCTCTTCGATCTCCGAAGGTTCTGCTCCTTGCTTACTACCTCCGTTGCTTCTTCAGGCTCAAATCCTACTTGGGGCAAGCTTTAATCAGTGCTCACCCTGCTTCCTGAGCCAGAAGGCTCAGCCTCAGAGTTTGAAGCAACATGAGCTGCTGGTGAAACAACAAGCTCCTCTTTCAGGCCTTCAGCAGCCACCATCGGCTCTTCATCAACCTTGCTTCCAGTTAGCTCAATCGAGCCACCTCCATACGACGTTAGCTCGTCAAAGACAACATCTCTAGAAACAACGAACTTCTTCGTCGCAGGTTTCATGTATTTCCATCCCTTCTTCCGCTCATCATAGCCAACAAAGACAAGCTTCCTTGCCTTTGCATCCATCTTAGTCCGTGAAGCATCTGGGACATGCACGTAGCAAGTTGAACCGAACACATGAAGGTGTCCCACACTAGGCTTCTCCTTCAGCAACAACTCAATAGGAGTCTTCATGTTGATCGGGCTGAGCGGCATCTGGTTAATGACATAAGAAGCACAAGACATCCCCTCAGCCCAAAAGGACCTTGGAATGTCTTTCGCATGAAGCCAACATTTGCAAGTCTCCGTCAGATGACGGATCTTCCGCTCCGCTACTCCATTTTGTTGTGGAGTGTGAGCACAAGTGAGCTCTCGTTGGATCCCATGCTTCCTACAGAAGTTAGAAAACTCGGAGGAGATAAACTCACCACAGTTGTCTGTCTAAGCTTCTTGATCCGCAAGACAAGCCGGCCCTCCACCAACTCCTTGAACTCCACAAACAATCAGAAGGCTTCTGACTTCTCCTTCAAGAAATAAACCCAAGTATATCTTGAGTAGTCATCAATCAGGACAAGCATGTATCTGCTTCCACCAAGGCTGGCAGTGACAGTTTGTCCCATCAAGTCGCCATGAATGCACTCCAATGGTTACTTGCTCCTTATTTGTGATTTATCAAACGAAAGACGATGTGCCTTACCGTATTGACATCCTGCGCAAACATGCCCGTCACCAAAGGAGGATAACTTAGGCAAACCTCTCACCAAACTTCTACTACCCACAGCCTTCTGCTTGTCCATTCCTACATGCCACATCCTCTCATGCCAGATAGCAGCGCTATCGTTGGCTCTCATTCGATCAACATAAGAATTAGTTGCAAGAACAAATAAGTTCTTAACTCTCCTTCCTACATGAGCAACATCAGCCTTAACCGTTGATACGTTGCGAAGGAACTTCACGTCTGTTCTCCCAAACAGAACGTGATAACCAGCTTCCTCACTACCCAAAGACACTCCTTAATGTGAGTGGACCCTGATCACTACCCAAAGACACAACCCCCTCTTTCTCTACTGCATAAACAGTATTATCAGCAGTGATAATAGCTTCATTACCTGAGTATGCTTGCAAGGAAGAGAACTTCGACTTGTCTCCGGTGAGGTGATGACCACACCCGAAGTCCACGATTCATTCGTCATTGAAGTCCTCAGCAAACAGGGCACGAGCACAAGTGCCCGTCATGAAAGCTCCGCCCCATTCAGCTTCCTCACTATTAGAGCATGCTTCCTCCTTGCCTGCAGCATGCCCAGGATGCAGCTTGACCTTGCAGTCCCGCTTGAAGTGCCCTCACTGATGACACTTGTAGCACTTCAAGTTCTTCTTCCAGTCCTTTGGAGCAGCGTTTCTCTCCGGCTGATAAGAAGTTGAAGGCTCTTTCTCACCAGCAACCTGCTTCTTCTTCCCTTCCCATCTCTTCTTCTGTTGGGTACATTAGAATATATGTACCTGATTTGAAGAAGCCTCACCCTACTCAATGATATACATCAAGGTGTATTTGATGTGCTTTGAGTTTATTTGTGCAGGTTAAGTAACTGCAGGTTTGTAGGAAAAGTTTCTAAGTCCATGTGTCGACACCTAGAAGAAAAGTGTCGACACTTAAGGAGGCTTGTGTCGACACCTAGAGAAGCAGTGTCGACACTGGGAGTAATTGTGTCGACACCAGGAAGGCAGAGTCGACACCGGAAGGAAAGTGTCGACACATACAGGCAGAGTCGACACCAAAAGGAAAGTGTCGACACATACAGGCAGTGCCGACACACAATGAAGAAATGTCTACATAATCAGTGTCGACACTTAGAAGTAGTGTCGACACTCAGAGAAACTGTGTCGACAGCAAAAGTGTCGACACTAGGAGGCTGTGTCGACACTCAGCAAACTTCAACAAAGTTTAAGTACAAGTGTCGACACAAAGGAGATGTGTCGACACTTAACAAAGTCTCAACACATGAAGAATGTGTCGACAGAAAGGAGATGTGTCGACACTCAGCAAAAGTTTCAACACAGAAGGCATGTGTCGACACAAAGAAGATGTGTCGACACTTAGCAAGTTTCGACACTTAGCAGAATTCAACTAAGTATTAAAGAAGAAGGACTTGTGTCGACACACAGGATCAGTGTCGACACATTCTGAAGAAGCTGTGTCGAGAAGATGTTACAACAACATAAGGAGTTGTGTCAACACCATGAAGGTTAGTGTCAACACTTAGTCTACTTGTGTCGACACTTAGTTTATTTGTGTCGACAGATAAAGACTATCTGTCTCGACACTTTCAGACAGTGACAGAGATTTCAAGAAGTGACTGGATGACTTGACAGCTGCCATTTCAACCGGTCAACTGCTACTATCAGAGTTGTCAGAAGGTTGTTAGAAACCGGATCAGCCGGTCACCATGAAGAAATCTTATATAAAGGCTTATTCCTTCAATAGAAGGGAAGCAATCAATGAAGTGAAAAACAACACAACATGAAGAAGACCTTCAAGTGAAGATCTAAGAAGTTGGAGAGAGAGAGCTCCTTCTAAGAAAATCAGCTGTTGAACCAGGCTGCTAAGTTAGATTCAGATTGAGATCTGAATCTCAAGACAGAAGTTGATTAAAGATCATCTTTAGGAGATTCAACCCTACTGTGTTCTAATTCAAGAAGCTTTGAAGAAAGCCAAGGGAGGTTGATCTCTGCCAAGTTCTTCCAAGAACTCATCAAGAATCCAGTCAACTCATCTCTCTCTATCAAGAGTTGTGGTTATATACTTTGTATATTCTAATTTCTGTAGGATCTTGTATAGATCTGAGTTGTAAGCCTAATTCTATAAAGGCTGAGGTAGGGCCTGTGAGCCTGAGTGTAGGAGAATCATTTCTCTGAGTGTAGGCCTTGTTGAAGGCTGAGGTAGGGCTGTTGTGCCTGAGTGTAGGTCTTGTTGAAGACTGAGTGGTAGGGCTTTTGTGCCTGAGTTGTAGGAGTGGGTGTTGGAACACCCTATTACTAATTTGGGTCAGGATCACTATGTCTCTAGGAATCTGTGTTTTGACATTCTGTATAGCTTAACAGGTCAATTAGAATTGAGTCTAAGGGTTAGAAGTCTAGGATTGGAAGCTGCTCTAAAGACCAAAGTTTTTCTGGAGACTAAGTCCAAATCGTCGAGCTCAGCACGACGTTTCGTCGAACTCCGGTCGACGATCGTCTAGCTCAACTTCTACAGATCGTCGAGCTCCATTCGACGATCGCTGAGCTCAAACCTCATAATATCGTCGAGCTCCACTCGACGATCGCTGAGCTCAACTTCGCAATATCGTCGAACTCCATTCGACGATCGCTGAGCTCAGGTCGACGATTTTGACTCTGCACTGGATCCTTATCTCTGAGCTCAGTTCGACGATCTTTGAGCTCAGATCGACGATTTCTTTGCTGCTTGCATTTTCCAGTTCGCTGAGCTCAGCTCGACGATAGCAGAGCTCAGTTCGACGATTTCAGTTATCTTTCAGAATTCAAATTTAAATCAGATAGAAGTTATTCTGCATTTAATTCAGAAGATCTGCCAGCCGTTTTCATTTACTTCTGGAGCAAGTTTCAAGGGATTTTTCAAGGAACAATTCAGTGGACTTTCCTTCAGAACAAATTATGCAATTAAGGCTGTAATCAATGCAGACCAACGGCTATCTTTGACAGAGTAATATTCTATTCAGGCTCAGAGAATAAAAGGATAGAATGTTTTTTGAATCAACACATGAAGAAAAGAAAGAAAAAAAAAGAAGAACAAGAACAAAAAGAGAGATTGACAAGAATAGGACACAACTCAGTATACAGAGACTTTTGAAAATATTCTGTCAACAAGAATTCTGAAGAACACTCATCAGAGAGATCAAGCTTTCAAACATTCTTCAGATCTCTTCAGCTCTCAAAGTGTTCAAGGCCAACATCATTTCAAGACTCCAGACACTCAACATTTCAGCTTGCTGAAATCATCTTTTGCTGGAGATCTATCTTTGAAGGCCTATCACCCTCAGCAAAGCTCATCTTCCTGAAGATCAAGGACTCAGGGGAGCTTTGAAATCAATCCACTTAGTCTTCTCAGTTGATTGAGAAAGAGAAGACTGCCATAACTCTCTCAACCCCCACTCTGTAAAGGGTTTTTCAAACTCCCTTCAAAAGTTTGAATCTGGTTTTTGAGCACCTTGTCAAAAGCTCATTGGTGGCAAGACACCTGATCAAAAAATCTGTTTTGGTTTTTGAGCACCTTATCAAAAGCTCATTGGTGCCCAGGACACCTGATCAACTCATCCTGCAGTGGATTCCTACCTAGGGTGGTAGAAGAGTGGATGTACCCAAGTTTGGGGAACCACTATAATTCCTTGTGTCATCTGGTTCTGCATGTTTTCTTTTTGTTTCTGGCCTAGATTTTCTTGTGCTTAGTTTCTGCATAGCTTAGTTTTGTGATTAGTTTTATTTCTGCTTCCCTGCTTACACTCATTACAACAATTGTTGTAAAGCTTTGCAAAAGTTTTTTTTGTGTTTTTAAACCACCACATACTCTATTCACCCCCCTCTAGAGTATATCAAATCTAGTTTCCCCTTTCAATTGGTATCAGAGGGAGGTTGGTTAAACATACCATATCTGTTTGGTTGTACAGGCTAACACCTGAACCCCAAGATCCCAATCTAGATCCTTCTTTTATATTTTATTATTAGATTTAGTTTGCACAAATCATGGCCCAAAACAAAGACTATGCTAGCACCAGACCTCCAGTGTGCAATCTGTCAAAGTTTGCACTTTGGAAAGCAAGGATTAGACTCTACATGAATTCTATTGACGAAGATATTTTTAATTCTGTTTTGACAGTGTGTCCAAGACCTCCAGAGAGCACAAGCACAAATGCTGTTCCACCTCCATCAGGAACAGATGCTGACATCAAAAAGTGGAAAGTAGCTGATGCCAAGGCAATGAACATTCTAGCTCAGACAATGTCAGATGACATTTTTCAGAAGGTAGCTGAATGTAATTCAGCCAAGAAAGATTTGGGACAAGCTCTCAGAAATAGTTTCAGGATCAGCTGATGAGAGAAAGGACAGAAGATCCCATCTCATCTCCCAATATGAGAACTTCAAGAAGGGAGAAACTGAGTCAGTGGGAGACATGTACAACAGACTGAGTCTAATTGTCAGTGAACTGAGGACATTAGACAAAGAGATCTCACTGACAGAACTTAATGACAAGATCCTAATGTGCTTCCCCAGCACTTGGGATTCAAGAATCTGGCCAATTAAAGATGCCAGAAGTCTGAATGAGATCACCACTGAAGCCTTGTTGGGTAAGCTCAAATCTTATGAGCTACTCATCAAGAACAGAGAGGAAGAACAGAAGGCTGCTTCACCAGCCACAAGAAAGGAGAAGACTATAGCATTCAAGGCAACTGAGGATCTGCCTGAAGAAAAAGGAACATCCAATGATGAACTTCTCAGCTTGTTGGCCAAAAGATTCTATAAGATGGCCAGAAAGGACTTCAGAAGAAGATCATACAAGGAGCAGGATAAGCCAAGGTATGACAAGTCCATTGGCAATAGCAAAGACATCATTTGCTTTGGTTGCAGGAAACCAGGGCATATGGTTCCTGACTGTCCAGAGAACAAGAACAAGGACAGAAGGGACAGAAAAGAAAGAAGAAAGGAGAAGGACTCCAAAAGGAATGGAAGTAGCAAACCTTCCTCCAGCAGAAATAAGCACACAAGGAAAGGATTTGTTGCTGAATCCTGGAGTGAGACTGAAGAGGAGTCAGAAGCCTCTTCCAGCTCAAGTGATGATGAGGATGATGCAGAGGAAAAGGAGTTCTGCATGATGGCAATCAATGCCTCACAACACAACTCAGAGGAAGAGGAGTCAGAGTCAGACTCAGAGACTCAACCTGAAGAAGATCAGGTAATCAGCTCTTTTGATTTCACTTCAGAAGATTTTAAATTTGAATTTAAAGCACTATGTTTAGACCTGCTAAAGTCTGAGAAAGAGATCATCTCTCTCAGAAATCAATTATCTGAACAAAATGTTTTAAAATCAGAAAACCTCAAACTCTCTCAGGAGTTGGAGAACTATAGGGAACAGATAGCTTCACTGAAGAGTGAGCTCTCTGAGGCCAAGAAGCTTGAAGAATCTCTCAATGGGAGAAGCATCAAGCTGATGGACATCACAAGCACAGTGAACTCAAGATTCAACAGTACACTGGGCTTGGGTGCCTCATCCAGCCAACCTATTGTTCTAACAACCCCTATCAAGTTCATTTCTGACAAGGGAAAGGGAGTTGTAGAGGTTGCCAGGAAAAATTCTGATCTGCCTCAGAAAACTAAAGTCCAGCACAAATCGTCGAACGGAGATCGACGATCGCCGAATGAAGATCGACGATCGCCGAACGCAGCTCGACGATCTCAGGACAAATCGTCGAACGCTGATCGACGATCTCAGCCAAGATCGTCGAACGCAGGTCGACGATCCCATATACCTGACCTCAGCCATAGTCGACCGTCGAACGGAGCTCGACGATCTGACCCACGATCGTCGAACGCAGCTCCAAGATCGTCGAACAGAGGTCAGAGCTCTGGAAATTTTTCAAGGGCAAGTCAAAATTGAATCCTAAGGGTTCTTCATCCCAAACCTTTAACCCTTATACTGAATGGATTATACCTCCAAGGAGATATCATCCTGAAGGATATAAGAGTCAGCCAGGGATATCTTTCATTTCTGAATTTAAAGGTTATCAACCTAGGCCCAAGGTAAACTGGGTCAAAAACAAGTGAATTGCTTTATGTGCAGGTGAAGACCTATCCAACATCTAACCAGCAATGGTATTTGGATAGTGGGTGCTCTAAGCACATGACAGGGAACAAGGACAACCTCAATTCCTTTAGAGCCAAGCTTGGACCCAAGTTATCTTTGGTGACTCCAACTTTGGACAAACTAAAGGATATGGAGCAGTCCAGATTGGTTCTGTAACCTTCAAGAAGGTAGCATATGTGGAAGGACTGAAGCACAACCTAATCAGCATCAGTCAGCTATGTGATGAAGGCTACCAGGTGACCTTCAGCAAAACCTTATGCAAAATCAAGTCAGAGGACAACACAACTGTGTTGACAGGTAAAAGGAAAGGTAACATCTACCTAGTATATTTTCTTTCAACTACTATAGATATCTGTTTATTCAATTCAGTTTGTAGACCAAATGTTTTATGGCATAAGAGATTAGGACCCCTAAACCTTAGAACTATTGCTAGGCTCTCCAAGGACAACCTTGTTAGAGGACTACCTTCTGGCCCCTACAAGAAGGAAGGACTCTGCAAGGCTTGTCAATTAGGCAAGCAAACTAAAAACAGTTTTAAGTCACTTAATAAGAGTGATTCACCTAGGATATTGTATCTGTTACACATGGATCTATTTGGACCCATCACAGTACAAAGCCTAGGAGGGAAATCCTACACTTTAGTGATTGTAGATGACTTCTCTAGATTCACTTGGGTGTTCTTTCTAAGGAAGAAGTCTGATAACTTTAAGTGTCTGACAGAGTTTCTCAAATGTATAAAGATTGAGTTCAATACTCACATTGCCCTGATCAGAAGTGATCATGGGACAGAGTTTGATTCTCTTCTTATGCAAGAGTTCTGTCAGAGTGAAGGGATCAGACATACTTTCTCAGCTCCTAGAACTCCTCAACAAAATGGGGTAGCTGAAAGGAAAAATAGAACCCTTATTGAATCTGCCACTACATTGTTGTCAGATGCTCATCTACCTCTATCCTTCTGGGCAGAGGCAGTGAACACCTCCAACTATGTGCTGAACAGAAGTCTGATACATAAACTGAAGGGAAAGACTCCCTATGAATTACTCAAAGGGAAGAAACCTAAAGTTGACTATTTCAAAATTTTTGGTTGCATTTGCTATATTCACAATAATGATAAGAAATATTTAGCAAAATTTCAAGCCAAAGCTGATGAAGGAGTGTTTCTGGGATACTCCATGATCAGCAAGGCCTATAGGGTCTATAATAAATCATCATTAAAAATTGAGGAATCTGTTCATGTTTCTTTTGATGAAACTAACATGTCTTTCAAGGAGAAGATTTCTTCTACCATAGAACCTTTGCAGGAACACTCTCTAGTTGAAGATATGAACAAGTTGCAAGTTGCTCAAGAAGAAGAAAGCAGTGAAGATGAAAGCAATGCTCAACATATTGAACCACCACTTGAAGAGCCAGTTGTTGTACCACAAGAGGAAACAACAACACAGGTTGGTGAACAATCAACACCCCCTGTTGATTTAGTAACATCAAGGGACCATCCAATTTCCCAGATAATTGGAGAAATCTCAGCTGGTGTGCAAACCAGAAATCAGGTCAACCAAAACCTGTTGCACACCTGCTTCCTTTCTCAAATTGAACCTCAGTCCATTCAAGATGCAGAGCAAGATCCACACTGGATCATTGCCATGCAAGAGGAGTTGCATCAATTTGAGAGGAACAAAGTATGGGAACTAGTGCCAAAGCCTAAGGATCATTCCATTGTTGGAACAAAATGGGTATTCAGAAACAAACTGGATGATCAAGGAGTAATAATAAGGAACAAGGCAAGGCTAGTTGCCCAAGGATATTCTCAAGAAGAAGGAATTGACTACGACCAGACCTTTGCACCTGTTGCAAGATTAGAAGCCATCAGGATATTTTTAGCTTATGCAGCTCACAAAGGCTTCAAGGTTTATCAGATGGATGTCAAGATTGCCTTCTTAAATGGAGACATCAAAGAGGAAGTCTATGTCAGACAACCTCCAGGCTTTATCTCTCCAACTCACCCTGATTACGTTTTTAGATTACATAAAACATTATATGGTCTCAAGCAAGCTCCTAGAGCATGGTATGAGACCCTAGCATGCTTTCTCTTGGAAAATGATTTTATAAGGGGTAGAGTAGACCAAACTCTTTTCATTAGAACTCATAAGTCCCATACCCTACTAGTACAAATCTATGTAGACGATATCATTTTTGGTTCTACTGACTCAAAATTGTGCAGAAGGTTTTCTAACCTAATGCATTCCAAATTTGAGATGAGTAGCATGGGTGAGCTATCCTTCTTCCTAGGATTGCAAGTCAAACAACATGCTGAAGGCATCTTTATTTCTCAAACCAAATATGCTAATGAGCTGGTTAAAAAATTTGGCATGTCTGAGGCATCTTGTATGAAAACACCCATGCCTACCAATGCTGTATTGGATGCTGATGAACATGGGAAACCTGTTGATCAGACAACATATAGAGCAATGATTGGCTCTTTACTGTATCTTACAGCTAGTAGGCCAGATATAATGTTTGCTACATGCATATGTGCTAGATTCCAAGTTAGCCCTAGAGAGTCACACCTCACACTAGTAAAGAGGATTCTTAGGTATGTTAAAAGTTGTCCAAATCTAGGTCTCTGGTATCCAAAAGATTCAGCATTTGAGTTAACTGGATTCTCTGATGCTGATTATGCTGGATGCAGAATTGACAGGAAAAGCACCAGTGGAACTTGTCAGTTCCTTGGTGATAGACTTGTCTCTTGGTTTTGCAAGAAACAAACATCTGTGTCAACTTCAACTGTTGAAGCTGAATATATGGCTGCAGGCAGTTGTTGTTCACAAATACTGTGGATTCAAAATCAACTCCTAGACTATGGTTACAACTTAGAGAAGTCAAAAATCTTTTGTGACAATTCAAGTGCTATCTCCATAGCTCAAAATCCAGTCCTCCATAGTAGGACAAAACACATAGAGATTAGGCATCACTTCTTAAGGGACAATGTTGAAAAGAATAAAATTGAACTGCAATATATCCCAACTGATTTACAAAGGGGAGATATTTTCACCAAGCCCTTGGATGAAAAGAAACACACTTTCTTCCTAAATCAGTTAGGAATGTTAGATGGAGGAAGTCTTAAATAATATCCAAGATTTTGAAAGCTAAAAATTGACCAAGACTAGGCAAAATTCTGATTTTCCTTAGTGTCTAGAATTTTCTGATCTCTGAACTGCGCTCGACGATTTTCCCAAAGATCGTCGAACGGAGTTCGACGATTTCATGAATCGTCGAACGGAGTTCAGCGCTCCTCAGATAGTATGAACTATCTCTTCTGGTCAACGATCGTAGAACGGCGCTCGACGAGTTTGTTCCCTGAACGATCGTCGAACGAAGCTCGACGCCTTTCCAGATCGTCGAACGGAGATCGACGATGTTGGAGTCTCTTCAGATTCCTTTAGAAGCCTCGATCGTCGAACTGAGTTCAACGACCTTTCCAATTCTGCGTCGAACCCTAATATAAAACTCATTTTTCGCCGTCGTTCTCTCTTGCGCTTTCAATTTCTCTGCAAAAATTTTCTTCCCTCCAAACAGTTCTACCTTGGTCGTTTTGTTTGTTAAGTTTTTGCAGGTACCATGGCCGTCTCAGTCGCTGTCCTCGCCGCAATGAAATTTGATGCAGGATTTGACATTGATCTGGACTCCTTCAACACCACTGATCAAGTCTTCCAGGACATCCTGAGTTTATTCAAAGATCAGCATTTATCTGCCCTCATGACCACAAGAATCAAACTTGCCTCATATGAAATAAAGGAATGGGTATATACTGCACACAACCTTGACAACAACACCATTGTTGGATCTATTGCTGGCACCCAGGTACCTCTGACCCCAACAGTCTTAACAGAAGTTTTTGGTTTAAGAAATGGTGAAGACTCTGCTGAACTATCTGGAGAAGAGTTTTCTGATATACTTGCCAGGATGGGTCATCCTGAGGGGAACCCTAGCAAGCTGTTTAAGAGGAACCTGTCAGTTGAATACAGGTTCCTGGCAGATGTTGTAGGCAAGGTCCTGTTGGCCAAACATTCTGCACATGACACCATCTCCAGACATCAGCTCTGCCTCATGGGAGCTCTGGTAGATAGGAAAAGCTTGAACTGGGGATAGGTCTTTTTTGACCTGATCAAGAAAAAGATAAACAAAACCTTTGTGAATTTTGGAAGAATTCTGGAAGTCTTCCTTCAGGCAAAGTGCCCTGCTCTGTTGGTCTCCTCTGGAGTGCACATCAATGCCTCCAAGAGACTCACCTGTGCCCTATTTGGGAAATGGGACAGGCAAATTAACAAGCCCAGCAGGCCCTCTTCAACTGCCCCTTCAGGCACCAGGACTCAAGTAGTCACTCCCCCCCCAGGTCTCTGCTCCTGCAGAAGACCTGCCTGCTGCTAGTGCTGCTTCTCCTCCTCCTCCAAGCCCAACCCTACCTATTCCATCCACCACTCCATCTCCCTCCACAATTACAATTTCCAGCCCATCTCCAACCTCTATTCCATCTCCAGCAACCATTTCATCTCCACCAGTAGACCACTTCCACCCATTATTCTCTTATCCACCACCAGATGTCACCTTATCCCCATCCATACCATCCTTCACACTTCTGGATGAATCCTACATGGATGATTCCCCCTCTTCTCCTCCAGAATTACCATCCTCTTCAACATCTTTCCAAGACCTTCTCCACCACATCATTGACCAACCCACTTTCACTCCCTCCATATCCATCCCATTGTCCTCCATCTCCACAATCCCCTCTCCTGAGCCATTCATTCCACCATTCAGCCCTCCACCTCCAGCTTCTTCAGCCATCCCTGTACCCTCTACCTCTGCTCCTCTTCTTGAGCAAGTAGATCTCTCAGCCCTTGCTGACAAGCTGTATGAGCTCATTGCCCCCAGGCTCTCCCTCCTCTTGGAGACCTCTTTGGCTCCTCTACACTTGTCAGTGGCAGCCCTCTCTGCCAGGCTTTCTTCTCTCCTTCCTCCAGCAGCCCCACCAGCAGTTTGCCTTGATACAGAGGTATCTGCATCCAGGCAGGGGGAGATGCCCTATGAAGCCAGCCTTCATGCTGCTGCTGCTGCTGCTCCTGTGTCTGCTGCCTCTTCTGCTCCAGTTGCTGCTGCTACTCCAGTCTTATCAATAGACCTAAGGTCTTTGCTATCTGCATTTGATACTGCATATTACAGCTACCTTCCAGAAGCCTCTGCTGTCCAGCCCTCAGAAGATCTGTCTAAGGCAATGGTGCCTTTCTCCAGCTGTGACCCCAACATTCTTTCCTCCTTTATACTCTCAGTGATGACTGCTGCTGCTGCTGATGAAGACAAGGCTGTATCTACTTCTGAAATTGTTTTTGCTGCTGAAGAAGACAATGTTCCAACTGCTGCTGATGAGCCCTTTTCCCAGGATTCTCTGATGACAGAGGCTGTTGTTTTTGAGCCTGCTGTAGATGTTGTTGTTGTTTCTGAACCTGCTGCTGCCATAATTCCTGAAATAACCACTGTTGCTTCTACTGCTGCTCTAGTACCTGTTGTTATATCTGCTGATGTATCTGTCTCTGTTGCTCCTTCTGCTTCTGCTTCTGCCCCATCTGCTGCTGTTCAACTGAAAGAAGATCTGATGAAAAGGATTGATGCTTTATATGATGCTCAAAGCTCTGATTCTGATGACTACAACACTGCTTCTGATGATTCTTCTGCCACCATTGCAAGGAAAAGGAAGGCAAGAAGTAAGGCAATGAAGAGGGTTCCACCTGCCAAAGTTAGAGATGATAATGATGTTCCTTACTATATTCTGCACAACTGCCCAATTACTGAGCATTGGATGCAGTTCTCTAAGAATCAGCTAAAGGCTATGAAGAAGAAAAGGAAGTATGAGAAAGGTTCCACTCAGTTCAAGCACCCTCATCCTCCTCCACCACCTCCACCTGATGTAGGTGCAGGTGGCAGCTCTGCAAGTTCAGGCCCAGCTAGAAGCAAGGCTCCCTACCAACCTCATGCTAGAACATATCAAAGGGAAAGCCAGTCTAGGGGCTCTTACTCTAGAAGGGGAGGATATAGGGGAAATCAAAGAGAGACTCAGGTTTACTCCAAAGGGCATTCCAGGCAGCATCCTTACTCCAGGGGAGGACATGCTTCATCTGATACTTCTTCTGGTCCATTCCCTTATAAGCTCAAAGAAACTGTGACTGCCAGGACTCCTCAAGATACTTCTTCCAACAGGTATGAGCCACCTGTTCCATTTGAGGACCCTGAGAAGAATCCTGTTGCTTGGACTGCTAGAATGAAAGAGTTGGCTGCATTAGACCAGATAAAGAAAGCTAGAGAGCAAGGCCTAGACACCTCTAATATATCTACAATGTCAGAACAAAGACAGAAAGAACTAGAAAGATATGCCTCCAATAAAGTTTTTGATGCAGACAGGTACATGGAGTTGCATCCAGCTGCAGTGGTTCCCAGGACATCAAAGCAAACATATTTGGGTGCAGCAGATGATACAAGATCCAACAAGGAAGCTTTAAATCCTAACAGAGAAATTAAAATGGTAAAAGGCAAAGAGAAAGAGTAACTCTGTAAGGTGATAATTCTTGGTTTATCTGACTGCTTTCTGGATATCATATATATATATCTCTGTGATAGTTCTGCAATGACTAGCTGCTGTTGTTTTTATGTTTTTCTGACTGTATGATGTTGTTTGATTTTCCTAAGTATGTAAATAGTTTTCCTAACCCAAATAGGGGGAGATTGTTGGAACACCCTATTACTAATTTGGGTCAGGATCACTATGTCTCTAGGAATCTGTGTTTTGACCTTCTGTATAGCTTAACAGGTCAATTAGAATTGAGTCTAAGGGTTAGAAGTCTAGGATTGGAAGCTGCTCTGAAGACCAAAGTTTTTCTGGAGACTAAGTCCAAATCGTCGAGCTCAGCACGACGTTTCGTCGAACTCCGGTCGATGATCGTCTAGCTCAACTTCTACAGATCGTCGAGCTTCATTCGACGATCACTGAGCTCAAACCTCATAATATCGTCGAGCTCCACTCGACGATCGCTGAGCTCAACTTCGCAATATCGTCGAACTCCATTCGACGATCGCTGAGCTCAGGTCGACGATTTTGACTCTGCACTGGATCCTTATCTCTGAGCTCAGTTCGACGATCTTTGAGCTCAGATCGACGATTTCTTTGCTGCTTGCATTTTCCAGTTCGCTGAGCTCAGCTCGACGATAGCAGAGCTCAGTTCGACGATTTCAGTTATCTTTCAGAATTCAAATTTAAATCAGATAGAAGTTATTCTGCATTTAATTCAGAAGATCTGCCAGCCGTTTTCATTTACTTCTGGAGCAAGTTTCAAGGGATTTTTCAAGGAACAATTCAGTAGACTTTCCTTCAGAACAAATTATGCAATTAAGGCTGTAATCAATGCAGACCAACGGCTATCTTTGACAGAGTAATATTCTATTCAGGCTCAGAGAATAAAAGGATAGAATGTTTTTTGAATCAACACATGAAGAAAAGAGAAGAAAAAAAAAGAAGAACAAGAACAAAAAGAGAGATTGACAAGAATAGGGACACAACTCAGTATACAGAGACTTTTTGAAAATATTCTGTCAACAAGAATTCTGAAGAACACTCATCAGAGAGATCAAGCTTTCAAACATTCTTCAGATCTCTTCAGCTCTCAAAGTGTTCAAGGCCAACATCATTTCAAGACTCCAGACACTCAACATTTCAGCTTGCTGAAATCATCTTTTGCTGGAGATCTATCTTTGAAGGCCTATCACCCTCAGCAAAGCTCATCTTCCTGAAGATCAAGGACTCAGGGGGAGCTTTGAAATCAATCCACTAAGTCTTCTCAGTTGATTGAGAAAGAGAAGACTGCCATAACTCTCTCAACCCCCACTCTGTAAAGGGTTTTTCAAACTCCCTTCAAAAGTTTGAATCTGGTTTTTGAGCACCTTGTCAAAAGCTCATTGGTGGCAAGACACCTGATCAAAAAATCTGTTTTGGTTTTTGAGCACCTTATCAAAAGCTCATTGGTGCCCAGGACACCTGATCAACTCATCCTGCAGTGGATTCCTACCTAGGGTGGTAGAAGAGTGGATGTACCCAAGTTTGGGGAACCACTATAATTCCTTGTGTCTTCTGGTTCTGCTTGTTTTCTTTTTGTTTCTGGCATAGATTTTCTTGTGCTTAGTTTCTGCATAGCTTAGTTTTGTGATTAGTTTTATTTTTGCTTCCCTGCTTACACTCATTACAACAATTGTTGTAAAGCTTTGCAAAAGTTTTTTTGTGTTTTTAAACCACCACATACTCTATTCACCCCCCTCTAGAGTATATCAGATCTAGTTTCCCCTTTCAGTGGGATCACTCTGAGTTGTAGGAACCTGTTAGGGGTTTTGTTAAACAAATTCAGAATGAATTAAACAGTACAGTGGTCAAAATCAGAAGTGACCATGGTACTGAATTTCAGTCTGAAAGTATGACAAAACTGTGTGAAGAGTTTGGAATTTTTCAGGAATTTTCCTCACCAAGAACACCTCAGCAAAATGGTATTGCTGAAAGGAAAAATAGAACCTTGATAGAGGCTGGTAGAACCCTATTGAGTGACACTTCTCTCCCAGAATATTTCTGGGCTGAGGCAGTTAATACTGCATGTCATGTAATCAATAGGGCTACTATCACCAAGAGCCACAAGAAGACCCCCTATGAGATTGTGAAGGGCAGAAAACCAAATCTATCCTATTTCAGGATCTTTGATTGCAAGTATTATATCCTTAACAATGGTAAGTCTTATCTAACCAAGTTTGCTGCCAAATCCCAAGAGGGAATCTTTGTTGGGTACAACAACAATAGTAAGGCTTATAGTGTCTACAACTTGATTACTCAAGTTGTAGAAGAGTCTGTTCATGTAGTTTTTGATGAAGCTAGACTCATTAACAATGAATTGCCTAGAAGTGTTTGCAGCTCCACAGGTGTAACTGAGAAGATGGACAAGCTTACTATTGTAGAAGGTCCTACTACACGTCAGCAAGTGGAAGATGGTGGCTGCTGTCCAGGGGGAGTACAAGATACTCCTGTTGCTGAAGAAGACCAAGAGGAGCAGCTGAATGAAGAAGCTGAAGGTGTACAACCAGAAGACAGGATGCCTCCAGCAAATAGGCATTTAAAAGATCATCCAACCAATCAAATTATTGGAGATCTCAGACAAGGGGTACAAACAAGGAGCAGGAATCTAAGTTCAGTTCTCTACTCCAGCTTTCTATCCCAAGTAGAGCCAAAGAAATTTGAAGAATCAATCATAGACCCTCATTGGATTGAGGTAATGCAAGAGGAGCTGAACCGGTTCAAAAGATGCAAAGTCTGGGAGCTAGTTCCTAAACCAAAAGACCACAACATTATTGGAACTAAGTGGATCTTTAGGAACAAGTTGGATGAGAATGGAATTATTATAAAGAATAAAGCTAGACTAGTTGCAAAAGGATATAGGCAGGAAGAAGGTATTGATTTTGATCAAACCTTTGCTCCAGTAGCAAGACTGGAAGCAATAAGGATGTTCCTTGCTCATGCAACATTCCAAGGATTTAAGGTCTATCAAATGGATGTTAAGTCAGCTTTTTTGAATGGAAATCTGAAGGAAGAAGTCTATGTAGAGCAGCCATCAGGTTTTGTAGATTCTCTTAAACCTAATTATGTATATACACTTAGGAAGGCTTTGTATGAGTTAAAACAAGCCCCTAGGGCTTGGTATGAAACACTGTCTAGTTTCCTCATTGAGAATAAATTCACAGGGGGGAAAATAGACAAGACTCTATTCCTTAGGGAATCCAAAGACAAGATTATCTTAGTCCAAATATATGTAGATGACATAATATTTGGGTCTACAGAAAGTAGTCTTTGCAAAAAGTTTGCAAAACTAATGCAAGGATAATTTGAAATGAGCAGTATGAGGGAACTTAAGTTCTTCTTGGGTCTCCAAGTTAGACAGACTGAAGATGGATTATCCATATGCCAGTATAAGTTCACCATAGAGTTGATAAGGAAGTATGGTATAGAATCATCCACTACCATGAAAACTCCTATGTGGTCAACAATGTATCTAAGCAAAGATGATGTAGGGAAACCTGTAGATGAAACATTGTATAAAGGGATAGTTAGCTCCCTACTATATTTGACTGCTAGTAGACCAGATATCATGTATGCTACATGTGTCTGTGCTAGGTACCAAGCTTGCCCTAAAGAATCTCATTTGACATTAGTCAAAAGAATTTTGAGATATCTTAAGGGCACACCTTATCTAGGCCTTTGGTACCCTAGGAATGGAGATTTTGAACTGACAGGTTATTCAGATGCAGATTTTGCAGGCTGCAAGGAAGATAAGAAAAGTACAACAGGAACCTGTCAATTTCTAGGTGGAAGGCTGATATCATGGAGTAGCAAGAAGCAGACCAGTGTGTCTATCTCCACAGCTGAGTCAGAGTATGTTGCTGCAGGAAGCTGCTGTGCACAACTACTATGGATACAACACCAGCTAGAAGATTATGGTATTCAAGTAAGTAGAACACCTTTATTTTGTGATTCTACTAGTGTCATTTCTATTGCAAATAATCTTGTCTCTCATAGTAGGACTAAGCACATAGAAATAAAATACCATTTTCTAAGAGAACATGTGGAAAAAGAAGATATTTCCCTAGAGTATATTAAGACAAAAAATCAGTTAGCTGATATGTATACTAAGCCCTTAGATGAAACTAAATTCAATAAATTTAAAATTGAATTATGGATGATAAACTTAGAATAGTTTACAAAAATGGCTAAGTAAAATGGTGTCGACACACAGAGTTGTCTGTGTCGACACATAGTAGTGGTGTCAGCATTTCAGAGAAATGGTGTGGACACATCGAGGAAGTCTGCATCCACACTTCAGAGAATTAGTGTCGACACATGCAGTGTAGGTGTCGACACATCCAGAGTGGTGTCGACACTTAGGATTTACACAGAATTAGTCTAGTAGAGTCTCGACTAAGTGTCGAGCTGAGTGGTGTCGACACATATATCAGTGTCGACACATAGTTGTCGAGACATTAGCAGTAAGTGTCGACACTTTTCAACAGTGTCGACACAATTTAAGTATTTTGACGCGCCTTTTCACCTTCGATTCTAGAAAGGTATAAATAGGCTTTCCCCAGTGTTTGTCGACACGCTCACCTTAGTCTCGAGACCAAACTTGTGTGTCGACATCTCTCTTCTCTAAATTCAAACTTTCTTCAAACCCAAATGGCGCCCAAGCTAGAAGAGAACATTAATGAAGGATATGAGCTCGTGCGTCACGCCTTTGATGACGCGGAACTCGAAATCAAAGGTGTAGTAACCCTAATTGTTGAGACTGGATTGGAATACCTTGTATCAGAACCAATCAAGATCTGGAAGAAGGAGGTCCTTGAATTTTTGAGTGCGGCTTCACTTGATGATACTGGACTCAAGATTAAGTCCAGAGTTCATGGTACCAAAGTCAATGTCACACAAAAAAGTCTAAGGAAGGTACTTCACCTACCAAGAACAAAGGAGGAAGAAGATGTATATGCTGCTAAGACTAGAGAGGGATTGAGATATTGTGGACTGGATTCAAACCTGAAAATTGGATCAGTTTTCAATAGGAAAGGGATGAACATCCAAGGAAAGTTTCTGTCTGAAATAGTTGGCAAGGTCATCCTGAGCAAGCCTGGAGGACATGACAAAATTTTAGCTCATATGTTCAGTTTGATTACAAGGATTATCTTCAAACTTAAGACTGACTGGTCAGTAGTTCTGTTTGATAAGATAAAAGAGAGCCTGAAGAAGCCCAATCTGGGTAGAATTCTGAGTCTATACCTAGCTGGAAGTATTCCTGAAGTGATGAACCAGGCTGCAGGTTCCAAGATAAACCACATGAGGAGAATGGATTTGAGAATTTTCTCTAGGTGGGATAGAGTATTGACAAAAGAAATGCCTACTCCAGAAAAGGACACACCTCAGAAGAAGAAGAAGAAGACAACCATTGTGGCTCAAGAATCCTCCAGCAGCTGTGAAGAGCAAGTGGTCTTTACTCCTGATGATGAAGAGACTGGAAATGCTGGACAGTCTCCAGCAAGACAAGAAGATGCACAGAGGCAGGGGGAGCTACCCTCAGTTAGCCCAATTCACCTGGAATCACTCCAGGGGGAGCCTCTACATGTGGAAGAGCCAACTCCACTAGTGAGTGAAAGGGCTACTCATACCACACTAGAGGTAATCACTGAAATTAATCAATTAGATTTCCCTATTGAGGATGAAGTTTTGACTGATTCATTACCTGATGTTCATCAGCAAACACAGATACAATCTCAACCACAAGATGTTGTCATGGAGGACACATCTGTTGCTGATAAAGTGGTTGATGAGATCAGAGATTCTCCAGCCCATTCTCAACAGGAATTTACATTAGAAGAGATATTGCCAGATCTTGTACAGACAGACCTTGAGAGAGAAATAGCTGCTGTTGAGGGGGAGAAGGCAAATATTGAGGGGGAGCATGTGGAGTATGTAGAGGAAACTGCAAGCAAGGAGACTATGGAGCCAAAGGATGCTGAGGAACTACAAAGGACTGAGGAGTTACCTCCTAGTCCTAAGAATAGAGTGGACATAGTCAGCACTTCTGCTTCAGAAGATGAAGAGGCTGTTAGAGCCACGAAAAGGAAGTTCCAGGTCTTCAAGAGAAGAAGCCAGAACTATAAGAAAGCCCTACAGACAATTGCTCCACAGCCTGCCACCACTACTGATTATAGTTCTCTGATGGTAGCATTGCAGATTAAGCTTGACGAGCAAAGAAAAGGTCTAGAAAAGTATATGGATGAAGGCCATAAGTCCCTGCAATTTGATCTGGCACAAGACATCAAATCTATAAGATTTTAAATGAATCAAAACAAAAAGGAAATGACTGACTGCTTCCATAAAGGAGGAAATGCAGTAGTCTATCTGGCCACTCATCAAGAGAACATCAAGAAACAGGTTGATGACATTGTAGTGAAGCAAGACTATGTCCTGGGAAACTAGATAAGGATGAATGATAATCTCACTGCTTCACATAATGCCATTGTAACTGAAATGAAAAATATAAGTACTGCACAGCCTACAGTAAGTGCCACTGCCAAAGAAGAATTTGATAAGAAATTACAGGAGAGTCTCACTATTGTGAAAACTGCCATTGAAGATTCTCAGAAGGCAATTACTGACAAGCTTCAAAGGTTAAAACATTTCTATCAGGATGAAGTTAACTATCTGAATTCCCAGATCAGGTTTCAGAAAGATGATCTGAGGGATCACATAGAGAGAGAAGTCATAAAGGGGGAGAGGGTACTTGTCAAAGCAGGCTCTGAACATGCCAAATGGATTTCAAATTCCATCAGAGTCACCCTTGGATATCCACCCTTATATGATGATGACATTGTGACAGAGTCTGAAATAAATCCTGCCTACCTTGGAGGAGAGCAAGCTGAAGTGGCTCAAGTGATATATCCTCCTGCAGATTTTGATATGATACATCAGGAGGTACAGTCTATGTATAGTCCTCCTGAGGGTAATCAGAATATCATTCTTGAGAAAGTTGTCCAGCCTGTGTCAGAGGCAATCTTAAAAGAGCAAGAGGATTTGTTAAAAGAACAAGAGGCCCAATTATCTAAGAAAAGATTCAGAGAGCAAGCTAAATTAAGGCCAGATTTTGAACAATGGAGCCCCACATCCAGGAATATCATCTTTACTGCTTGGAAGGCTGCTAAGGACAATGTCCTGGATAGAGGCAAGTGGTATTATGACCTGGAGTGGAGAAAACATGAGAATAGGCAAGAGGCCATTGTACAATATAGAAGGAAGGCTAAACTGGAAAAGCTACCTCCTAATGCACAGGAGCCTAGCAAGTATTTCCCCAAGCCTTATCACTATTTTGAAAGGCAGAAGATAAAGGTTGAAGAGCTGAAAAAGAAAGATCTCAAAGGAAAGAAGTCTGCTACTGCTGATGACAATGAAGCTCCAGTTCAAGCAAAGATTCAATCTGGAAATGGGATTGTAATCAAGCAACCAGAGCAGCCATAGGATAGCATTTTCTTAAGTTTACAAATTGTAATCATTTGCATTAAATTCTATGTAAACTTTTGATTAATGAAAATGTTGGAATTTGTAAGAACATTGTGTCATGGTTCAAATCTATTACATTAATTGTTCTGAGATAATTGTTTATACATGTTCTGTTCATGCATGTTTAAGTATTTTCCCTGTCATATAATACTGTTTTACATCATACTGAAAATTTGTTATGTATGGTGTATATCATTGACTAAGGGTTATGACTTCTCCAAATAGGGGGAGAAGTCATAACCCTTAGTCATATAATACTGTTTTACATCATACTGAAAATTTGTTATGTATGGTGTATATCATTGACTAAGGGTTATGACTTCTCCAAATAGGGGGATATTGTTGGGTACATTGGAATATATGTACCTGATTTGAAGAAGCCTCACCCTACTCAATGATATACATCAAGGTGTATTTGATGTGCTTTGAGTTTATTTGTGCAGGTTAAGTAACTGCAGGTTTGCAGGAAAAGTTTCTAAGTCCATGTGTCGACACCTAGAAGAAAAGTGTCGACACTTAAGAAGGCTTGTTTCGACACCTAGAGAAGCAGTGTCGACACTGGGAGTAATTGTGTCGACACCAGAAAGGCAGAGTCGACACCAGCAGGAAAGTGTCGACACCAGAAGGAAAGTGTCGACACATACTGGCAGAGTCGACACCAGAAGGAAAGTGTCGACACATACAGGCAGTGTCGACACACAATGAAGAAATGTCTACATAATCAGTGTCGACACTTAGAAGCAGTGTCGACACTCAGAGAAACTTTGTCGACGACAAAAGTGTCGACACTATGAGGCTGTGTCGACACTCAGCAAACTTCAACAAAGTTTAAGTACAAGTTTCGACACAAAGGAGATGTGTCGACACTCAGCAAAGTCTCAACACATGAAGAATGTGTCGACATAAAGGAGATGTGTCGACACTCAGCAAAAGTTTCAACACAGAAGGCATGTGTCGACACAAAGAAGGTGTGTCGACACTTAGCAAATTTCGACACTTAGCAGAATTCAACTAAGTATTAAAGAAGAAGGACTTGTGTCGACACACAGGATCAGTGTCGACACATTCTGAAGAAGCTGTGTCGAGAAGATGTTACAACAACACAAGGAGTTGTGTCGACACCATGAAGGCTAGTGTCGACACTTAGTCTACTTGTGTCGACACTTAGTCTATTTGTGTCGACACATAAAGACTATCTGTCTCGACACTTTCAGATAGTGACAGAGATTTCAAGAAGTGACTGGATGACTTGACAGCTTCCATGTCAACCGGTAAACTGCTACTGTCAGAGCTGCCAGAAGGTTGTTAGAAACCGGATCAGCCGGTCACCATGAAGAAAGCTTATATAAAGGCTTATTCCTTCAATAGAAGGGAAGCAATCAATGAAGTGAAAAACAACACAACAAGAAGAAGACGTTCAAGTGAAGATCTAAGAAGTTGGAGAGAGAGAGAGCTCCTTCTAAGAAGACCAGCTGTTGAACCCGGCTGCTAAGTTAGATTCAGATTGAGATCTGAATCTCAAGACAGAAGTTGATTAAAGATCATCTTTAGGAGATTCAACCCTACTGTGTTCTAATTCAAGAAGCTTTAAATAAAGCCAAGGGAGGTTGATCTCTGCCAAGTTCTTCCAAGAACTCATCAAGAAGCCAGTCAACTCACTCTCTATATCAAGAGTTGTGGTTATATACTTTGTATTTTCTAATTTCTGTAGGATCTTGTATAGATCTGAGTTGTAAGCCTAAATCTATAAAGGCTGAGGTAGGGCCTGTGAGCCTAAGTGCAGGAGAATAATTTCTCTGAGTGTAGGCTTTGTTGAAGGCTGAGGTAGGGCTGTTGTGCCTGAGTGTAGGTCTTGTTGAAGATTGAGTGGTAGGGCTTTTGTGCCTGAGTTGTAGGAGTGAGATCACTCTGAGTTGTAGGAACCTGTTAGGGGTTCTGAGTTGTAAGATCTGAGGATCTGAGGAGAAGTGGAGAAGTTAGGCCGAATCTAGTACACTACTAGATAGGCGAAGGGGGAAAGTGGATGTACCCAGACCTTGGGGAACCACTATAAATCCTGTGTGCACTCTGTGAATGTATGCTTGTATGGTTGCTGTGCTGTGTTACTTGTAGAATTGCAATTACTGTTCTGTATTTCTGCTTTTAAAGTTAAAAAGATATAGGTCGCCTATTCACCCCCCCTCTAGGTGATTAAGTACTGTTTCTTTCATCTTCTTCTTGCCCGTGAAGAGTGCTTCACTGCTCTCCTCAGAGATAGTAACTACAGTCATCTGCCTTGCCAAGCTTTCCTGTGAAGCAAGCAGATTCTCAAGCTCCAGCAAAGATGGTTGAGTAGCCCAACCTTGAACTGATGTCACAAAGGCAACATACTCCTTCCGTAAGCCGCGGATTACGTGCCTTTTCAACTTAGCCTCAGAGATAGGCTCATCAGGATCAAGAGCTGATATCTCTGCACACAGACTCTTCATCTTCAAGAGGTATTTAGATAGAGACAAGTCTCCTTGAGTTGTCCTGGCCAACTCATTCTCCAGAAACTGAAGTCTAGCCACATTCTTTCTATTGAACAACTCATCAATGGTTGTCCAAATTTCAGCAGCAGACTCACATCCAATGATGTGATCAAATAGTTCTGGTGAAACAGCTCTCTTGAGAACAAACTCCGCCTTAGCATTTGTTTTTCTCTAGAGCCTCACCTGCTCAGCAGTTCCGAAAGCAGTCGTCACTTCCTGTCTGTCGTCACCACCGACGACCTCCCATAGCTCCTCACCAAGAAGGTAACTTTTCATGCACGACTTCCACTTCTTGAAGTTAGTCGGCGTTAAGAGTTCAATGTCAAGACCTCTTGCATAACTCCCTTCCATTACAACAACTGTTGGTTAGCAACCTTTCAAAAGCTCAGAGCACGAACACAGGTTGATCACCACTCAAGCACAGAGTAACAACATTGGTTGAACACCTCTCAAGCAACTGAACCTCCCTCTGATACCATGTTGAATTTTCTCAAAGTGGTCCGCAAGATAGCCCAAAGCCAAATTAATATTCTCGGCACTACCCAGTTCACACTTTGATCAAGCGGAAACCCAAGGAGCAAGTTTAACACCAACAACCAATGGAAGCACAAGCAGATCTTTTATTCATTACACTTCTTTACAAGGCGAGGTATACGTAGCGAGACATGAATTCGCTAGTACAACAGCTATAAACAGAAAGAACAACAAGCCGAGTGAATAACACTGCATACCGCCGAGACCGCCTAGTCACTGAAGCCGCCTGAACTCTAGCTGCTACACGCCGAATAGAACACGGAGTCCGCCTGAGACCGCGAGGCCGCACGGACACTCCGTTATTCACGTACTGCTGATGAACTGATGAACAGACTGCCTACCCGCCTGAGACTGGCGGACAGGTTATTGGAACTTGGCAAAGTTGAAGCAGAGAACTGACAAGCCGCAGAGCGACCTGCTGAGACCGCAGAGACCGCACACTTCCAAGTACTTGACCGAAGTCAAAGCCAAACTCCTGGCTCCTTGAAGCTAGCCGCGCGACCTGCACACAGCAAACAGTTAACTCTGATTCAATCCGCGCGGACAGAAAACTGAGACCGCATCACTTTGACAAGCCCCCACTTATTGTTCACTCAGTTACTGTAGACGTGCCGGGGGGGGTCTATTTATAGGCGAGGTGAGGAGTTTGGTCACCACCCTAGTGAATAGAATCACCACCCCAGCCCGCGCGCTAGCAAAACCTCCGTCTGCTGAGTCCGTAAGGACTTAGCCGGATTCCAAGGAACAAACCGCCAGGAGCAATAGCGATTCACCTTTAGGCGAACTCTCATCAGTCCGCCCAAGCTATGCGGACAATGCACCACCCGCAGAGCCCGCAAACACTGAAGGACAGCATCCCCCTTCAGTGACTGTCCGCACATACAAGAGGCAGTCCGCACACCACCAGAGCAACGCCTCTATCCGCCACAAGTCCACGACCAAGGGCAGTCCGCCCGGTCAACAACGGACTTGTCGAAAACAACGAACACACTGGACTTGTCACAGAATGTGACCAAGTCCAGTAAAGCACCAAAGGGCCTAGCGCGAGCTCGGCAGACATAGCTCCGTCCGCCAATCAACCAAAACACAGACCGCCAACACCTCGCCAGAGTAAGGCAGTCCGCAAACTACTCGCACGTCTGCCAATCACAACAACCATCTGCCCGACTCCATACACCAGTCCTCCACAACAACAACACTGTTGTACAACCAGAGCTCGGCAAGGCCACAACCAAACTCTAAGGCCAGTCCGCAATAGCAAACACCGCGGACACGTCAGTCCGCAAGCCTCCCGCGGACAGGACCCAATCCGCTGGTTAACACTAGCTTGCAACACGACCACTGAGCAAAGTACTGCCTACAGTCCGCGAACCTTTATCCGCTCAGGCCGCTCCTTACTCAGCCAAGCCAGCAAGACAGCCAACGCCCTATCCCCAGACAACAGTCCGCCCAGGCCGCGGACTTAGTCCGCACAGGCTGCTCAGAAGAACAGCCAGCTCCAACTAGGCCTATCACCAGGCCGCATAACAGCAGTCCGCCCAGTCCGCCCAGTCCGCCGACTATGTCCGCTCAGGCCGCCCGGCCTGCCCATCAACCACTTCCACTTCACAAATTTCAACAGAGACGGTGGTGTGGTGGTGCGAGCTTGGTGTCGAAGGTGTGCACGTGTGCAGTTGGCCTCAACGGTGCGTCCTCTCCGATGGTGGCTGTGGGTTGAATGTCAGTCATCGACGTTGAAGGTTCCGGTGAACCTCTTGCGTGACTGCCGTTTCTAAAGATTGTTGATTTCACGGCGTAGCCCTCGTCAAGGACTTCATTGTGATGTGTTTTTAGAAGCAGTGTTTTGCTCGCACGAGGCCGTAGAAGGGGAGGAATGTTAAGAGGTTAATTTTTCAGTATTTCTTTCAGATTCTTTGTTTGTATTTCTTATGGACTTCAAACGGCATCATACATCCGTGCATATCTCGGTGTATGTCCGGTTTTTGATCTATGTCGTGTTGCGAACTTGTTTTCGTGATTTCAAACATTTACTGCACTATTTTTCTTGCGATTTTCTTCTGCTGGTTGTGCACATCCTCGACAATAGGATTTTCCAATGGATTCACCTATTATAAGTCGATTAAAGTTGATTTGTGGCCTTTTTATAAGTTGGCAATCTAATTTTCACAAGTTCAAGAGCTTTATTTTGATGATAAATTAGTCAAAATTAATGCTTGATTTTACTCTAAGTTAATCAGCAGAATAATCATCTGCATGTGATCCACTGCAAAACATTGATGAGTTTGTAAGTAAACTTTCTAGAAGAAAAAGGTGTCAAAGTCTATGTTTTTGAGTTTTGACCATTCGCCTCCACGACAATACCTCTTTGAATAAACTAAGACAGCATTTATTATTTTATAAGTTTAGGTTATTTGGATCATTTAATAATTAAAATGTTCTTGTAGTCTAGTTGTTTACCCAACAAAACCGGTGAACACTTCAGGTTTTGTTTGGTTCGGCATTTTGTAATCTCCGTTTGGATCAAACGCCGCCAGACGGCGGGTAAACAAACGGCCGGCGGCGGCATTTGCTTCGTTTATATCCGCAACAAGGAGGAAACGGTCCCGATCCGCTCCGTTTCGACCCCCACCTCCCCCTCCGGTTCCAAAGTGGTGTTTCGACCCACCGGATGCACCCGCCAACCGCCGAACCAAATATAGCCTCAATCATTATAAAAGGCTACGTTTGGCATGGTTGTGGCGGTCGTAAACGCAGGAGTTAAATCGTCATTCGTTAATGATCACTTAACAAACATCATCTGTTTGAACATAAAAGTGGATGAAGTTACTTAGTGGGTGTTAACGAATGACAATTTAACACTCATGTTCATGACCGCCACTACCGTGCCAAACAGAGTCTAAAATTCAACCCAACTTCATAATATGAATGTATATATATAGCTTTCACCAACTAATCTACTGCATTGTATACTTAATAAAGAACAAAGAAAAATTCAAGTGAGAAAAATCGCTAACTTTATTATAAGCATATTATTACATATCAAGTTTAATGTCAATGAACATTGACTCTTTACATTGATGCTTATGTCTGCTAAACAAAGAGAATTGTTATTCGCAGATTGAATGCATCTCGCAGCTCTAGAAGGAGTCAGCTCGTGATTTTTTTATTATTCGTAGACTAATGCGAAATGTTAAAAAAAGAAGAAAAGACATTGAATCCATGAGCATCACAATATGAATCCTCAACATTTTTAAGGGGAGAAATCATATACAAGAAACTATGTTTCTTATTAATGATCAAGTAGTATTTACATGTCATAGATTATATGTTATAGATGCAAAGTTACATTATTCAAACTCATGATAAAATAAACCTACATAGATTGTATCATCTGTTTACATGTATGTAGCTTAAAGATGCCAATGCAAGTCTAAATATCTCTCACCTTTCTAGGAACAATAAACAATAGCTTGTCGCGTTAATAGCATTGCGAGAAGCCATGGAGGAGCGACGATAGGATGCCGATAAAAGGTTAGTAAAGGGTGTTAGAATAGCCAAAAAAAAGTGTCTGGAGTTGACGGGAGGGGGGGACAAATGTGTGATGCAAAGGATGCATATGCAACGATGATAGGCTCCGGGAGAGTTGCTTCTTCGCCGGAAAGTCGTGTGTTCCAATGACGGAGGATCAGGGGAAGGCGATCGGGAGCCGCGGCTGGAAGGCGAAACGAGGGAATAGGGCACATGAGGTTGATTTGCAAATAGAGATCTCAAAATATTTAAAAGAGTTGTAAACTCAAATAAGTGAGAAAAATTATTTTGTGGATAGATAAATATGCTACGCGAATAATAATTCCTTAAAATAATTAATTCATATGCAACTAAATTATTAGATTATAAGAGCCGGAGTTGATGGGTTCCCCAAAGTAGGTTCTATCAAACCGAATTGATGTGATCTCGACTGGCTTATTGACACAGTTCCAACGGACCCAGTCTTGCGTGATTCCGAGTCTGTTTGGTCTTATAAACGGACTTTAAGACACTCATACACGCATATACACTAATCACATCACCCATCATGTGGTTCGGATAGCAAAATCCTCCAAACATTGGTGCAAATGGTAAAATTTCTCATTATTGAGTGCAAATAGTAAAATCCTCCAACATTGGGGTGTAAATAGTAAAATTCTCCAACATGAGGTGCAACTAGTAAAATTCTCCAACATAGGGGTGCAAATAGAAAAAGTCCCCATAATAGGGTGCAAATAATAAAATCCACTAATATGGAGGTGCAAATTGTAAAATCACCCATTATAGGGTGCAAATAATAAAATCCACTAATATGGGGGGGGTGCAAATTGTAAAATCACTCATTATAGGGTGCAAATAGTAAAATCTTCGAACATGAGAGTGCAAATAGTAAAATTCGCCATCATGGAGAACAAATGGTAAAATCCTCCAACATGGAGGTGCAAATAGTAAAATCCTCTGCTATGGCGGGTGCAAATAGTAAAATCTTCCAACATGGGGGGTCAAATAGTACAATACTCTAACACGGGTGGGTGCAAATTGCAAAATTCGTCATCATGGGGTGTAAATAGTAAAATCATCCATCATGTCATGTAAATAGTAAAATCCTCCAGCATATGGTGCAAATAGTAAAATTCATCATCATGGGGTGCAAATAGTAAAATCCCCCATCATGGGGTACAAATACTAAAATTCTCTATTATGAGTTTCAAATAGTAAAATCCTCCATCATCAGGTGCGGATAGTAAAGTCTACCAAATATGTGGGTGCATATAATCAAATCCCATGATGATGTGCGCTATAAATATTGAATATGATGGTTATGATCTGCGGATATTCTCGTAACTACCGTAACCACCCCTGAGGCCTATAAATAGGACCCCTATCTCTCCTTCATTCTTATCTTCTCCTCATATCGCTTTTCCTCCTATACACGTGAGACCTCTCTTGAAGATTTCCTTGCATCTTCGAAAAGTCCTTCGAAGATTTACGGGCGCTTCGAAGATCCCACAAAGATCTACGATCTCTTTTGAACGCCCTTACGCGTGTTCCTCCTTGTGCACATACCTCCTTACATGTGTTCCTCCTTGCACGCGTTCCTCCTTGCGAGCGTTACTCCTTGCGTGCATTCCTCCATGCATGCTTCCTCCTTGCACGCATTTTGCCATACACACATTGCGCCCTACGCACATTCCTCCCTACACACATCACTCACTTCACACATCGCGCCCATCGCACATCGCGCCCAACACACATCACACCCTGCACACATCAAGCCAAGAGCACATTGCGCCCTGCACATATCTCACCCCGTGTGCATCGCGCCTCATGCACATTGCGCCCTGCTCATATCGCGCCATGCGCATATCGCGCCCTGCGCACATCGCTTGTGCCCTGCCCACATTTAACTGTGCACATTTCATCTTGTCCACTTCGTACATTGTACACTTTGCGCCCAACCCTATGCTGAAAGAATGCTACCCCAAACTCCCCCGTGCACAACATGAGACAAGCTGTAGAATCCAGGGCTTAGTTTGGCATACTGGTGGCGGTCGCAAACACATGGGTTAAATCGTCATTCGTAAAGGATTGAAAAGAACCCGCAAACCCAACAGTTCATCTCAAAACTCATGTATTGAGATGAATGGTGGCGGGGTACATGAACATGGAGGGGAGAAAGCTACAGGCGATGTGGGATTAATCCCAACCATAGGACCCCAGGGATATTCCGCCACAGGGGTCCACCGGGGTCAACACCTAGACCTGAAACGCGGTGGGGAAGCCATAACAAGGTCCCACATACACGTGTCCTGCTGGCAAATCAATCTCAACGCACCCCCGCAGTAGGACAACCTCCTCTGATACCATGAAAGAACCCGCCAACCCAACAATTCATCTCAAAACCTAGGTATTGAGATGAAGGGTGGTGGGGTACATGAACACGGAGGGGAGAAAGCTGCAGGAGATGTGGGATTAATCCCAAACACGAGACCGCAAGGATATTCCGCCACAGGGTCCTACCGGGGTCAACACCCAGACCTGGAACACGGTGGGGAAGCCATAAAACAGTCCCACAGACACATGTACTGCTGGCAAATCAATCTCAACACACCCCTACAGCAGGACAACCTGGCTCTGATACCATGAAAGAACCTGCCAACCCAACAGTTCATCTCAAAACCCAGGTATTGAGATGAAGGGTGGCGGGGTACATGAACACGGAGGGAGAAAGCTGCAGGCGATGTGGGATTAATCCCAACCATAGGACCGTAGGGATATTCTGCCACAGGGGCCCACTGGGGTCAACATTCAGACCTGGAATGCGGTGGGGGGAAGCCATAACACGGTCTTACATACACGTGTCCTGTTGGCAAATCAATCTCAACACACCCCTGCAGCAGGACAACCTCCTCTGATACCATGAAAGAACTCGTCAACCCAACAGTTCATCTCAAAACCCAGGTATTGAGATGAAGTGTGGCAGGGTACATGAACACGAAGGGGGAAAGCTGCAGGCGATGTGGGATTAATCCCAACCACAGGACCGCAGGGATATTCCGTCACAGGGGCCCACCGGGGTCAACACCCAGACCTGGAACGCGGTGGGGAAGCCATAACACGGTCCCACATACACGTGTCCTGCTTGCAAATCAACCTCAACACACCCCCGCAGCAGGACAAACTCCCTCTGATACAATGAAAGAACCCGCCAACTCAACAGTTCATCTCAAAACCCAGGTATTGAGATGAAGGGTGACAGGGTACATGAACACAGAGGGGAGAAAGCTGCATGCGATGTGGGATTAATCCCAACCATACGACCGCAGTGGTATTCCGCCATAGGGGCCCACCGGGGTCAACACCCAGACCTGAAACGCGCTGGGGAAGCCATAATACGGTCCCACATACACGTGTCCTGCTGGTAAATCAATCTCAACAAGGATCACCTAATAAACATCATCTGTTTGAGCATAAAAGTGGATAAAGTTCCTTAGGTGGGCGCTAACGAATGTCAATTTAACCCCCATATTCATGACCATCACCACTGTGCCAAAGAGAGCCAAGATCGTGCCACGTGCACTACTCTAGACTCCTCAATACGCAGTAGGAGGCAAGCCACAGTCTCTAGATCGTGCCAAGCGTGCCGCTCCCACTCCCAAGCACTTATTGCAAACTCTAGATCGTGCAAAGCGCGCCACCCCCACTTCTGATCATCAAAAGAATACTCCAGAGCGTAGCACTCTTCTTTGCGCAAGAAGAAATTCTTACCTTCGCGTGAGGTAGCCTATTACCCTCGGAGCTTCTCTCTCCCCCAATATTTGTAACGAGAGATGACCTATCGCCCTTGATTTCTCAAAAAAGCTTTGCAACAACACAAGAAGATATTGAAAGTTTGGTCGGCATAGCTCCATCCACGTGGCTTTTCACCCCTTTTCAGGGTTTTCCACTTAAAAAATATTCTTACCGGACATCTTCTTTCTTTGTGTCTGTTTGCATGCTCGATTATTCATTGGCTAAGACGGTCCAATCTAGACCAGTTTGAAGGAGCCTCAAGTTGGCCGCAATAATTTGGTGTCATCTGTGGGAAGGAATTTCTAGTATTCCTAAAGGATTCAAAAGACAGCATTCTTTGCACAACTATACTCGAGACCATAGCAAGAAGAGTTGCACGCATTGCTGAAAGGTCATTCCATGGGAGGTATGTCAATCCAGCTCCCTCCCACTCACTTGTCAATGCACCTCTAGCAGAAGGGACCATGAGCACACCCAGTGAGAGCTCATTTGAAGGATTAGCCAATCAAACCTCTGTAATGTGCTCGTTGACGATGCTCCCCTTCTTGAAGAAGTCGATAACACACCATTGACATATGTATAGTAATACATCCATCAGAAGGAGGAGGACCAGGGCAGGCACTCGCGCTATTAAGAGATTTAGAGGCCTCTCTTGCCCCTCGCTCAGCTTCTGGGCATGGTAGTGTTGGAACCCATGATAATCTTCTATTTAGTTTGACAATATCAAATCCTAAGTTGTATTTGATCATACTTATGTTGGGATAGTGTACAGATGTATAACTATGAAGAACGAAAGTTTCAATGACCTACCGCCGGGCGCTAGCATTATCGCTGGTGCTAGCGTTGAAGAATTATTATTGTGCGCAAAGAGTCTTCTCTGTGACCTACCATTGGGCGTTAGCCATTTCAACGATCGTCAATGTCAGCAACCAAGTTAGCTCCTAGTTTTTACCTTCTAGTCCTGCTTATTAGTTGTTTAATTGTGCTTATGCAAAACCTCTCTCCCGAAATGACTTATCGGTTCGAAGAAATGCTTTTTCGTCGAACGGTGTTTGACTTTCGTCGAACGTATTTTGTTTGACTTTCGTCGAACATATTTTGTTCGATTTTCGTCGAACATATGTTGGTTCGACTTTCGTCGAATGGTGTTAGTCGACTGGATTTTGTTCGACTTTCGTCGACCTGTGTTCGACGAACGACGATTGCTTTATCACGGTTTTTCGTCGAACGGTTTTTCCGGTTGTTGTTTTATTTTGTTGTTGTATCCAGGGGAGGTGATGTCTGAGCAGGTAAGTCAACTCCCATAAAAGTACATTGTTGCAGTTTCTTTTAGATAGTGTGTAGAAAGAAAAAGTTTTTTTTCGTTCTGTAGCTTGTTTTTGAGAGGTACTGTGTTTCTTCCCTAAATCTTTCAGTTGAATTAAAAGGTTTTCTTTAATTTTGGATATGGCTGTGAGTGCGCCTCCATTGGTGGTGATCTAATGTTGGATCTATCTGTTTATCATCTCGTTGATCTCTCGATTTCTTAGTTTTCTGTTCAAGTTTGGGATTTCTGGTTTCTTGGAATGCTTTCTTTGTCTTGTTGGTGTGATTCAAGTTAACAAAAGTGGTATCAGAGGGAAAGGTTGGTTGGTTCGTCCCTGTTCCTTTGTGTAGTCTATCTATAAAGAGTCCCGATCATGGATAGGGTACTTGGTGTTGCACCGTTGACTATCAAACTGAAGAGAAAACATTTCGCGAGATGGAGATGGGAAGTCGAGAACACACTAAGGATGCACGAAGTGTGGGATATTGTTCAAAATCCACCGGAAGTGGTGTCAGAAGAGGGAAGAGCACAATGGGCTAATGCCAGGAAGACGACATATGAAGCAAGTCTCATAAAAGACTACACCGCCACATTTATCATATCAAGGACCTTGGAGGATGGAGATGTGGAGAAGGTTATTGGAGCAGTCAATAACCATGCTTTATGGGAGATACTTCAGAACTCGTACCAAGGAGGAGGTAGAGTTAAAGAGATGAAGTTGCATGTGTTGCGATGCGAGTTTGAGTCGCTTCACATGAAGGACACAAACTCCATTGAGGAGTATTTCCATAGAGTTTTGAAGGTTAGCAAAGGGATGAAGTTAAATGGTGAGGAGATAGCTGAGATCAGGAGTGTAGAAAGTCCTAAGGTCACTCCCACGGAGATTTGATCATGTTGTTACTGCTATAGAGGAATCCAAGGATTTGTCCAAGCTTTCAGTGGAAGAGCTTAGAAGTTCATTACAAGTTCATGAGCAGGTCATGAACAGAAGAAAGGAGACCAGTGTTGGAGCTACTACTACTGAGGTGTTGAATTACACCAAGAGCACGCCTGCTAAGGGTCACTACATGCCTAGAGGGAGAGGCACATTCAGATGTAGAAATAGAGGAGGAAGAGGTGATACTGGAGGAATAGCACCTGCACCTCATGTAGAACAGCCAACTAATCAAGGTGGAGGACAGTGACAAGCCCGGCGACATGGAAGGACCGAGAGAGGTCGAAATGGAAGAGGTTCTGGGAATGGAAACCAAGTTCAGTGCTATACATGTCATAAGTTTGGGCACATTTCTACACAGTGCTGTAAAAATTCAGAGAAGTTTACTTCTAAACCCGCACCACCCCAGTTGACACAGAAACCACAAAGTACTAATGAGGGGAACATGACAATGGTTGAGCATGTTGAGTCAATTTGCATGTTGGGTGCTGATGTTGGGGTTATTGATGCTGAGAGTAGAAGAAACTTGTGGTACTTGGACAACGGGGCTTCCAACCACATGACAGGAAGAAAGGAGTTGTTTATCGAGCTTTATGAGGATGTGAGCACTGAGGTAACTTTTGGGAGCGCTTCTACCATCAAGGTGAAAGGAAAGGGAAGAATTCCTATCAATGGAAAGAGCAGTGGTGTGAACATGATAAAGAATGTCTACTTTGTACCTGTGATCACTTCAAACATCCTTAGTTTGGGATAGCTCATGGATAGAGGTTATGAGATATCCATGGAGGGGACAGTGATGACACTTATTGGAGCTGATAGGATGAAGGTGGCATGGGTAGAGATGAAGAAGAATAGGATGTTCATGTTGAACCTTGACATGGAGAGGATCTCATGTTTAAGATCCACACTGAAGGATGAGGCATGACTCTGACACATGAGGTATGAAAATCTTGGTTTTAATTGTCTGAAATGGTTGACAAGGGAAGCTGGGGTCCATGGTGTTCCTAGCAGGCTGGAGGAGCCAACCCACACATGTGAGGCATGTGTCCTAGGTAAGTTGGCCAGGCTTCCGTTCCCAAAGGAAAGTTAGTGGATAGCAAAGATAATCTTGCAATTGGTTCATTTAGACATCTGTGGGCCGATCACACTTGTTTCTGCAGGAGGCAACATGTACTTCCTAACCTTCATTGATGATTTTAGCAGGAAGTGTTGAGTGTATACCATCAAGCATAAGAGTGAGGCGTTTGAGTCTTTCAAACGGTTCAAAAGGTTGGCTGAGATGGAGATATGCATGAGGATTCAGTGTTTGAGGACAGATAGGGGAGATGAGTACCTGAGCCAGGAGTTTGTTCAGTTCTATAACTATGCAGGGATCAGGAGGTAGCTTACTTCACCCTACACTCCATAGCAGAATGGAGTGGTTGAGAGGAAGAATCACACTTTGATAGAGATGTATAGGTGCATGCTCAGAGGCAAGCATATGCCAAAATTATTTTGGGGAGATGCTTTGGAGATAGCTTGTTATGTGTCAAACAGGTGCTCCACAAAGTCCCTAGCAAGAGGAACATTGCAGGAAGCTTGGACTGGCTTCAAGCCAAATGTGAGTCACTTTAAGGTTTAAGGGAGCATTGCTTATGCTCTAAAGACTGGGCCAAATCTGAGCAAACTGGAAGAAAAAGCCAAGAAATTGATTTTTGTTGGCTATGATCAAAGGAGCAAGGGATACAAGTTGTATGACCCTATGGAGAAGAAAATTATGGGGAGTCAAAATGTGAAATTCGATGAGGCAGCTGAATGGGAGTGGTCAAAAGGCAAGGAGAAGGTTGAAGAAGAAGCTGAGGCTCCTTTAGTGGTGGAGACAGAAGCTAGTGCCAGTGGTACTGTTCCACACTTTACTGAGGAAGAAGGAGAGCCCAGAAGGCAGAAAATCAGGTCACTTGGAGAGATCTATGAGGTAGCCCCTATAAATAATGAATTCAGCTTATTTTGTTTACTTGTTGATACCGAGCCTTTGACCTATGAGGAAGCAGTGAAGACTGTTGGCTGGAGGAAAGCCATGGATGAGGAGATGCAGTATATAAAGAAGAACAACACTTGGGAGTTAGCTGAACTGCCCAAAGGAAAGAAGCCCATAGGTGTGAAGTGTGTCTTCAAGGTGAAGAAAGATGGAGCTGGAGAGGTGCTGAAGTACAAGGCCAAACTTGTGGTCAAGGGCTACAAGCAGAAAGAGGGAATAGACTACGATGAGGTCTTTTCACCGGTTGCCTAGATGGAGACTATTTGTATGTTTATTGCCATTGCAGCACAGATAGTGGCGTCTTCATCAGATGGATGTCAAGTCCACTTTCTTGAATGGAGATTTGGAAGAGAAAGTGTACATTGAGCAACCTCCTGGTTATCCAGAAGCAAAGGGAAAGAAGCAAGTACTGAGATTGAGGAAGGCACTATATGGTCTCAAACAGGCGCCAAGAGCGTGGAACAAGAGGATTGACACATTCGTACATGAGCAAGGGTATATGAAGTGCCCTTTTGAACATGCAGTATATATGAAGGAAAGTGAGAAGGGGACACTTTACCTATGTCTGTATGTGGATGATTTGATCATCTTGGGGAGCAGTGATTATGTCATGAGGAGCTTCAAGGAGATGATGAAGCAGGAGTTTGAGATGACAGATTGTGGTGAACTTAGATACTTTCTGGGGATTCATGCAGTGCAGTGTGATGAGGGCATCTTCATTTCTCAGGAGTCATATGCTAGAGAATTTTTGAAGAAGTTTGGTATGATGGGATATAACACAGTGGGGACACCAATGGAGCCAAGCACACGACTGTCTAGACACGACAAGGGATAAGCTGTTGACCCTACATATTTCAAGAGCCTAGTGGGGAGTTTGAGGTACTTGACTTGTACCCGACCTGATATTCTATATGCAGTGGGTATTGTGAGCAAATTCATGGAAAACCCTGTGGAGACACACCTGACAGTGGCAAGTAGGATATTAAGATATATCAGAGGCACTTTGAGTTTTGGCCTCTTTTACAAGTGCAGTGAAGATCCCAAGTTGATAGGCTATAGTGACAGTGACTGGAGCAATGATGTTGATGAGAGGAATAGCACTATGAGATTTCTCTTCTATTTGGGAGAAACATCCATTACTTGGTTTAGTAAGAACCAGAAGATAGTGACTCTTAGTTCATGCGAGGCAGAGTATGTTGCTGTCGGCACATGTGTGTGCCATGGAGTATGGTTGAAGAGGTTGATGAAATTTTTGAGATTGGATGGTGATGAAGCGACTACCATTTTTGTGGACAATCGAGTTGCGATTGAACTGATAAAGAATCTTGTGCATCACGAGAGGACCAAACATATTGACACCAGATTCCACTTCATCAGAGAGCAGGTAGAAGCTAATGAAGTTCACTTGGAGCATGTGAGGACCAATGACCAGCTGGCGGACATTTTCACAAAGCCCTTGAAGGTGGAGCTGTTCAAGAGGATGTGTGACAAGCTGGGAATGCTGAAGAAGGAGGAGCTGAACTTGAGGGGAAGTAATGTCAGCAACCAAGTTAGCTCCTAGTTTTTACCTTCTAGTCATGCTTATTAGTTGTTTAATTGTGCTTATGTAAAACCTCTCTCCCGAAATGACTTATCGGTTCGACGAAGCGCTTCTTCGTCGAACGGTGTTTGACTTTCGTCAAACGTATTTTGTTTGACTTTCGTCGAACGTATTTTGTTCGACTTTCGTCGAACGTATTTTGTTCGATTTTCATCGAACGTATGTTGGTTCGACTTTCGAAGAACGGTGTTAGTCGACCGAATTTTGTTAGACTTTCGTCGAACGGTGTTCGACGAACAACGATTGCTTTCTCACGGTTTTTTGTCGAATGGTTTTCTGGTTGTTGTTTTATTTTGTTATTGTATCTAAGGGAGGTGATGTCTGAGCAGGTAAGTCAACTCCCATAAAAGTACATTGTTGCAGTTTCTTTTAGATAGTGTGTAGAAAGAAAAAGTTTTTTTTTCGGTCTGTAGCTTATTTTTGAGAGGTACTGTGTTTCTTCCCTAAATCTTTTAGTTGAATTAAAAGGTTTTCTTTAATTTTAGATATGGCTGCGAGTGCGCCTCTATTAGTGGTGATCTAGTGTTGGATCTGTCTGTTTATCATCTCGTTGATCTCTCGATTTCTTATTTTTCTGTTCAAGTTTGGGATTTCTGGTTTCTTGGAATGCTTTCATTATCTTGTTGGTGTGATTCAAGTTAACAGTCGAGTCAATTTGTCGAGAAGAAACTGTTACCGCTAGGCGTTATCCTTACCGCGCAGTGGTAACCAAAAGTGGTGCAAATATAATTTTGGGATATTTTTTCTAATTTAATGGACAACTGGTGACACCGCGTGAGAAGACGTAGCGTCAGGAGCTAGCTCTACCGTCAATGGTATCTTTCTTAAAGACGAGTATACAAGCGCGCGTTTCTTTTTCTGGAGGCAATAACAACAAAGATGAGGAGGATTTCACGTCTTGGGTTCAACTACCATCTCTATTGGCACGAACCACCGTGTTCAAGCAAGAAGAAGCTAAATTTCTACCCCGCCCCTCCCGTTCGTGATTGAAGAATTCTAAAGAGAGAAGTCTCCAATGACCATCAGCGACTGATCGAGTGCACGAAGAACAACATTCAAAAGTCTCAATCGCGCACTGTTTTACGGAGGATTTCATTTTGAGGGAGCAATAATTTCAAACTCTATTATTCTTATTTGTGTTTTCACTTTTCTATTTAGTCTGGGTTTGTGAGAGATCAGTCTGGGAGGCCGTCAGATTTCTGGGAGGAATCTATGGAAATCGTACTGAGAGGATGTCTAGATCTGAAAGATCTAGTGGACTCTAAGACCTTTCCTAGGAGGAAGGTGAGGAGCCTGCCTGTTGATCTTCTTAGGAAGAAGAGAGAGAGAGTCAACCAGTCCTGGGAGGGTCGGCATTGAAACCAAAAGATTATTTGATTCATCGCCTCCGATCTCCGGCGTCACAGAGATCCAGTTTTGTTATTGCAAACAACTATTTAATTTTGAATAAAATTATATTTATTTTATTTCATCTCAAATTTGTGGTTGAATGTTGTTAGGGCATTAAGGGTTGTGCGAGAAATCAGAGAGCAAATTTTTACAAGGAAAAGCGACTCTATGACCTACCGCCGTTCGGTAGTGATCTACCATCCCGCGGTATCTTCCAGAACAGGTTGACCTTAGTGAAATTTATTTTTAATTTTGAATTTACTTACAAACCTTATTCACACCTCCTCTAAGGTTGGCCACCAGATCCAACAAGTGGTATCAGAGTGAGGTTATTCCAAAAGGTTTCACCACTAGGAATAATGACCAATCTCGATCTCGAATCGACTAGTGGGGATGAAAATTTGTACAAAAAAATCGTTAGCATCACCTTTGTTTACATATGTGAACTATAACGTATGAAGAATACTAATGAGAAAATTTCGTATATTATTAGATATAGATGTTTTGAACATGACTTGTATTAACCCCCCCCCCCCCCCCCTAAATAATTTAAATATGCATGGATGTTATTTAAATGTCAAAGCTTTGAACAGTCTGTTTAGTGCGCTTGGTCAAGAAATTTTCAAACTCATCTAAATGCTTCCTAGTGCTTATGATATAAGAAATTTTTTTGAGATTACTTATAGTTCTCCTTTTGCAGATAATAAATCTGAGTAATTCCTTATGAATTCAAGTGAAGAATCAAATGAAAACTTACTCTTGGAGGAAGGCATGACAACCACATCAAGCGAAAGAGAAGATGAAAATATATTCTTGGGAAGAGGAGAGCCAAGAGGAAGATGACAAGGGAACCTTGTGTTCAGATCATGCCTCGTCCAAGAGCGCAGTAAGAAAATCAAATTTTCTTCTTGTTTGTAATTCTATTTCCACATTGCACGTGCTAAATGTTGTTAAATGTAAAATCACGAAATTGGAAAATATTAGCTCAAAATTAAGTTTAGAAAATAACATTTTAAAATCAAATGCAATGTAGAATCTACTATTATTGTGTCTAGTTCTCCCACATGCTCTTTAGATAAAAATTCTACTCCTTGTATTAATTGCAATGAACGAAAAGAAAAATACAAGGATCTTGAAAAAAGCTTCTTTTTGCAAAAAAACAAAATGTGAAATTATATTTCGAAAACTCATCATTGAAAAGTGATTGTGCTTAATGCAAGAATTATAAAATTAAAATTAGAGAGATGAATGCGACTTTTGAAGAATACATAAGTATGAAGCTCATATTGAATCTGCAATCTCCACTCTTAAAATTAGCACAATCGCGTACAATAAAGCAAGACATAATCTCAAAATTAAAAATAAAGAATTAGTTACAAAAAATCAACATGCTTAAGGAAATTATGATTAAAAACTCACAAAACACAACTCCTAAATTTCATGCAAAACACGAAAGCATGTTGAATATGAATTGCCATATAATAACTAAGTCAATCAAAGGGAGTGAAAACTATCAAACTTGTATAAATGAAATTCTAAAACATTAAAATCATCTTCATTTGCAAACTCAAATCACACCCAATTTAAAATCAAATAAGCATAAATTTCTTTTAAAAAATCACCATGCTATGAGCTTTTATGTTAAGCTACATAATTCTAACTTGAAAAATAATTTCAATATATCTAAATCTCCAACGCAATATTGTTCAATTGAAGATCATCCCATAAAGACTTTGTTGGGTACATTGGTTTAAATGTACCTGATTTGAAGAAGCCTCACCCTACTCAATGATATACATCAAAATGTATTTGATGTATTTTTGAGTTGCCTTGTGCAGGTTAAGTATTTGCAGGAAAAGATGAAAAGTTTCTAAGTCCATGTGTCGACACCCAGAAGGAAAGTGTCGACACTTAAGAAGACTTGTGTCGACACCCAGGCAAGCAGTGTCGACACTTGGAGTAATTGTGTCGACACCAGGGATACAGAGTCGACACCAGACAGAAAGTGTCGACACATACAGGTTGTGTCGACACTCAATGAAGAAAAGTCCAGTGAAGCAGTGTCGACACATAGAAGCAGTGTCGACACCTAGAGGAACTGTGTCTACATTAGAAAGTGTCGACACTTGGAGGCTGTGTCGACACTCAACAAAAGTCAGCAGAGTCTAAGTATAAGTGTCGACATTATGAACAATGTGTCAACACACAGTAGAAGACTCAGCTCATGAAGAAAGTGTCGACACAATGAAGAATGTGTCGACACACAGCAGAAGACTCAACACATGAAGAAAGTGTCGACACTAGGATGCTGTGTCGACACTCAGCGAAGTTCATCAAAAATTCTAAGTACAAGTGTCGACACAAAGGAGATGTGTCGACACTCAGCCAAAGTCTCAACAGAAGAAGAATGTGTCGACACAAGGAGCTGTGTCGACACTCAACAAGTATCAACACAGAAGGAATGTGTCGACACCAAGAAAGATGTGTCGACACTTAACAAGTTCAACACATGAAGATGTGTCGACACAAAGGAGTTGTGTCGACACTTACAAGAATTCAACAAAGTACTGAAGAACAAGGAGTTGTGTCGACACACAATATCAGTGTCGACACATGATGAAGAAACTGTGTCGAGAAGCAAATTCTACAACACAATGAGTTGTGTCGACACCTTGAAGGCTAGTGTCGACACTTAGTCAACTTGTGTCGACACTTAGTCTATAAGTGTCGACACTTAAAGACAGACTGTCTCGACACTTTCAGACAGTTACAGTTATTTCAAGAACTGACTGGTTGACTTGACAGCTGCCATTCCAGCCGGTCTACTGCACCTGTCAGAGTTGTCAGAAAGCTGTTAGGAACCGGATCAGCCGGTCACCTTGAAGAAGGCCTATAAATAGGCTTATACTGTCTACAGAAAGAGATGATTAAACAGATGATCAAGTGATTGAAAAAGAAAAGAAGATCTAGCTATTCATTTGAGAATCAAGTGAAGATCTAAGAATTTGGAGAGAGAGAGCTCCATCCAAGAAGACAGCCGTTGGAACCAGGCTATGAAGAAGGGTTCAGACCTAGTTCTGAATCTTAAGTTGCAGTGATTGAGGATCAGCTGCAGAGAAGCAATCCTATTGTGTTCTACATTCAAGAAGCTTTGAAGAAAAGCCAAGTGAGATTGTTCTCAGCAGAGTTCTTTCAAGAACTCATCAATAACCTATCAACTCATCTCTCTATTCAGAGTTGTAGGTATATACACTTTGTATTTTATATTTCTTGTAGGATCCTTAGGGATCTGAGTTGTAAGCCTGTAATTATAAAGGCTGAGTGGTAGGGCCTGTGTGCCTGAGTGTAGGAGATTCTTATCTCTGAGTGTAGGCCTGTTGTGGCTGAGTGTAGGCCTGTTGTGGCTGAGTGTAGGCCTGTTGTGGCTGAGTGTAGGCTTTGTGAAAAAGTTGAGTGTAGGTCTTTGGAGAAGACTGAGTTGTAGGGCCTTGGGCCTGAGATGTAGGAACCTGTTTTGGGGTTCTGAGTGTAAGATCTGAGGATCTGAGATAGTGGAGAAGTTTGGCTGAATCTAGCACACTACTAGATAGGCGAAGGGGGAAAGTGGATGTACCCAAACCTTGGGGAACCACTATAAACCTGTGTGTTCACTGTGTGCATGTGATATTCTGTGATTGCTGTGTGATTGCTTGGAAAAAGTAGTTATAACTCTGTGAAATAATCTGAATTCTGCCTAAAAAGTCAAAAAGATTTAAGTCACCTATTCACCCCCCTCTAGGTGATTAGGTACAATATCTTTCAAGTGGTATCAGAGGGAGGTTACTCAAAAATGACTTAACTGTCTAAGTAGATCCTGTTGGCAGATTCAGTCTAAGTAAATTGCAGAAATAAGAAAATCAAGAATCATGGGTTCAACAGAAAATCATAAGGAACTTGGATCCATGAAGTTACCTATTTGCAGAAAAGAAATTTTTGGCATCTGGAAAGAAAGGGTGAGACTATTTATGGAAGCCTCAGACCCTACAATTTACATCACAGTTAAAGAAGGGCCATATGTGCCCATGAAGGTTTCAGTCCTGGATGCAAATCAGAGAACACCTAAGGACTTCTCTAAAATGACAAAAGATGAGATAATTCTAGCCACAATGGACAAGAGGGCTCAGAATATCATTGTGAGTGCTATAGATGATGCTACCTTTCAGAATTTGATACACTGTAAGACATCTAAGGAGATGTGGGATACTCTTATAGTGTACATGGAGGGTTCTGAAGAAGTGAGGCAGGACAGGAAGTCCTTATTAAACCAAGAATATGAAAGCTTCAGGCAAGGTAGATCTAATAGCATAACAGAATGCTATAAAAAGTTATATAGGATTGTCAATGAGCTAATGTCCTATGGCAGAGAATTCAGTAATTATGAGTTAAATGATAAGTTTCTGAGGTCCCTAACAAAGGATTGGGACACCAAGATCTGTGCCATAAGGGAAATGATAAAGTTAGCAGATATCCCTCCACCAACACTGTTTGGAAAACTGCTATCCTATGAGATGTAGTTAATGGTGAGAAAAGAAGAGGAGAAGTCTACAAGAAGTGAACATAAAGAAAGGACAGTGGCATTCAAGACAGAAGCCACCAGAAAATACAGAAGTAAGTCACCAACTCCACCTCCTAAAGTAGCTGAGACCGAGTCAGATAATTCAGAAAGCAGAAATTCTGAGAGCAGTGAAAGTGATGAGAACTTTGCAGCTTTCACAAGACACTTTCAGAAGTTCTTAAAGAAGAAATAGTGGAGGACAAAGCCATCTACTTCACTGGGTAAAGAAGACTATTATCAGAACAAAAAGTCATCAAAGAAAGACAGAAAAAAGACCAAGTCAAGCAAAGCAACTTTATCAAAAATTGTTTGCTATTGCTGTAACAGACAAGGACATGTTATTGCTGACTGTCCTGAGAAAAGGAAAGAGTCTAATGATAAGAAAAAGACTCAATTCAAGGGCAAGAAGGAAAGGTCTTTTGTTGTCAAGAAGGACAAAGGCTTGTCAGACATGTCTTCTTCAGAAACTGAGTCAGAAGTTGAAGCATACATATGACTATTTGCTGAAGAAGAGGAAGAGGAGTTCATCTAGATAATGAACTCTATTTATGAGCAAGAGGACAGTCAGTGCCAAGGACTGATGACATTAATAGAAGATGACAAAATCCAGGAGCAGCCTGGACCTAGTAAGGTACAAAATTGTTCTTTAAGTTCAATTTCTTGTGCTAGTTCTGATTCAGTTACATCAGCATCAAATGATGCCAGTGGATCTGAATCAGAAGGGGATATTCATAAATTGATTGATGAATATAGAGTTCTGTTGCAAGCTTTTAAGAAGAGCAAGTCCCTAGCCAAGAGTCAGGCAAAGAAAATTGCTACTCTCAAAGTTGCTGCAACTGATTTTGAGAAGATGATTGATCAAAAGCTAAATGAAATAGCCAGACTGAAGCACATAACATTTAAGAATGATCAAATCAGAAGTCTGGAGATTAGTCTTCAGAAGGAGAGAGATTTAGTTGATAGGTTTTCTAAACCAAAGTCTGTTCTACCCTTAATTGATGAATTTGTTCATCAAAAAGGTAAAGCTGGACTGGGGTTTACTAAACCTGCTAGGACTGTTCAGTCCAAGTCTAAGGGCAAAGCCCCAGCCCTCAACAAGCCAGCTGTAAACAAAATAGCTAAGGATGTACCTAAGCAAAGGTATAATAGGTTTGAGTGCTGGTGTTGTGGCAAGGTAGGCCACTTTGCCATAGACTGTTGGCATAATTCTAATGCCAAGTTGAGTATCAAACTGCCTGTTGGAAGACCTGCAGGTAGCTTTGTTAGGAGGTAAACTAACCAGTACCAAGGACCCAAGAATTCTTTGGGTTCTAAGGTCAACTAATCTGTTTTGCAGGTAAGTCCAAGTGGCCATGCCCCAATATGGTACTTGGACAGTGGATGTTCCAGACACATGACTGGAACTAGGGGATTGTTAAAGGACTACACACCTATCAAGGATGGTCCAAAAGTTACCTTTGGTGGTTCTGAAAAAGGAATTATCAAGGGTTTTGGTAACATTTCTAGCTCCCATATAACTATTACTCAAGTGGCTTATGTTAAAGGTTTGAAACATAACCTTATTAGTATAAGTCAATTGAGTGATTTAGGATATGACATCTCATTTGTCAAAGATGGTTGTCATATCAGGAGATCAAATGATCAAGAGATCATTTTGACTGGTTATAAAAAAAGAAATGTATATTGTCTAGACATTATGTGTGAGAACAATGCTTCTCCAGTATGTCTTGTAGCTGATGAGAAAGTCTCTCATTGTGTCAAATGGCACAAGAGGCTAGCCCATCTTAACTACAAGATAATTGACCAACTCTTTAGCAAAGAATTAGTGAGGAATGGTCCTCAAGTTAAGTGTATTAAAGATGGAATATGCTCAGCTTGTCAAAAGGGCAAGCATACTAGATCCACCTTTAGTAGCATTGAAAACAAAGATGTTGTGAGGTGTTTATACCTCTTGCATATGGATCTCTTTGGTCCTATGCCAGTTCACAGCCTAGGTAGGAAGGTCTATACCTTTGTGGTTGTAGATGACTACTCAAGTTTTTCCAGGGTGTTCTTCCTTAGACAGAAATCTGAAACACCTAGTATCTTCTATAGCTTTGTTAAACAAATTCAGAATGAACTAGATAGTACAGTGGTCAAGATAAGAAGTGACCATGGTACTGAATTTCAGTCTGATAGTATGACAAAACTATGTGAAGAATTTGGGATATTTCAGGAGTTTTCTTCACCAAGAACACCTCAGCAAAATGTCATTGCTGAGAGGAAAAATAGAACCTTGATTGAGGCTGGTAGGACCCTATTAAGTGACACATCTCTCCCAGAATATTTCTGGGCTGAGGCAGTTAACACTGCATGCCATGTAATTAATAGGGCTACCATTACTAAAAGCCACAATAAGACCCCCTATGAGATTATGAAAGGCAGAAAACCAAACCTATCCTACTTCAGGATCTTTGGTTGTAAATGCTTTATACTTAACAATGGAAAGTCTTACTTGACAAAGTTTGCTGCCAAGTCCCAAGAGAGGATCTTTGTTGGGTACATCAACAATAGTAAGGCTTATAGAGTCTACAACTTGTCTACTCAAGTTGTAGAAGAGTCAGTACATGTAGTATTTGATGAAGCTAGACTTATTAACCATGAGTTGTCTAGTAGTATTTGCAGCACCACAGGTATAACTAAGAAGATGGACAAGCTCACTATTGAAGAAGAACCTACTGCAAGACAGCAAGTAGAAGATAGTGGCTGTTGTCCAGGGGGAGTACTACATGTACCTAATGCAGAAGAAGACCATGGAGTGCAGCAAGATGAAGAAACTGAAGAAGTTCAACCTGAAGCCAGGATGCCTCCAGCTAATAGGCATCTAAGAGATCATCCAGCAGATCAAATCATTGGTGATCTAAGACAAGGGGTACAAACAAGGAGCCGAAATCAGAGTGCAGCACTCTACTCCAGTTTTCTATCCCAAGTAGAGCCAAAGAAGTTTGAAGAAGCCATCCTAGACCCTCATTGGATTGAGGCAATGCAAGAAGAGCTGAATCAGTTCAAGAGGTGCAAAGTCTGGGAGATTGTTCCTAAACCAAAAGACCATAACATAATTGGAACCAAGTGGATCTTTAGGAACAAGATGGATGAACATGGAGTAATTGTCAAGAACAAAGCAAGATTGGTTGCTAAAGGATATAGGCAGGAAGAAGGTATTGACTTTGATCAAACCTTTGCTCCAGTAGCCAGACTGGAAGCCATAAGGATGTTCCTGGCCTATGCAACCTATCAAGGATTTAAAGTGTACCAAATGGATGTAAAGTCAGCCTTTCTGAATGGTAATCTAAAGGAAGAAGTCTATGTGGAACAGCCATCAGGCTGCAAAGAAGACAGAAAAAGTACAACTGGAACCTGTCAATTCCTAGGTGGAAGACTGATTTTATGGAGTAGCAAGAAGTAAACAAGTGTGGCTATCTCCACTACAGAATCAGAATATGTGGCTGCAGGAAGTTTCTGTGCTCAACTTCTATGGATACAACATCAGTTTGAGGATTATGATATTCAGGTAAGTAGAACACCACTATTTTGTGATTCTACTAGTGCTATATCTATTGCAAACAATCCTGTTTCCCATAGTAGAACTAAACACATTGAAATAAAATATCATTTTCTAAGGGAATATGTAGAAAAGGAAGATATTTCACTGAAATATGTAAATACTGATAATCAACTATCTGATATGTATACTAAGCCTTTAGAAGAAACAAAGTTCAATAGATTTAAAATTAAACTAGGTATGATAAACTTAGAATAAGTTTACAGAAATGGCTAAGTAAAATAGTGTCGACACACAGAGTTGTCTGTGTCGAGACAGAAAATTGGTGTCGACACTTCAGAGAAAAGGTGTCGACACATCTAGGAAGTTGGTGTCGACACTTCAGAAAATTAGTGTCGACACATGACAAGTAGGTGTCGACACATCCAAGGTGGTGTCGACACTTAGACTTTATGCAGAATTAGTGAAGTAATATCTCGACTAAGTGTCGAGCTAAGTGGTGTCGACACATAAACAAGTGTCGACACATATATTCTGTAGACTAAACTTGTGTCGACACATAGGTGTCGAGACATTATAAGTTGGTGTCGACACTTATCAACAGTGTCGACACAATTTAAGTTAGTTAACCCGCCCTTTCATCTTCAATCCTAGAAAGGTATAAATAGGATTTCGTCATTGTCTGTCGACACACTCACCAAAGTTTCGAGACCAAACTTGTGTGTCGACACCTCTCTTCTCTCCATTCAAATCCTAATGGCGCCAAAGCTTGAAGAGAACGTGAATGAAGGCTATGAACTGGTGCGGCATGCGTTTGATGACGCAGATTCGGAGATCAAGAATGTGGTAACCCTAGTCACAAACTCAGGGTTAGATTTTCTTATTTCAGAGCCGACAAAGATATGGAATAAAGAAGTATTAGAATTTCTGAATGGCGCCACCCTAGACGACTCTGGATTCAAGATCAAGTCAAGGGTTCATGGAGAAAAGGTGAAGGTCTCACCAAAGAGTTTAAGAAAGGTACTAAACCTACCAAGGACAAAGGAAGAAGATGAAGTTACTGCTTCTAAGACCAAAGAAGCTTTAACATGGTGTGGACTGGATTCCAAGCTGAAAATTGGATCAGTATTCAATATAAAGGGGATGAACAGTCAAGGTAAATTTCTCTCAGAAATTGTTGGCAAGGTGATCTTAAGTAAGCCTGGAGGGCATGACAGGGTATCAGCCCATATGTTCAATCTTATGACAAGGATTATCTTCACCCTGCAAACTGTTTGGTCTGTAGTAGTCTTTGAGAAGATTAAAGAGAGTATGAAGAAATCCAATTTGGGTAGGATACTAAGTCTTTACTTGGCTGGTAGTATACCAGAAGTAATGAGTCAAGCTGCTAGATCAAAGATCAACCACATGAGAAAGATGGACATGAGACTCTTCTCAAGATGGGATAGGGTCTTGTCTAAGGAGATGCCAACACCTGAGAAAATAACTCCCCAAAAGAATAAAAATAAGATAGCTCCTGTGGCACAGGATTCATCTAGCAGCTCTGAGGAGCAAGTTGTCTTCACTCCTGATGAAGAAGACACTGACGATGCTGGGAAGTCTCCAGCTCAACAAGAAGTTGCAGAGAGGCTGGGGGAGCTACCGCAAGCTAGCCCCATTCACCAGGATACTATCCAGGGGGAGCCACTAGTAGTGGAAGAGCCAACTCCACTAGAGAGTGAGCAAGCAACCCACACTATCCTTGAGGTAATCTCAGAAATCAATCAATTAGATTTCCTTATTGAGAGTGAAGTTATAATTGACAACTTATCTGATGTTAATCAGCAACCTCAGATTAATAGTCAACCCACAGATGTTGTCATGGAGGACACATCTGTTGAAGCTCAAGTGGAACCACATCAAGTAACTGATGAGATAAGAGAATCTCCATCACAACCTCAACAAGAATTTACTATGGAAGATCTCTTCCTTAATCTGAACCAAGCAGACTTTGAGAAGGAAAGTGCTGCTGCTGAGGGGGAGAATGCCCAAGTTGAGGGGGAGCAAGTGGAAGTTCTAGAAGAAACTGCAAGGCAAGAAGCTGAGAAGCCAAAAGAAATTGAGGAGCTACCTAAGGAGAGGGTAGACATAGCAAGCACCTCAGCTTCTGAAGATGAGGTGGATGCAAGAGCAAAGAAAAGGAAATTTCAGGTCTTCAAGAGGAGGAGCCAGACTTATAAGAAAGCTCTACAAACTATAGTACCATAACCTACACTACAGTCAGCACCAACTGTAGATTACAGTGCTTTGATGGTTGCTATGCAGATAAAGCTTGATGAGCACAGGAAAGCCATTGAAACATATATGGATGAGGGGCATAAGTCTCTACAGTTTGATCTGGCCCAGGACATAAAGTCTATTATATTTGAGATGAATCTAAATAAAAAGGAGATGACTGACTGCTTCCACAAGGGAGGGAATGCAGTAGTCTATCTAGCTACTCATCAAGAGAAAATTAAAGCTCAAGTGGATGAACTTGAAGTAAAGCAATGTTATGTACTGGAGAATCAAATCAGAATGAATGATAACTTGACAGCTTCTCACAATGCCATTGTAACTGAGATAAAGAATATAGCCACTGCACAGTCTGCAGAAAGTGCCACAGCCAAAGAAACTTTTGATAAGCACTTGCAAGAGAGCTTAACTGCTGTTACAACTGCTATACAAGACTCTCAGAAGTTGATCACTGAAAAACTCCAAAGGTTGAAACCTTTCTTTAAAGATGGAGTAAACTATTTGGATGCCCAAGTAAGATTTCAAAAGGATGATCTAAGAGATCACATGGAAAGAGAAGTCATAAAGGGGGAGAGGGTGTTAGTCAAAGCCAGCTCTGATCATGCAAAGTGGATTTCTAATTCTATCAAAGCAACTCTTGGTTATCCTCCTTTATGTGATGATGACAATGTCGCAGAATCTGGGATACATCCTGCATATCTAGGAGGGGAGCAACCTGATGTGGCTCAAGTAATCTACCCTCCTCCAGATTTTGATATGGTACAAGCAGATATACAGTCCATGTATAGCCCACCTGAGGAAAAGCACAATGTCATTATAGAAAAAGTGGTTCAGCCAGTATCTGAGGCTATGCAAGAAGCTTTGCAGAAAGAACATGAAGCTAGATTGTCTAAGAAGAGGTTCAGAGAGCAAGCTGAACAAAGGCCTGATTTTGAACAGTGGAGCCCCACTTCAAGAAATATTATTTTGACTGCTTGGAAGGCTGCCAAAGATAATATTCAAGATAGAAACAAATGGTTTTCTGAACTGGAGTGGAGGAAGCATGAGACTAGGCAAGAAGCCATAGTGCAATATAGAAGAAAGGCAAAGATGGAAAAGCTACCTCCTACTGCCCAGGAGTCTAGCAAGTACTTTCCCAAGCCTTATCATTACTTTGAGAGGCAGAAGATTAAAGCTGAAGAGCTAAAGAAGAAGGATCTGAAAGGGAAAAAGCCTGCTGATACTGAAGATGCTGAAGCCCCTGTACAAGCCAAAATACAGTCTAGAAAGGGAATAGTGATCAAGGATGCTGAGCAAAAATAGCATAGAATTTTTTCTTCAGTTTACAATTGTAATCTTTTGATTTTAAACACTGTATAAACTTTTGAAAAATGAATATGACAAAGCTGTTAGAACAATGTGCTGTGTGATAAATCTATTTCATAATTATTCTGAGATGATATCTGTGTATACATGTTTTGCTTGATACATGTTTATGTTTTCCCTGATTGCATAATCCTGTTTTACATCATTCTGTAATTTTATTATGAATGGTGTATATCATTGACTAAGGGTTATGACTTCTCCAAATAGGGGGAGATTGTTGGGTACATTGGTTTAAATGTACCTGATTTGAAGAAGCCTCACCCTACTTAATGATATACATCAAAATGTATTTGATGTATTTTTGAGTTGTCTTGTGCAGGTTAAGTATTTGCAGGGAAAGATGAAAAGTTTCTAAGTCCATGTGTCGACACCCAGAAGGAAAGTGTCGACACTTAAGAAGACTTGTGTCGACACCCAGACAAGCAGTGTCGACACTTGGAGTAATTGTGTCGACACTAGGGATACAGAGTCGACACCAGACAGAAAGTGTCGACACATACAGGTTGTGTCGACACTTAATGAAGAAAAGTCCAGTGAAGCAGTGTCGACACTTAGAAGCAGTGTCGACACCTAGAGGAACTGTGTCTACATCAGAAAGTGTCGACACTTGGAGGCTGTGTCGACACTCAGCAAAAGTCAGCAGAGTCTAAGTATAGGTGTCGACATAATGAACAATGTGTCGACACACAGCAGAAGACTCAGATCATGAAGAAAGTGTCGACACAATGAAGAATATGTCGACACACAGCAGAAGACTCAACACATGAATAAAGTGTCGACACTAGGATGCTGTGTCGACACTCAGCGAAGTTCAACAAAAATTCTAAGTACAAGTGTCGACACAAAGGAGATGTGTCGACACTCAGCCAAAGTCTCAATAGAAGAAGAATGTGTCGACACAAGGAGCTGTGTCGACACTCAGCAAGTATCAACACAGAAGGAATGTGTCGACACCAAGAAAGATGTGTCGACACTTAACAAGTTCAACACATGAAGATGTGTCGACATAAAGGAGTTGTGTCGACACTTACAAGAATTCAACAAAGTACTGAAGAACAAGGAGTTGTGTCGACACACAATATCAGTGTCGACACATGATGAAGAAACTGTGTCGAGAAGCAAATTCTACAACACAATGAGTTGTGTCGACACCTTGAAGGCTAGTGTCGACACTTAGTCAACTTGTGTCGACACTTAGTATATAAGTGTCGACACTTAAAGACAGATTGTCTCGACACTTTCAGACAGTTACAGTTATTTCAAGAACTGACTGGATGACTTGACAGCTACCATTCCAGCCGGTCTACTGCACCTATCAAAGTTGTCAGAAAGCTGTTAGGAACCGGATCAGCCGGTCACCTTGAAGAAGGCCTATAAATAGGCTTATACTGTCTACAGAAAGAGATGATTAAACAGATGATCAAGTGATTGAAAAAGAAAAGAAGATCTAGCTATTTATTGAAGAATCAAGTGAAGATCTAAGAAGTTGGAGAGAGACATCTCCATCCAAGAAGACAGCCGTTGGAACCAGGCTGTGAAGAAGGGTTCAGACCTAGTTCTGAATCTTAAGTTGCAGTGATTGAGGATCAGCTGTAGAGAAGCAATCCTATTGTGTTCTACATTCAAGAAGCTTTGAAGAAAAGCCAAGTGAGATTGTTCTCAGCAGAGTTCTTTCAAGAACTCATCAAGAACCTATCAACTCATCTCTCTATTCAGAGTTGTACGTATATACACTTTGTATTTTATATTTCTTGTAGGATCCTTAGGGATCTGAGTTGTGAGCCTGTAATTATAAAGGCTGAGTGGTAGGGCCTGTATGCCTGAGTGTAGGAGATTCTTATCTCTGAGTGTAGGCCTGTTGTGGCTGAGTGTAGGCCTGTTGTGGCTGAGTGTAGGCCTGTTGTGGCTGAGTGTAGGCCTGTTGTGGCTGAGTGTGGGCCTGTTGTGGCTGAGTGTAGGCTTTGTGAAGAAGCTGAGTGTAGGTCTTTGGAGAAGACTGAGTTGTAGGGCCTTGGGCCTGAGCTGTAGGAACCTATTTTGGGGTTCTGAGTGTAAGATCTGAGGATCTAAGATAGTGGAGGAGTTTGGCCGAATCTAGTACACTACTAGATAGGCGAAGGGGGAAAGTGGATGTACCCAAACCTTGTGGAACCACTATAAACCTGTTTGTTCACTGTGTGCATGTGATATTCTGTGATTGCTGTGTGATTGCTTGGAAAAAGTAGTTATAACTCTGTGAAATAATCTGAATTCTGCCTAAAAAGTCAAAAAGATTTAAGCCACCTATTCACCCCCCCTCTAGGTGATTAGGTACAATATCTTTCAGACTTAAAAATCATAATAGAAATTTGTAATATAAAAACAACATTAAACCAAAGTATGAATGGAGGTCTATCATTAAAAATGACGCACCCATTCCACTCAAAATGGCTCATTCATCATTATCTCCCCAAGGTTTATCACGTTATATTTGGGTACCCAAAGAAACCGTCACTCCTGACTCCATTTGGATATCTAAATATTTTATTCAGTAGTATCTGCCAATTGCGTTAAGTAGAATTTTAAAATAAAATTCACAATATTCTACTTTACTTTATATTTTTGGGTACCCAAAGAAATCTCTTTTTCTTTTGTTTTTTGTTTTTCATTTCTGTTTGAGGCAAAACGTTGTGGTTATTTTATATTTTTTTTTGAGATATGTCATTCAATCTCTAATCTTAATGAATAATAAAACAACTTGATCAAAATTAAAGAGAAAGTCATATCACATCTAGTGACTATTTATTTAACTTTTATCCTCTTAAAACTCCATTTCCAGCAAATATCTTATGATGTTATGAAAAATAAATTAAACAATGAATTTCATAAATAATATTATAAAGAATAAATCATTTTCACAATGGATTTGAAAAGGTGTAATTAGGTGGTCGTAGGCTAAAAATATTAAATGCTCATGACTATTCTAACTTATCATTCTAGCATCATCTCTTACTATAGAAAAACATCATTGTCATGTTAGTTATATCATGTCATGCTATGCTAAAGTAAAATTGAATGCTAGCATTATCACCAACTTAATTCTATTATTCATGCTAACTTTCTCATATTGCCAAGATGAAATTACAATACAAGGGGTTTAAAAATCATGGTATTTATTTAACTGAGTGCTTGAATTCAAATTCAAAATGGATTTAAAATCAACAATCCATAAATACTATAATTAATCCAAGCACTTGCCATGTATTAGTACCATAATGTATATGTGTGTCTATAAGACTGAATGCATAGGTATGACCACGATCATTCACCCATTATTTGTGTCTCAAAATAGTGGGGGCGTAGGGTTGTGTGCATTAAAAATGCTAATATGTAAACCATGTCTTGTCCTTAATCGGAGCGGGTTCTAGTGGAGCATTGCAAGGAACTAGGGGGAAAGAGTGTTGGATTGAGCAGGTCTCTTTTGTATGCATATAAGATTAACACCCCAACCTACGACATTTGTGCAGCTCCTCATGCTCATTCGTCACTTAGTACGGGGCTTGGGTGTATTCGCATAGCTTGGGTTGCTATAATCATGGACATGCTTATAACGTGTCATTTGCATGACTAGTACTTCACTCATCATGATTATTTAGTTCGTGCATATCTCATTTGTGCGAACATGTAAATCCTGTGTGTCAATACCTTATCTTATTAAGCTCTCATGATAATTGACATATTCAAGAGACTTTTATATACAATCGTTTTGACACAGTAGACTAGATAAATTAATATGCTATTTTTTATGTATTTTCTTATGTTTTTGATGCATTAGGTAGGGCTTACTTCAAATAATCATTTTCCAAAAAGCTGAGAGTGAAAAATAGCAAAAAATGGGCTTAGATCTCAAAAAATCAACTCTCTAGTTGATATCGCGCGACGATAGGTCTATCGCCTACAATAGTGATTTTTGCATGAAATGCTTCAATTTTTGTGATGTTGTTTTTACTTTCTTTTTTTGCAATTTAGCTTTATTTTCATGTTGTTGTGTGTAATTTTTGATCTCTTTATTTTGAAAAGTAAAATATAAAAATCATTTAACAAATAAAAAATCACAAAAATATGTTTTACTTTACTTATGTATTTGTTTATTCTTAAACAAATTTTTTAAATAATAAAATAATAAAATTCTTTTGCATGATTAGAACTTAAAACATAAAGATTACATACAATGTTTGATTTAGGATGTTAATCTCTCTTCACATTGTATGCTTTGTCATGTTGTGTCCAATCTATTGGTACTTAGCTACTGAGTGTTATTTGAAAGTATATGCTTGATATGCCTCTAGGAATGTGTGAGATTTATGTAGCATAATGACTTTTCACAATTCACATATCACAAGAAATTCTACTCTAGTAGAAATTTCAAAATTTATATGTTATAACTCGTGATATTGTGTCTAACATGCTCAGAATGACTTGGAAAATCAATTTCACGTTGTTCATTTTTTCATATATTGTGTTTAGAACATTGAGCCAAAATTAGAATAATAAGATCTTTATATACAAGTTAAAGTGTAACTATCTATGTGGATAGATTTTGATTGATTCGAGAACATTGAACTAAACAAAAAAATTTATATATATAATTGATAGTGAAAAAATTATGAAATAAAAAATGTGTGTACATTATTTCTATGCTATCAAATTTTGTGTCAAGGATACGCCCCCCAAACACTACTCATTTCTCCTGATAAATATCTATGAGTATTATGAGAATGAACACCTTGGTCTATAGAATCATTTCGATCTTGTGTAAAGATAAAAACTTGAGTTAGGACCTTTTTGTTCTACTCTTGGTATATTGAAGATACAATCGTGACACGATTTTTTTTACTTCATCACTCTTGTGTTAGCAAATTAATTTATTGAGATAAAACTTGTATTAATGATTATTTATACCTGATGTTTTTTTTTCTTTTGATGCTACACAAACACCTGTCATTATTTTATCTAACTCTTCTATACACGATTACTATTCACGACGCTTACAATGTTACATTGCATTACCTCTATACCCAACATTGTACGCCAAATCTTGTGTCTTTAGGTTCACATACTTTGTCCAAATATTTTTCTTATACTCTGCCATTATTTAAATCCAATGCTTTTATTATGATAGCTATGTCTGTTCTCACTGTGCCCCACTCGTCTTTTTTTCTCTCATGTTTGTGTGTTTGCTTTGCTAAAACTTCATCTCTTTGTTTACTCTCTAGCCACAAATGTTTGTTTCCCACCCTTTTGATAATATCAAAAGGGGGAGATTTATTTGTTCATGAATAAGTCTTATACTAGCCACCTAGGGGAAGATCATGTATAGGGAGAGCACACATGTAGGGGAAGCACACATGCAGAAGGAGTCGTACTTTGTACTTCGGTTTATATTTCATGCTTATTGTTGAACTACATTATACCTTGCTACTAATGATTTATATCTCATGAACGAGATTGATATTATCAAAAGCAGGAGTTTGTTGGAACCTATGGTATGCATCTCTTTAGTTTGGCAATATCAAATCCAAAATTATATTTGATCATACTTGTATTGGGTATAGTGTGTAGATGTACATGTATAAAGAATGAAAGTTTTTGTGACCTACCGTTGGGCGCTAGCACTACTACTGAAGCTAGCGTTGAAGAATTATTGTTGTGCCCAACGAGTCTTCTCCGTGACATATCACCGGGCGCTGGCCATACAGTCGGGCGCAAGCCACTTTGATGACCGTCAAGTTAATTCGTCGAGAAGAAACCACTACCACCAGACGTTAGTCTTACCGCGTCGCGGTATCCAAAAGTGGTACGAATATTATTTTAGAATATTTTTCCTAATTTAATGGACAACTAGCAGCACCACGTGAGAATACCTACTGATGGGCACTAGCTCTACCGTCGGCAGTAGCTTTTTTAAAGACGAGTATAAAAGCGCATAATTTTTTTTTCTGGAGGCAACAATAATAAAGAGGAGGATTTCACGTCTAGGGTTCGTCTACCATCTTTGTTGGTACAAACCACCGCCTCCAAGCACGAAAAAGAGAAATTTCTCCATCTTGTTCGTGATCGAAGAACACTGAAGAGCGAAGTCACCAACGACCATCAGCGGCTGATCAAGTGCACAAAGAATGACATTCAAAAGCCTCGATCAGGCACCGTTCTACATAGAATTTCTTTTTGAGGGAGCAATAATTTCAAACTCTTTTATTTTTATTTTTATTTTCACTTTTCTATTTAGTCTGGGTTTGTGAGAAATCGGTCTAGGAGGCCATCGGATTTCTGGGAGCAATATGTGGAAATCATCCTGGGAGGACGTCTAGATCAGGGAGATCTAGTGGGCTTTAAGACTTTTCTTGGGAGTAAGATGAGGAGCCAACTCATTGATCTTTTTGGGAAGAAGATAGAGAGACAACCGGTCATGTGAGGGTCGGTATAGAAACCTAAAGATTATTTGATTCATCGCCTCTAATCTCCGGCATCACGGAGATCCAGTTTTGTTATTGTAAACCACTATCTAATTTTGAATAATTTATTTTTTTATTTCATCTCAAATTCATGGTTGAATGTTGCGAGGGCATTGAGAGTTGTGTAAGAAATCAGAAAGTAAATTTTTACAAGGAAAAGCGACTTTGTGACCTACCGCTACGCGGTAGTGATCTACCGCCCCGCAGTAGCTTCTAGAATAGGTTGCCCTTGGTGACATTTATTTTTAATTCAGAATTTACCTACAATCCTTATTGACCCTCCCTCTAAGGTTGGCCACCAGATCCAACAAACAGTTCACCTCCGTAAATTTTGGATTGCACATTAGTCAAACATTTCACCTACCAGTACTATATGCCCACTAGAGAACCCTTCGTCGCTGTCAGCTCAGCGTGTCCAGTATCTCGGGCTAAAGAATCTGAAACTCATCATATCCATCATTGTATGGGAGCAGTAGGACTCGAGCCATCATTTCGAGGCTCGCTCATGAAGAAAATAGCGGCATGATTGCCAAAGAGCGTAGACAAGTTGAACAACGAGCCGCTTTTGCCCACCGTCCTCTTCTTTATTACATGTAATTAGCAATAAAAGCTTATCGATAATAATTTGAAGGTATCCCAAAGAGAAATGGGGAGCACAACCCACCAAAGATACTAAAGAGGTGTGAAAGGACTTATATAGACTCCCGTCAGATTGGGGGCATCACTACCAACATCAAACCTTTACCCCTCTCAATTGTTAAATTTTCTCAACGTGGTCAGCAAGATAGCCCAAACGCCAAATTAATATCTTCGGAACTACCCAGTTCACACGTTGAACCAGCGGAAACCAAGGAAGAGAGGTTAATCCCAACAAACAATGGAAGCTCAAGCAGGTCTTTTATTCATTCACTTCTTTACAACGCGAGGCATACATAGCGAGATATGATTTCGCTAGTATAACAGCTGTAAATAGAAAGCACCAAAAACAAGCCGGGCGGACAGCACCGGAGTCCGCCGAGACCGCGAGGTTGCCGAGGTCGCCGAGTCCGCTGAGCTCGCCCAAGCTAAGCTACAATCCGCCGAAAAACCACGGAGTCCGCCGAAGCCGCGAGGCCGCGCGGACACACCGTTATTTGTCTCCTGCTGAACCTGAACTGAGGAACACCCCTACCCGCCTGAAGCCGGCGGACAGGTTATTGAAGCTGGCAAAGATGCAACAGAACTGACAAGCCGCAGAGCGACCTCCTGCTGAGTCCGCAGAGACCGCACACTTCCAAATACTTGACCGAAGTCACAGCCAAACTCCTGGCTCCTTGAAGCTACCCGCGCGACCTGCACACAACAAACGTTAGCACTGAAACAATTCGCGCGAACTGACAAACTGAGACCGCTGCACTTCGCTCAACCCAACTTACTGTTCACTCAAGTTACTTAGGTTACTGTAGATGTGCCAGGGGGTCCTATTTATAGGCAAGGTGAGGAGTGTGGTCACTGCCCAAGAGATAGCGACACCGCCCCAGCCCGCGCGAAAGCAAAACTCCGTCCGCCGAGTCCGCAAGGACTTAGCCGGATACCAAGGAAAACCTCCAGGAGCAAGGCAACCATTGACGAACCCTCTCCAGTCCGCCCAATCTATGCGGACAAGGCATCAGCCCGCAAAGCTCCAACCACTACAGGACAGCAATCCCCTTCAATGGCTGTCCGCACCAACCCGAGGCAGTCCGCAAGACTCACACCTCAATCTGCCACAAGTCTACGACCAAAGGCAGATAGCAACAGTCCGCCCGGTCACAGCGGACTTGGCGGATACCGCAGACACTATGGTCTTGGCACAAAGTGTGACCAAGTCCAAAACCATCAAAGGCCCATGCGAGCATGGCAGACACAAACTCCCGTCCGCCAAACACCCTAGCACAGACCGCCATCAGTCCGTGAGCTCCTCGCACTTCTGTCCAACGCAGCAGCCATCCCCGAACTCCAAAACCAGTCCGCCAATCGACCTCCACAGCAAATCACCTACTGTGCCACCCGAGCTCGACAAGGCCTCAGCCAAGCTCTAAGCTCAGTCCGCAACAGCCCAAACCGCAGACACGCCAGTCCGCAAGCTTTCCGCGAACATAAGCCAACCCGCCTATCAGCACAAGCTTGCACCCGCGGCCATTGAGCAATGCACCAGTCCGCAAGCCTCCATCCGCTTAGGCTGCTCCTTGGCAAGGCCAAACAGCAAACACCCTATCCGCAGAATCCAGGCCGCATAGTCCGCGGACTCTATGCAACAAGCCGCTCAGAAGACAGCCGGCTTTCCACTAGACCTTCCACCAGGCCGCACATCACAGTCCGCCCAGTCCGCTTAGTCCGCCAAAGCTGTCCGCCCCAGGCCGCCCGGCCTGTCCCGTCACCCACTTCCACTTCACAAAATTCAACACTCCCCCTTGAAGTGGGAAGTGGTGACCAAGCCCAGCAAGCTGCGCAAGTGTTCAAAAGGCCCCTTCGACAGGTGCTTCGTGAAGATGTCAGCAAGATTATCTTCACTCCGAACATGCCCGACCAACAGAGATCCTTCTAACACCTTCTCCCTAATGAAATGGTGATCAATCTCTATATGCTTGGTCCTGGCGTGACACACTGGATTGTTAACCAGTTTGAGAGCACTCTCATTATCACCCCGGAGTAAAGTGGGCCCTTGCACTTCTTCATGAACATCCTCTATAAGCCTCCTCAACCAAACGGCTTCCCGAGCAGCCAAGGCCGAAGCCTTATACTCCGCCTCCGTGGTTGAAACCGACACCGAGTCCTGCTTCTTGCTACACCACGAGATACTAGCTGAACCGCAAGTGAACACATAACCTGAAGTAGACCTTCGATCATCCGAATCACCGTCATAGTCAGCATCCGTGTACCCGAGCAACGCAAACTCTGCGTCCCTTCTATAGAGGAGTCCCATGTCAGAAGAAGCCTTGACATACTTCAGAATTCCCTTTGCCGCCACTAGATGAGACTGCCTTGGTTCAGCCATATACCGACTTACTCGGCCAACAGCATAAGCGATATCCGGCCTTGCAATCGTCAGGTAAATCAAGCTCCCCACAAGAGCCCTGAACACCAAGGGATCATGAAGAACCCTTCCCTCATCTCGTCGAAGCTTCAGCCCAGATTCCAGTGGAGTAGAGCACTTCTTCCCTTCGCCCATGCCGAACCGCTTCACAATGCGATCAACATACCCTTTCTGGCTAATGAGAACCCCGCACTCCTTCCTCTCCACTTCCAGACCGAGAAAGTGATGCAACTCTCCCAAGTCTTTCATCTCGAAGCGTATAACAAGCTCAGCCCTGAGCCTTGCTACTTCCCCCTCTGAATTCCCTGTGATGATCATGTCATCCACATACAGCAGGACCAAGACTCGTAGCTCCCCCTTCTTCTTGACGAACAAGCTTGAATCCGAGTTGGAAGCAAGGTATCCACAGAATTGCAAGTACTCTGCAATCTTCCCATACTAAGCTCTAGGAGCTTGCTTCAACCCATAGAGAGCCTTCCTGAGTTTGCAGACATAGTCCGGATGCTTTTCAGAGACAAAACCAAGCGGCTGATCCATGAAAATGTCCTTGTCAATCTCTCCGTAAAGAAAGGCATTCTTCACATCGAGTTGCCACAACCTCCATCCCTTGCTAGCAGCCAAGGCGATCACCACTCTTACTGAAGTCATCTTCGCAACTGGACTAAATGTCTCCTCATAGTCTTCTCTATACTGCTGTGAGAATCCTCTAGCTACTAGGCGAGACTTGAACCGATCAATGCTCCCATCAGCCTTCTTCTTCAACTTATACACCCACTTGCAAGTAACCGGAGTAATGCCATCAACCTTGGGCACAAGGTCCCAGGTTTCATTCTTCTTCAAAGCATCAATCTCTTCCTTCATGGCATCATCCCACTCCTTCACTCCAGTGGCCTCGTTGAAGTTTGCAGGCTCTCGCTCATCCAGAGGACCTGCAAAGAAGCAGGAGACAAAGTTCACTGTATTCCCATCACAGTATCGAGCCTGTGGCTTAACCACCCTCTTCGATCTCCGAAGACACGGCTCCTTGCTCACGGCTTCCGTTGCTTCTTCGGGCTCCACTCCTACCTGGGGCAAGCATTGAGCAGTGCTCCCCTTGCTTCCTGAGCCAGAAGGCTCAGCCTCGGAGTTCGAAGCAACAGGAGCTGCTGGTGAAACAGCAAGCTCCTCTTCCAAGCCTTCAGCAGCCTCCATCGGTGCTTCATCAATCTTGCTACTTCCGGTTAGCTCCACCGAGCCACCTCCATATGACGTCAGCTAGTCAAAGACAACGCCTCTTGACACCATGAACTTCTTCGTCACAGTGTCCATGCATTTCCATCCCTTCTTCCGCTCATCATAGCCAACAAAGACAAGTTTCCTTGCCTTCGCATCCAGCTTTGTCCGTGAAGCATCCGGGACATGCACGTAGCAAGTTGAACCGAACACCCGAAGGTGTCCAACACACGGCTTCTCCTTCAGCAACAGCTCAATAGGAGTCTTCATGTTGATAGGGCTGAGTGGCATCCGGTTGATAACATAAGCAACACAAGACATTCCCTCCGCCCAAAAGGACCTTGGGATATCTTTCGCATGAAGCCAACATTTGCAGGTCTCCATCAGATGACGGATCTTCCGCTCCGCTACCCCATTTTGTTGTGGAGTGTGAGCACAAGTAAGCTCCCGTTGGATCCCGTGCTTCCTGCAGAAGTTAGAAAACTCGGAGGAGACAAACTCACCCCCGTTATCAGTTCTAAGCTTCTTAATCCGCAAGCCAAGCCGGCCTTCTACCAACTCCTTAAACTCCACCAACAAACGGAAGGCTTCCGACTTCTCCTTTAAGAAGTACACCCAAGTATACCTTGAGTAGTCATCAACCAAGACAAGCATGTATCTGCTTCCACCAAGGCTGGCAGTAACCGTCGGTCCCATCAGGTCGCCATGAATACACTCCAGTGGCTTCTTGCTCCTTGTTTGTGATTTATCAAACAGAAGGCAATGTGCCTTACCGTGTTGACAGCCCGCACAAACATGCCCATCACCAAAGGAGGAAAACTTCGGCAACCCCCTCACCAAACTTCTACTCGCCATCGCCTTCAGCTTGTCCATGCCAACATGCCCCAGCCTCTCATGCCAGATAGCAGCACTATCATTGGCTCTCATTTTATCAACATAAGCACTGGTGGAAAGAACAAACAAGTTCTTCACCCTCCTCCCAACATGAGCAACATTAGCCTTTACCGCTGATACATTGCGAAGGAACCTCACGTCTGTTGGCCAAAACAGAACGTGATACCCAGCGTCCACCGCATTGGTCACCGAGAAGAGGTTTTTCTTCATGCCCGGCACGTGATACACACTCCTTAACGTGAGTGGCCCCTGATCACTACCCAAAGACACGACCCCCTCTTTCTCTACTGCATAAACAGTATTATCAGCAGTGATAATAGCTTCATTACCTGAGTAAGCCTGCATGGAAGTGAACTTCGACTTGTCTCCGGTGAGGTGATGACCACACCCGGAGTCCACGATCCACTCGCTGTTGAAGTCCTCAGCAGACAAGGCCCGGACACAAGTGCCCGTCATAAAAGCTCCGCCCCATCCTGCTTCTTCACTTCTCGAGAAAGCTTCCTCCTTTCCCGCAGCATGCCCAGGCTGCAGTTTGACCTTGCAGTCCTGCTTGAAGTGCCCTCGCTGATGACACTGGTAGCACTTCAGATTCTTCTTCCAGTCCTTAGGAGCATTGCTCCTCTCCGGTGGATATGAAGTTGAAGTCTCCTTCTCACCAGCGGCCTGCACCTTCTTCTTCTTCTTCCCTTCCCATCCTTTCTTCTTGCTTGAGAAGAGAGCTTCGCTGCCTTCCTGATTCAGGTTCACTCCAGCCATCTGCCTTGCTAAGCTCTCCTGCGAGGCAAGCAGATTCTCCAGCTCCAGCAACGACGGCTGAGTAGCCCACCCTTGAACAGATGTGACAAAGGCCACATACTCCTTCCGCAAGCCGCGGATAATGTGCCTTTTCATCTTTGCCTCAGAGATAGGCTCATCAGGATCCAGTGCCGACAACTCAGCACACAAGCTCTTCATCTTTAAGAAGTACTTGGAGATGGAAAGGTCACTCTGAGTTGCCCTGGCCAACTCATTCTCCAGAAACTGAAGCCGCGCCACATTCTTCCTATTGAACAACTCATCAATGGTTGTCCAAATATCAGTAGCCGACTCACACCCAACGATGTGATCAAACAATTCCGGAGACACGGCTCTCTTCAGAATGAACTCCGCCTTAGCATTTGTTCTTCTCCAGAGCCTAACCTGCTCAGCAGTACCGAAAGCAGCAGTGACTTCCTGCCTGTCGTCACCACCGACGACTTCCCACAACTCCTCGCCAAGAAGATAACTCTTCATGCACGACTTCCACTTTTTGAAGTTAGTCGGCGTTAAGAGTTTAATGCCAAGACCTCTTGCAAAGCTCCCTTCCATTGCAACACCTGTTGGCAACCTTTCAGCAGCTCCGAGCAACAACACAGGTTGATCACCACTAAATCACTGAGTAACAATACTGGCTGACTTCCGCTCACGCAACTGAACCTCAGAAACCTCGCTTTGATACCATGTTAAATTTTCTCAACGTGGTCAGCAAGATAGCCCAAACGCCAAATTAATATCTTCGGAACTACCCAGTTCACACGTTGAACCAGCGGAAACCAAGGAACAGAGGTTAATCCCAACAAACAATGGAAGCACAAGCAGGTCTTTTATTCATTCACTTCTTTATAACGCGATGCATACATAGCAAGACATGATTTCGCTAGTATAACAGCTGTAAATAGAAAGCACCAAAAACAAGCCGGGCGGACAGCACCGGAGTCCGCCGAGACCGCGAGGTCGCTGAGGTCGCCGAGTCCGCTGAGCTCGCCCAAGCTAAGCTGCAATCCGCCGAAAAACCACGGAGTCCGCCGAAGCCGCGAGGCCGCGCGGACACACCGTTATTCGTCTCCTGCTGAACCTGAACTGAGGAACACCCCTACCCGCCTGAAGCCGGCGGACAGGTTATTGAAGCTGGCAAAGATGCAACAGAACTGACAAGCCGCAGAGCGACCTCCTGCTGAGTCCGCAGAGACCGCACACTTCCAAGTACTTGACCGAAGTCACAGCCAAACTCCTGGCTCCTTGAAGCTACCCGCGCGACCTGCACACAGCAAACGTCAGCACTGAAACAATCCGCGCGGACTGACAAACTGAGACCGCTGCACTTCGCTCAACCCAACTTACTGTTCACTCAAGTTACTTAGGTTACTGTAGATGTGCCAGGGGTTCCTATTTATAGGCAAGGTGAGGAGTGTGGTCACCGCCCAAGAGATAGCGACACCGCCCCAGCCCGCGCGAAAGCAAAACTCCGTCCGCCGAGTCCGCAAGGACTTAGCCGTATACCAAGGAAAACCGCCAGGAGCAAGGCAAACATTGACGAACCCTCTCCAGTCCGCCCAATCTATGCGGACAAGGCATCAGCCAGCAAAGCTCCAACCACTACAGGACAGCAATCCCCTTCAATGGCTGTCCGCACCAACCCGAGGCAGTCCGCAAGACTCACACCTCAATCCGCCACAAGTCCATGACCAAAGGCAGATAGCAACAGTCCGCCCGGTCACAGCGGACTTGGCGGATACCGCAGACACTATGGTCTTGGCACAAAGTGTGAGCAAGTCCAAAACCATCAAAGGCCCATGCGAGCATGGCGGACACAAACTCCCATCCGCCAAACACCCTAGCACAGACCGCCATCAGTCCGCGAGCTCCTCGCACTTCTGTCCAACGCAGCAGCCATCCCCGGACTCCAAAACCAGTCCGCCAATCGACCTCCACAGCAAAGCACCTGCTATGCCACCAGAGCTCGACAAGGCCTCAGTCAAGCTCTAAGCTCAGTCCGTAACAGCCCAAACCGCGGACACGCCAGTCCGCAAGCTTTCCACGAACATAAGCCAACCCGCCTATCAGCACAAGCTTGCACCCGCGGCCACTGAGCAATGCACCAGTCCGCAAGCCTCCATCCGCTTAGGCTGCTCCTTGGCAAGGCCAAACAGCAAACACCCTATCCGCAGAATCCAGGCCGCATAGTCCGCGGACTCTATGCAACAAGCCCCTCAGAAGACAGCCGGCTTTCCACTAGACCTTCCACCAGGCCGCACATCACAGTCCGCCCAGTCCGCCTAGTCCGCCAAAGCTGTCCGCCCCAGGCCGCCCGGCCTGTCCCGTCACCCACTTCCACTTCACAAAATTCAACACTCCCCCTTGAAGTGGGAAGTGGTGACCAAGCCCAGCAAGCTGCGCAAGCGTTCAAAAGGCCCCTTTGACAGTGGATTCGTGAAGATGTCAGCAAGATTATCTTCACTCCGAACATGCCCGACCAGCAGAGATCCTTCTAACACCTTCTCCCTGATGAAATGGTGATCAATCTCTATATGCTTGGTCCTGGCGTGACACACTGGATTGTTAACCAGTTTGAGAGCACTCTCATTGTCACCCCGGAGTAAAGTGGGCCCTTGCACTTCTTCATGAACATCCTCTATAAGCCTCCTCAACCAAACGGCTTCCCGAGCAGCCAAGGCCGAAGCCTTATACTCCGCCTCCGTGGTTGAAACCGACACCGAGTCCTGCTTCTTGCTACACCACGAGATACTAGCTGAACCGCAAGTGAACACATAACCTGAAGTAGACCTTCGATCATCCGAATCACCGCCATAGTCAGCATCCGTGTACCCGAGCAACGCAAACTCTGTGTCCCTTCTATAGAGGAGTCCCATGTCAGAAGAAGCCTGGACATACTTCAGAATTCCCTTTGCCGCCACTAGATGAGACTGCCTTGGTTCAGCCATATACCGACTTACTCGGCCAACAGCATAAGCGATATCCGGCGTTGTAATCGTCAGGTAAATCAAGCTCCCCACAAGAGCCCTGAACACCAAGGGATCATGAAGAACTCTTCCCTCATCTCGTCGAAGCTTCAGCCCAGATTCCAGTGGAGTAGAGCACTTCTTCCCTTCGCCCATGCCGAACCGCTTCACAATGCGATCAGCATACCCTTTTTGGCTAATGAGAACCCCGCACTCCTTCCTCTCCACTTCCAGACCGAGAAAGTGATGCAACTCTCCCAAGTCTTTCATCTCGAAGCGTATAGCAAGCTCATCCCTGAGCCTTGCTACTTCCCCCTCCGAATTCCCTGTGATGATCATGTCATCCACATACAGCAGGACCAAGACTCGTAGCTCCCCCTTCTTCTTGACGAACAAGCTTGAATCCGAGTTGGAAGCAAGGTATCCACAGAATTGCAAGTACTCTGCAATCTTCCCATACCAAGCTCTAGGAGCTTGCTTCAACCCATAGAGAGCCTTCCTGAGTTTGCAGACATAGTCCGGATGCTTTTCAGAGACAAAACCAAGCGGCTGATCCATGAAGATGTCCTTGTCAATCTCTCTGTAAAGAAAGGCATTCTTCACATCGAGTTGCCACAACCTCCATCCCTTGCTAGCAGCCAAGGCGATCACCACTCTTACTGAAGTCATCTTCGCAACTGGACTAAATGTCTCCTCATAGTCTTCTCTATACTGCTGTGAGAATCCTCTAGCTACCAGGCGAGCCTTGAACCGATCAATGCTCCCATCAGCCTTCTTCTTCAACTTATACACCCACTTGCAAGTAACTGGAGTAATGCCATCAACCTTGGGCACAAGGTCCCAGGTTTCATTCTTCTTCAGAGCATCAATCTCTTCCTTCATGGCATCATCCCACTCCTTCACTCCAGTGGCCTCGTTGAAGTTTGCAGGCTCTCGCTCATCCAGAGGACCTGCAAAGAAGCAGGAGACAAAGCTCACTGTATTCCCATCACAGTACCGAGCTGGTGGCTTAACCACCCTCTTCGATCTCCGAAGACACGGCTCCTTGCTCACGGCTTCCGTTGCTTCTTCGGGCTCCACTCCTACCTGGGGCAAGCATTGAGCAGTGCTCCCCCTGCTTCCTGAGCCAGAAGGCTCAGCCTCGGAGTTCGAAGCAACAGGAGCTGCTGGTGAAACAGCAAGCTCCTCTTCCAAGCCTTCAGCAGCCTCCATCGGTGCTTCATCAATCTTGCTACTTCCGGTTAGCTCCACCGAGCCACCTCCATATGACGTCAGCTCGTCAAAGACAACATCTCTTGACACCACGAACTTCTTCGTCACAGTGTACATGCATTTCCATCCCTTCTTTCGCTCATCATATCCAACAAACACAAGTTTCCTTGCCTTCGCATCCAGCTTTGTCCGTGAAGCATCCGGGACATGCACGTAGCAAGTTGAACCGAACACCCGAAGGTGTCCAACACACGGCTTCTCCTTCAGCAACAGCTCAATAGGAGTCTTCATGTTGATAGGGCTGAGTGGCATCCGGTTGATAACATAAGCAGCACAAGACATTCCCTCCGCCCAAAAGGACCTTGGGATATCTTTCGCATGAAGCCAACATTTGCAGGTCTCCGTCAGATGACGGATCTTCCGCTCCACTACCCCATTTTGTTGTGGAGTGTGAGCACAAGTAAGCTCCCGTTGGATCATGTGCTTCCTGCAGAAGTTAGAAAACTCGGAGGAGACAAACTCACCCCCGTTATCAGTTCTAAGCTTCTTAATCCGCAAGCCAATCCGGCCTTCTACCAACTCCTTAAACTCCACAAACAAACAGAAGGCTTCCGACTTCTCCTTTAAGAAGTACACCCAAGTATACCTTGAGTAGTCATCAACCAAGACAAGCATGTATCTGCTTCCAGCAAGGCTGGCAGTAACCGTCGGTCCCATCAGGTCGCCATGAATACACTCCAGTGGCTTCTTGCTCCTTGTTTGTGATTTATCAAATGGAAGGCGATGTGCCTTACCGTATTGACAGCCCGCACAAACATGTCCATCACCAAAGGAGGACAACTTCGGCAACCCCCTCACCAAACTTCTACTTGCCATCGCCTTCAGCTTGTCCATACCAACATGCCCCAGCCTCTCATGCCAGATAGCAGCACTATCATTGGCTCTCATTTTATCAACATAAGCACTGATGGAAAGAACAAACAAGTTCTTCACCCTCCTCCCAACATGAGCAACATCAGCCTTTACCGCTGATACGTTGCGAAGGAACCTCACGTCTGTTGGCCCAAACAGAACGTGATACCCAGCGTCCACCGCATTGGTCACCGAGAAGAGGTTTTTATTCATGCCCGGCACGTGATACACACTCCTTAACGTGAGTGGCCCCTGATCACTACCCAAAGACACGACCCCCTCTTTCTCTACTGCATAAACAGTATTATCAGCAGTGATAATAGCTTCATTACCTGAGTAAGCCTGCATGGAGGTGAACTTCGACTTGTCTCCGGTGAGGTGATGACCACACCCAGAGTCCACGATCCACTCGCTGTTGAAGTCCTCAGCAGACAAGGCCCGGACACAAGTGCCCGTCATAAAATCTCCGCCCCATCCTGCTTCTTCACTTCTCGAGCAAGCTTCCTCCTTTCCCGCAGCATGCCCAGGCTGCAGTTTGACCTTGCAGTCCCGCTTGAAGTGCCCTCGCTGATGACACCGGTAGCACTTCAGATTCTTCTTCCAGTCCTTAGGAGCATTGATCCTCTCCGGTGGATATGAAGTTGAAGTCTCCTTCTCACCGGCGGCCTGCGCCTTCTTCTTCTTCTTCCCTTCCCATCCTTTCTTCTTGCCTGAGAAGAGAGTTTCGCTGCCTTCCTAATTCAGGTTCACTCCAGCCATCTGCCTTGCTAAGCTCTCCTGCGAGGCAAGCAGATTCTCCAGCTCCAGCAACGACGGCTGAGTAGCCCACCCTTGAACATATGTGACAAAGGCCATATACTCCTTCCGCAAGCCGCGAATAATGTGCCTTTTCATCTTTGCCTCAGAGATAGGCTCATCAGGATCCAGTGCCGACAACTCAGCACATAAGCTCTTCATCTTTAAGAAGTACTTGGAGATGGAAAGGTCTCTCTGAGTTGCCCTGGCCAACTCATTCTCCAGGAACTGAAGCCGCGCCACATTCTTCCTATTGAACAACTCATCAATGGTTGTCCAAATATCAGTAGCCGACTCACACCCAACGATGTGATCAAACAATTCCGGAGACACGGCTCTCTTCAGAATGAACTCCGCCTTAGCATTTGTTCTTCTCCAGAGCCTAACCTGCTCAGCAGTACCGAAAGCAGCAGTGACTTCCTGCCTGTCGTCACCACCGACGACTTCCCACAGCTCCTCGCCAAGAAGATAACTCTTTATGCACGACTTCCACTTTTTGAAGTTAGTCGGCGTTAAGAGTTCAATGCCAAGACCTCTTGCAAAGCTCCCTTCCATTGCAACACCTGTTGGCAACCTTTCAGCAGCTCCGAGCAACAACACAGGTTGATCACCACTAAATCACTGAGTAACAACACTGGTTGACTTCCGCTCACGCAACTGAACCTCAGAAACCTCGCTTTGATACCATGTTAAATTTTCTCAACGTGGTCAGCAAGATAGCCCAAACGCCAAATTAATATCTTCGGAACTACCCAGTTCACACGTTGAACCAGCGGAAACCAAGGAACAGAGGTTAATCCCAACAAACAATGGAAGCACAAGCAGGTCTTTTATTCATTCACTTCTTTACAACGCGAGGCATACATAGCGAGACATGATTTCGCTAGTATAACAGCTGTAAATAGAAAGCACCAAAAACAAGCCGGGCGGACAGCACCACAGTCCGCCGAGACCGCGAGGTCGCCGAGTCCGCTGAGCTTGCCCAAGCTAAGCTGCAATCTGCCAAAAAACCACGGAGTCCGCCGAAGCCGCGAGGCCGCGCGGACACACCGTTATTCGTCTCCTGCTGAACCTGAACTGAGGAACACCCCTACCCGCCTGAAGCCGGTGGACAGGTTATTGGAGCTGGCAAAGATGCAACAGAACTGACAAGCCGCAGAGCGACCTCCTGCTGAGTCCGCAGAGACCGCACACTTCCAAGTACTTGACCAAAGTCACAGCCAAACTCCTGGCTCCTTGAAGCTACCCGCGCGACCTGCACACAGCAAACGTCAGCACTGAAACAATCCGCGCGGACTGACAAACTGAGACCGCTGCACTTCGCTCAACCCAACTTACTGTTCACTCAAGTTACTTAGGTTACTGTAGATGTGCCAGGGGGTCCTATTTATAGGCAAGGTGAGGAGTGTGGTCACCGCCCAAGAGATAGCGACACCGCCCCAGCCCGCGCGAAAGCAAAACTCCGTCCGCCGAGTCCGCAAGGACTTAGCCGGATACCAAGGAAAACCGCCAGGAGCAAGGCAACCATTGACGAACCCTCTCCAGTCCGCCCAATCTATGCGGACAAGGCATCAGCCCGCAAAGCTCGAACCACTATAGGACAGCAATCCCCTTCAATGGCTGTCCGCACCAACCCGAGGCAGTCCGCAAGACTCACACCTCAATCCGCCACAAGTCCACGACCAAAGGCAGATAGCAACAGTCCGCCCGGTCACAGCGGACTTGGCGGATACCGCGGACACTATGGTCTTGGCACAAAGTGTGACCAAGTCCAAAACCATCAAAGGCCCATGCGAGCATGGCGGACACAAACTCCCATCCGCCAAACACCCTAGCACAGACCGCCATCAGTCCGCGAGCTCCTCGCACTTCTGTCCAACGCAGCAGCCATCCCTGGACTCCAAAACCAGTCCGCCAATCGACCTCCACAGCAAAGCACCTGTTGTGCCACCAGAGCTCGACAAGGCCTCAGCCAAGCTCTAAGCTCAGTCCGCAACAGCCCAAACCGCGGACACGCCAGTCCGCAAGCTTTCCGCGAACATAAGCCAACCCGCCTATCAGCACAAGCTTGCACCCGCGGCCACTGAGCAATGCACCAGTCCGCAAGCCTCCATCCGCTTAGGCTGCTCCTTGGCAAGGCCAAACAGCAAACACCCTATCCGCAGAATCCAGGCCGCATAGTCCGCGGACTCTATGCAACAAGCCGCTCAGAAGACAGCCGGCTTTCCACTAGACCTTCCACCAGGCCGCACATCACAGTCCACCCAGTCCGCCTAGTCCGCCAAAGCTGTCCGCCCCAGGCCGCCCGGCCTGTCCCGTCACGCACTTCCACTTCACAAAATTCAACACTCCCCCTTGAAGTGGGAAGTGGTGACCAAGCCCAGCAAGCTGCGCAAGCGTTCAAAAGGCCCCTTCGACAGTGGCTTCGTGAAGATGTCAGCAAGATTATCTTCACTCCGAACATGCCCGACCAGCAGAGATCCTTCTAACACCTTCTCCCTGATGAAATGGTGATCAATCTCTATATGCTTGGTCCTGGCGTGACACACTGGATTGTTAACCAGTTTGAGAGCACTCTCATTATCACCCCGGAGTAAAGTGGGCACTTGCACTTCTTCATGAACATCCTCTATAAGCCTCCTCAACCAAACGGCTTCCCGAGCAGCCAACGCCGAAGCCTTATACTCCGCCTCCGTGGTTGAAACCGACACCGAGTCCTGCTTCTTGCTACACCACGAGATACTAGCTGAACCGCAAGTGAACACATAACCTGAAGTAGACCTTCGATCATCCGAATCACCGCCATAGTCAGCATCCGTGTACCCGAGCAACGCAAACTCTGCGTCCCTTCTATAGAGGAGTCCCATGTCAGAAGAAGCCTTGACATACTTCAGAATTCCCTTTGCCGCCACTAGATGAGACTGCCTTGGTTCAGCCATATACCGACTTACTCGGCCAACAGCATAAGCGATATCCGGCCTTGTAATCGTCAGGTAAATCAAGCTCCCCACAAGAGCCCTGAACACCAAGGGATCATGAAGAACCCTTCCCTCATCTCGTCGAAGCTTCAGCCCAGATTCCAGTGGAGTAGAGCACTTCTTCCCTTCGCCCATGCCGAACCGCTTCACAATGCGATCAGCATACCCTTTCTGGCTAATGAGAACCCCGCACTCCTTCCTCTCCACTTCAAGACCGAGAAAGTGATGCAACTCTCCCAAGTCTTTCATCTCGAAGCGTATAACAAGCTCAGCCCTGAGCCTTGCTACTTCCCCCTCTGAATTTCCTGTGATGATCATGTCATCCACATACAGCAGGACCAAGACTTGTAGCTCCCCCTTCTTCTTGACGAACAAGCTTGAATCCGAGTTCGAAGCAAGGTATCCACAGAATTGCAAGTACTCTGCAATCTTCCCATACTAAGCTCTAGGAGCTTGCTTCAACCCATAGAGAGCCTTCCTGAGTTTGCAGACATAGTCCGGATGCTTTTCAGAGACAAAACCAAGCGGCTGATCCATGAAGATGTCCTTGTCAATCTCTCCGTAAAGAAAGGCATTCTTCACATCGAGTTGCCACAACCTCCATCCCTTGCTAGCAGCCAAGGCGATCACCACTCTTACTGAAGTCATCTTCGCAACTGGACTAAATGTCTCCTCATAGTCTTCTCTATACTGCTGTGAGAATCCTCTAGCTACTAGGCGAGCCTTGAACCGATCAATGCTCCCATCAGCCTTCTTCATCAACTTATACACCCACTTGCAAGTAACCGGAGTAATGCCATCAACCTTGGGCACAAGGTCCCAAGTTTCATTCTTCTTCAGAGCATCAATCTCTTCCTTCATGACATCATCCCACTCCTTCACTCCAGTGGCCTCGTTGAAGTTTGCAGGCTCTCGCTCATCCAGAGGACCTGCAAAGAAGCAGGAGACAAAGCTCACTGCATTCCCATCACAGTACCGAGCCGGTGGCTTAACCACCCTCTTCGATCTCCGAAGACACGGCTCCTTGCTCACGGCTTCCGTTGCTTCTTCGGGCTCCACTCCTACCTGGGGCAAGCATTGAGCAGTGCTCCCCCTGCTTCCTGAGCCAGAAGGCTCAGCCTTGGAGTTCGAAGCAACAGGAGCTGCTGGTGAAACAGCAAGCTCCTCTTCCAAGCCTTCAGCAGCCTCCATCGGTGCTTCATCAATCTTGCTACTTCCGGTTAGCTCCACCGAGCTACCTCCATATGACGTCAGCTCGTCAAAGACAACGCCTCTTGACACCATGAACTTCTTCGTCACAGGGTCCATGCATTTCCATCCCTTCTTCCGCTCATCATAGCCAACAAAGACAAGTTTCCTTGCCTTCGCATCCAGCTTTGTCCGTGAAGCATCCGGGACATGCACGTAGCAAGTTGAACCGAACACCCGAAGGTGTCCAACACACGGCTTCTCCTTCAGCAACAGCTCAATAGGAGTCTTCATGTTGATAGGGCTGAGTGGCATCCGGTTGATAACATAAGCAGCACAAGACATTCCCTCCGCCCAAAAGGACCTTGGGATATCTTTCGCATGAAGCCAGCATTTGCAGGTCTCCATCAGATGACGGATCTTCCGCTCCGCTACCCCATTTTGTTGTGGAGTGTGAGCACAAGTAAGCTCCCGTTGGATCCCGTGCTTCCTGCAGAAGTTAGAAAACTCGGAGGAGACAAACTCACCCCCGTTATTAGTTCTAAGCTTCTTAATCCGCAAGCCAAGCCGGCCTTCTACCAACTCCTTAAACTCCACAAACAAACGGAAGGCTTCCGACCTCTCCTTTAAGAAGTACACCCAAGTATACCTTGAGTATTCATCAACCAAGACAAGCATGTATCTGCTTCCACCAAGGCTGGCAGTAACCGTCGGTCCCATCAGGTCGCCATGAATACACTCTAGTGGCTTCTTGCTCCTTGTTTGTGATTTATCAAATGGAAGGCGATGTGCCTTACCGTATTGACAGCCCGCACAAACATGCCCATCACCAAAGGAGGAAAACTTCGGCAACCCCCTCACCAAACTTCTACTCACCATCGCCTTCAGCTTGTCCATGCCAACATGCCCCAGCCTCTCATGTCAGATAGCAGCACTATCATTGGCTCTCATTTTATCAACATAAGCACTGGTGGAAAGAACAAACAAGTTCTTCACCCTCCTCCCAACATGAGCAACATCAGCCTTTACCGCTGATACGTTGCGAAAGAACCTCACGTCTGTGGGCCAAACCAGAACGTGATACCCAGCGTCCACCGCATTGGTCACCGAGAAGATGTTTTTCTTCATGCCCGGCACGTGATACACACTCCTTAACGTGAGTGGCCCCTGATCACTACCCAAAGACACGACCCCCTCTTTCTCTACTGCATAAACAATATTATCAGCAGTGATAATAGCTTCATTACCTAAGTAAGCCTGCATGGAAGTGAACTTCGACTTGTCTCCGGTGAGGTGATGACCACACCCGGAGTCCACGATCCACTCGCTGTTGAAGTCCTCAGCAGACAAGGCCCGGACACAAGTGCCCGTCATAAAAGCTCCGCCCCATCCTGCTTCTTCACTTCTCGAGCAAGCTTCCTCCTTTCCCGCAGCATGCCCAGGCTGCAGTTTGACCTTGCAGTCCTGCTTGAAGTGCCCTCGCTGATGACACCGGTAGCGCTTCAGATTCTTCTTCCAGTCCTTAGGAGCATTGCTCCTCTCCGGTGGATATGAAGTTGAAGTCTCCTTCTCACCAGCGGCCTGCACCTTCTTCTTCTTCCCTTCCCATCCTTTCTTCTTGCTTGAGAAGAGAGCTTCGCTGCCTTCCTGATTCAGGTTCACTCCAGCCATCTGCCTTGCTAAGCTCTCCTGCAAGGCAAGCAGATTCTCCAACTCCAGCAACGACGGCTGAGTAGCCCACCCTTGAACAGATGTGACAAAGGCCACATACTCCTTCCGCAAGCCGCGGATAATGTGCCTTTTCATCTTTGCCTCAGAGATAGGCTCATCAGGATCCAGTGCCGACAACTCAGCACACAAGCTCTTCATCTTTAAGAAGTACTTGGAGATGGAAAGGTCTCTCTGAGTTGCCCTGACCAACTCATTCTCCAGGAACTGAAGCTGCGCCACATTCTTCCTATTGAACAACTCATCAATGGTTGTCCAAATATCAGTAGCCGACTCACACCCAACGATGTGATCAAACAATTCCGGAGACACGGCTCTCTTCAGAATGAACTTCGCCTTAGCATTTGTTCTTCTCCAGGGCCTAACCTGCTCAGCAGTACCGAAAGCAGCAGTGAATTCCTGCCTGTCGTCACCACCGACGACTTCCCACAGCTCCTCGCCAAGAAGATAACTCTTCATGCACGACTTCCACTTTTTGAAGTTAGTCGGCGTTAAGAGTTTAATGCCAAGACCTCTTGCAAAGCTCCCTTCCATTGCAACACCTGTTGGCAACCTTTCAGCAGCTCCGAGCAACAACACAGGTTGATCACCACTAAATCACTGAGTAACAACACTGGCTGACTTCCGCTCACGCAACTGAACCTCAGAAACCTCGCTTTGATACCATGTTAAATTTTCTCAACGTGGTCAGCAAGATAGCCCAAACGCCAAATTAATATCTTCGGAACTACCCAGTTCACACGTTGAACCAGCGGAAACCAAGGAACAGAGGTTAATCCCAACAAACAATGGAAGCACAAGCAGGTCTTTTATTCATTCACTTCTTTACAACGCGAGGCATACATAGCAAGACATGATTTAAATAGTATAACAGCTGTAAATAGAAAGCACCAAAAACAAGCCGGGCGGACAGCACCGGAGTCCGCCGAGACCGCGAGGTCGCTGAGGTCGCCGAGTCCGCTGAGCTCGCCCAAGCTAAGCTGCAATCCGCCGAAAAACCATGGAGTCCGCCGAAGCCGCGAGGCCGCGCGGACACACCGTTATTCGTCTCCTGCTGAACCTGAACTGAGGAACACCCCTACCCGCCTGAAGCCGGCGGACAGGTTATTGAAGCTGGCAAAGATGCAACAGAACTGACAAGCCGCAGAGCGACCTCCTGCTGAGTCCGCAGAGACCGCACACTTCCAAGTACTTGACCGAAGTCACAGCCAAACTCCTGGCTCCTTGAAGCTACCCGCGCGACCTGCACACAACAAACGTCAGCACTGAAACAATCCGCGCGGACTGACAAACTGAGACCGCTGCACTTCGCTCAACCCAACTTACTGTTCACTCAAGTTACTTAGGTTACTATAGATGTGCCAGGGGGTCCTATTTATAGGCAAGGTGAGGAGTGTGGTCACCGCCCAAGAGATAGCGACACCGCCCCAGCCCGCGCAAAAGCAAAACTCCGTCCGCCGAGTCTGCAAGGACTTAGCCGGATACCAAGGAAAACCTCCAGGAGCAAGGCAACCATTGACGAACCCTCTCCAGTCTGCCCAATCTATGCGGACAAGGCATCAGCCCGTAAAGCTCCAACCACTACAGGACAGCAATCCCCTTCAATGGCTGTCCGCACCAACCCGAGGCAGTTCGCAAGACTCACACCTCAATCCGCCACAAGTCCACGACCAAAGGCAGATATCAACAGTCCGCCCGGTCACAGCGGACTTGGCGGATACCGCGGACACTATGGTCTTGGCACAAAGTGTGACCAAGTCCAAAACCATCAAAGGCCCATGCGAGCATGGCGGACACAAACTCCCATCCGCCAAACACCCTAGCACAGACCGCCATCAGTCCGCGAGCTCCTCGCACTTCTGTCCAACGCAGCAGCCATCCCCGGACTCCAAAACCAGTCCGCCAATCGAACTCCACAGCAAAGCACCTGCTGTGCCACCAGAGCTCGACAAGGCCTCAGCCAAGCTCTAAGCTCAGTCCGCAACAGCCCAAACCGCGGACACGCCAGTCCGCAAGGTTTCCGCGAACATAAGCCAACCCGCCTATCAGCACAAGCTTGCACCCGCGGCCACTGAGCAATGCACCAGTCCGCAAGCCTCCATCCGCTTAGGCTACTCCTTGGCAAGGCCAAACAGCAAACACCCTATCCGCAGAATCCAGGCCGCATAGTCCGCGGACTCTATGCAACAAGCCGCTCAGAAGACAGCCGGCTTTCCACTAGACCTTCCACCAGGCCGCACATCACAGTCCGCCCAGTCCGCCTAGTCCGCCAAAGCTGTCCGCCCCAGGCCGCCCGGCCTGTCCCGTCACCCACTTCCACTTCACAAAATTCAACACTCCCCCTTGAAGTGGGAAGTGGTGACCAAGCCCAGCAAGCTGCGCAAGCGTTCAAAAGGCCCCTTCGACAGTGGCTTCGTGAAGATGTCAGCAAGATTATCTTCACTCCGAACATGCCCGACCAGCAAAGATCCTTCTAACACCTTCTCCCGAATGAAATTGTGATCAATCTCTATATGCTTGGTCTTGGCGTGACACACTGGATTGTTAACCAGTTTGAGAGCACTCTCATTGTCACCCCGGAGTAAAGTGGGCCCTTGCACTTCTTCATGAACATCCTCTATAAGCCTCCTCAACCAAACGGCTTCCCGAGCAGCCAAGGCCGAAGCCTTATACTCCGCCTCCGTGGTTGAAACCGACACCGAGTCCTTCTTCTTGCTACAGCACGAGATACTAGCTGAACCGCAAGTGAACACATAACCTGAAGTAGACCTTCGATCATCCGAATCACCGCCATAGTCAGCATCCGTGTACCCGAGCAACGCAAACTCTGTGTACCTTCTATAGAGGAGTCCCATGTCAGAAGAAGCCTGGACATACTTCAGAATTCCCTTTGCCGCCACTAGATGAGACTGCCTTGGTTCAGCCATATACCGACTTACTCGGCCAACAACATAAGCGATATCCGGTGTTGTAATCGTCAGGTAAATCAAGCTCCCCATAAGAGCCCTGAACACCAAGGGATCATGAAGAACCCTTCCCTCATCTCGTCGAAGCTTCAGCCCAGATTCCAGTGGAGTAGAGCACTTCTTCCCTTCGCCCATGCCGAACCGCTTCACAATGCGATCAGCATACCCTTTCTGGCTAATGAGAACCCCGCACTCCTTCCTCTCCACTTCCAGACCGAGAAAGTGATGCAACTCTCCCAAGTCTTTCATCTCGAAGCGTATAGCAAGCTCAGCCCTGAGCCTTGCTACTTCCCCATCCGAATTCCCTGTGATGATCATGTCATCCACATACAGCAGGACCAAGACTCGTAGCTCCCCCTTCTTCTTGACGAACAAGCTTGAATCCGAGTTGGAAGCAAGGTATCCACAGAATTGCAAGTACTCTGCAATCTTCCCATACCAAGCTCTAGGAGCTTGCTTCAACCCATAGAGAGCCTTCCTGAGTTTGCAGACATAGTCCGGATGCTTTTTAGAGACAAAACCAAGCGGCTGATCCATGAAGATGTCCTTGTCAATCTCTCTGTAAAGAAAGGCATTCTTCACATCGAGTTGCCACAACCTCCATCCCTTGCTAGCAGCCAAGGCGATCACCACTCTTACTGAAGTCATCTTCGCAACTGGACTAAATGTCTCCTCATAGTCTTCTCTATACTGCTGTGAGAATCCTCTAGCTACCAGGCGAGCCTTGAATAGATCAATGCTCCCATCAGCCTTTTTCTTCAACTTATACACCCACTTGCAAGTAACCGGAGTAATGCCATCAACCTTGTGCACAAGGTCCCAGGTTTCATTCTTCTTCAGAGCATCAATCTCTTCCTTCATGGCATCATCCCACTCCTTCACTCCAGTGGCCTCGTTGAAGTTTGCAGGCTCTCGCTCATCTAGAGGACCTGCAAAGAAGCAGGAGACAAAGCTCACTGCATTCCCATCACAGTATCGAGCTGGTGGCTTAACCACCCTCTTCGATCTCCGAAGACACGGCTCCTTGCTCACGGCTTCCGTTGCTTCTTCGGGCTCCACTCCTACCTGGGGCAAGCATTGAGCAGTGCTCCCCCTGCTTCCTGAGCCAGAAGGCTCAGCCTCGGAGTTCGAAGCAACAGGAGCTGCTGGTGAAACAACAAGCTCCTCTTCCAAGCCTTCAGCAGCCTCCATCGGTGCTTCATCAATCTTGCTACTTCCGGTTAGCTCCACCGAGCCACCTCCATATGACGTCAGCTCGTCAAAGACAACGTCTCTTGACACCACGAACATCTTCGTCACAGGGTACATGCATTTCCATCCCTTCTTCCGCTCATCATAGCCAACAAAGACAAGTTTCCTTGCCTTCGCATCCAGCTTTGTCCGTGAAGCATCCGAGACATGCACGTAGCAAGTTGAACAGAACACCCGAAGGTGTCCAACACACGGCTTCTCCTTCAGCAACAGCTCAATAGGAGTCTTCATGTTGATAGGGCTGAGTGGCATCCGGTTGATAACATAAGCAGCACAAGACATTCCCTCTGCCCAAAAGGACCTTGGGATATCTTTCGCATGAAGCCAACATTTGCAGGTCTCCGTCAGATGACGGATCTTCCGCTCCGCTACCCCATTTTGTTGTGGAGTGTGAGCACAAGTAAGCTCCCGTTGGATCATGTGCTTCCTGCAGAAGTTAGAAAACTCGGAGGAGACAAACTCACCCCCGTTATCAGTTCTAAGCTTCTTAATCCGCAAGCCAATCCGGCCTTCTACCAACTCCTTAAACTCCACAAACAAACAGAAGGCTTCCGACTTCTCCTTTAAGAAGTACACCCAAGTATACCTTGAGTAGTCATCAACCAAGACAAGCATGTATCTGCTTCCAGCAAGGCTGGCAGTAACCGTCGGTCCCATCAGGTCGCCATGAATACACTCCAGTGGCTTCTTGCTCCTTGTTTGTGATTTATCAAACGGAAGGCGATGTGCCTTACCGTATTGACAGCCCGCACAAACATGTCCATCACCAAAGGAGGACAACTTCGGCAACCCCCTCACCAAACTTCTACTCGCCATCGCCTTCAGCTTGTCCATACCAACATGCCCCAGCCTCTCATGCCAGATAGCAGCACTATCATTGGCTCTCATTTTATCAACATAAGCACTGGTGGAAAGAACAAACAAGTTCTTCACCCTCCTCCCAACATGAGCAACATCAGCCTTTACCGCTGATACGTTGCGAAGGAACCTCACGTCTGTTGGCCCAAACAGAACGTGATACCCAGCGTCCACCGCATTGGTCACCGAGAAGAGGTTTTTCTTCATGCCCGGCACGTGATACACACTCCTTAACGTGAGTGGCCCCTGATCACTACCCAAAGACACGACCCCCTCTTTCTCTACTGCATAAACAGTATTATCAGCAGTGATAATAGCTTCATTACCTGAGTAAGCCTGCATGGAGGTGAACTTCGACTTGTCTCCGGTGAGGTGATGACCACACCCAGAGTCCACGATCCACTCGCTGTTGAAGTCCTCAGCAGACAAGGCCCGGACACAAGTGCCCGTCATAAAAGCTCCGCCCCATCCTGCTTCTTCACTTCTCGAGCAAGCTTCCTCCTTTCCCGCAGCATGCCCAGGCTGCAGTTTGACCTTGCAGTCCCGCTTGAAGTGCCCTCACTGATGACACCGGTAGCACTTCAGATTCTTCTTCCAGTCCTTAGGAGCATTGCTCCTCTCCGGTGGATATGAAGTTGAAGTCTCCTTCTCACCGGCGGCCTGCGCCTTCTTCTTCTTCTTCCCTTCCCATCCTTTCTTCTTGCCTGAGAAGAGAGCTTCGCTGCCTTCCTGATTCAGGTTCACTCCAACCATCTGCCTTGCTAAGCTCTCCTGCGAGGCAAGCAGATTCTCCAGCTCCAGCAACGACGGCTGAGTAGCCCACCCTTGAACAGATGTGACAAAGGCCATATACTCCCTCCGCAAGCCGCGGATAATGTGCCTTTTCATCTTTGCCTCAGAGATAGGCTCATCAGGATCCAGTGCCGACAACTCAGCACACAAGCTCTTCATCTTTAAGAAGTACTTGGAGATGGAAAGGTCTCTCTGAGTTTCCCTGGCCAACTCATTCTCCAGGAACTGAAGCCACGCCACATTCTTCCTATTGAACAACTCATCAATGGTTGTCCAAATATCAGTAGCCGACTCATACCCAACGATGTGATCAAACAATTCCGGAGACACGGCTCTCTTCAGAATGAACTCCTCCTTAGCATTTGTTCTTCTCCACAGCCTAACCTGCTCAGCAATACCGAAAGCAGCAGTGACTTCCTGCCTGTCGTCACCACCGACGACTTCCCACAGCTCCTCGCCAAGAAGATAACTCTTTATGCACGACTTCCACTTTTTGAAGTTAGTCGGCGTTAAGAGTTCAATGCCAAGACCTCTTGCAAAGCTCCCTTCCATTACAACACCTGTTGGCAACCTTTCAGCAGCTCCGAGCAACAACATAGGTTGATCACCACTAAATCACTGAGTAACAACACTGGTTGACTTCCGCTCACGCAACTGAACCTCAGAAACCTCGCTTTGATACCATGTTAAATTTTCTCAACGTGGTCAGCAAGATAGCCCAAACGCCAAATTAATATCTTCGGAACTACCCAGTTCACACGTTGAACCAGCGGAAACCAAGGAACAGAGGTTAATCCCAACAAACAATGGAAGCACAAGCAGGTCTTTTATTCATTCACTTCTTTACAACGCGAGGCATACATAGCGAGACATGATTTCGCTAGTATAACAGCTGTAAATAGAAAGCACCAAAAACAAGCCGGGCGGACAGCACCGGAGTCCGCCGAGACCGCGAGGTCGCCGAGTCCGCTGAGCTCGCCCAAGCTAAGCTGCAATCTGCCGAAAAACCACGGAGTCCGCCGAAGCCGCGAGGCCGCGCGGACACACCGTTATTCGTCTCCTGCTGAACCTGAACTGAGGAACACCCCAACCCGCCTGAAGCCGACGGACAGGTTATTGAAGCTGGCAAAGATGCAACAGAACTGACAAGCCGCAGAGCGACCTCCTGCTGAGTCCGCAGAGACCGCACACTTCCAAGTACTTGACCGAAGTCACAGCCAAACTCCTGGCTCCTTGAAGCTACCCGCGCGACCTGCACACAGCAAATGTCAGCACTGAAACAATCCGCGCGGACTGACAAACTGAGACCGCTGCACTTCGCTCAACCCAACTTACTGTTCACTCAAGTTACTTAGGTTACTGTAGATGTGCCAGGGGGTCCTATTTATAGGCAAGGTGAGGAGTGTGGTCACCGCCCAAGAGATAGCGACACCGCCCCAGCCCGTGCGAAAGCAAAACTCCGTCCGCCGAGTCCGCAAGGACTTAGCCGGATACCAAGGAAAACCGCCAGGAGCAAGGCAACCATTGACGAACCCTCTCCAGTCCGCCCAATCTATGCGGACAAGGCATCAGCCCGCAAAGCTCCAACCACTACAGGACAGCAATCCCCTTCAATGGCTGTCCGCACCAACCCGAGGCAGTCCGCAAGACTCACACCTCAATCCGCCACAAGTCCACAACCAAAGGCAGATAGCAACAGTCCGCCCGGTCACAGCGGACTTGGCGGATACCGCGGACACTATGGTCTTGGCACAAAGTGTGACCAAGTCCAAAACCATCAAAGGCCCATGCGAGCATGGCGAACACAAACTCCCATCCGCCAAACACCCTAGCACAGACCGCCATCAGTCCGCGAGCTCCTCGCACTTCTGTCCAACGCAGCAGCCATCCCCGGACTCCAAAACCAGTCCGCCAATCGACCTCCACAGCAAAGCACCTGTTGTGCCACCAGAGCTCGACAAGGCCTCAGCCAAGCTCTAAGCTCAGTCCGCAACAGCCCAAACCGCGGACACGCCAGTCCGCAAGCTTTCCGCGAACATAAGCCAACCCGCCTATCAGCACAAGCTTGCACCCGCGGCCACTGAGCAATGCACCAGTTCACAAGCCTCCATCCGCTTAGGCTGCTCCTTGGCAAGGCCAAACAGCAAACACCCTATCCGCAGAATCCAGGCCGCATAGTCCGCGGACTCTATGCAACAAGCCGCTCAGAAGACAGCCGGCTTTCCACGAGACCTTCCACCAGGCCGCACATCACAGTCCACCCAGTCCGCCTAGTCTGCCAAAGCTGTCCGCCCCAGGCCGCCCGGCCTGTCCCGTCACCCACTTCCACTTCACAAAATTCAACACTCCCCCTTGAAGTGGGAAGTGGTGACCAAGCCCAGCAAGCTGCGCAAGCGTTCAAAAGTCCCCTTCGACAGTGGCTTCGTGAAGATGTCAGCAAGATTATCTTCACTCCGAACATGCCCGACCAGCAGAGATCCTTCTAACACCTTCTCCCTGATGAAATGGTGATCAATCTCTATATGCTTGGTCCTGGCGTGACACACTGGATTGTTAACCAGTTTGAGAGCACTCTCATTGTCACCCCGGAGTAAAGTGGGCCCTTGCACTTCTTCATGAACATCCTCTATAAGCCTCCTCAACCAAACGGCTTCCCGAGCAGCCAAGGCCGAAGCCTTATACTCCGCCTCCGTGGTTGAAACCGACACCGAGTCCTGCTTCTTGCTACACCACGAGATACTAGCTGAACCGCAAGTGAACACATAACCTGAAGTAGACCTTCAATCATCTGAATCACCGCCATAGTCAGCATCCGTGTACCCGAGCAACGCAAACTCTGCGTCCCTTCTATAGAGGAGTCCCATGTCAGAAGAAGCCTTGACATACTTCAGAATTCCCTTTGCCGCCACTAGATGAGACTGCCTTGGTTCAGCCATATACCGACTTACTCGGCCAACAGCATAAGCGATATCCGGCCTTGTAATCGTCAGGTAAATCAAGCTCCCCACAAGAGCCCTGAAGTAGAGCACTTCTTCCCTTCGCCCATGCCGAACCGCTTCACAATGCGATCAGCATACCCTTTCTGGCTAATGAGAACCCCGCACTCCTTCCTCTCCACTTCCAGACCGAGAAAGTGATGCAACTCTCCCAAGTCTTTCATCTCGAAGCGTATAACAAGCTCAGCCCTGAGCCTTGCTACTTCCCCCTCTGAATTCCCTGTGATGATCATGTCATCCACATACAGCAGGACCAAGACTCGTAGCTCCCCCTTCTTCTTGACGAACAAGCTTGAATCCGAGTTGGAAGCAAGGTATCCACAGAATTGCAAGTACTCTGCAATCTTCCATACTAAGCTCTAGGAGCTTGCTTCAACCCATAGAGAGCCTTCCTGAGTTTGCAGACATAGTCCGGATGCTTTTCAGAGACAAAACCAAGCGGCTGATCCATGAAGATGTCCTTGTCAATCTCTCCGTAAAGAAAGGCATTCTTCACATCGAGTTGTCACAACCTCCATCCCTTGCTAGCAGCCAAGGCGATCACCACTCTTACTGAAGTCATCTTCGCAACTGGACTAAATGTCTCCTCATAGTCTTCTCTATACTGCTGTGAGAATCCTCTAGCTACTAGGCGAGCCTTGAACCGATCAATGCTCCCATCAGCCTTCTTCTTCAACTTATACACCCACTTGCAAGTAACCGGAGTAATGCCATCAACCTTGGGCACAAGGTCCCAGGTTTCATTCTTCTTCAGAGGATCAATCTCTTCCTTCATGGCATCATCCCACTCCTTCACTCCAGTGGCCTCGTTGAATTTTGCAGGCTCTCGCTCATCCAGAGGACCTGCAAAGAAGCAGGAGACAAAGCTCACTGCATTCCCATCACAGTACCGAGCCGGTGGCTTAACCACCCTCTTCGATCTCCGAAGACACGACTCCTTGCTCACGGCTTCCGTTGCTTCTTCGGGCTCCACTCCTACCTGGGGCAAGCATTGAGCAGTGCTCCCCCTGCTTCCTGAGCTAGAAGGCTCAGCCTCGGAGTTCAAAGCAACAGGAGCTGCTGGTGAAACAGCAAGCTCCTCTTCCAAGCCTTCAGCAGCCTCCATCGCTGCTTCATCAATCTTGCTACTTCCGGTTAGCTCCACCGAGCCACCTCCATATGACGTCAGCTCGTCAAAGACAACGCCTCTTGACACCATGAACTTCTTCGTCACAGGGTCCATGCATTTCCATCCCTTCTTCCGCTCATCATAGCCAACAAAGACAAGTTTCCTTGCCTTCGCATCCAGCTTTGTCCGTGAAGCATCCGGGACATGCACGTAGCAAGTTGAACCGAACACTCGAAGGTGTCCAACACACGGCTTCTCCTTCAGCAACAGCTCAATAGGAGTCTTCATGTTGATAGGGCTGAGTGGCATCCGGTTGATAACATAAGCAGCACAAGACATTCCCTCCGCCCAAAAGGACCTTGGGATATCTTTCGCATGAAGCCAGCATTTGCAGGTCTCCATCAGATGACGGATCTTCCGCTCCGCTACCCCATTTTGTTGTGGAGTGTGAGCACAAGTAAGCTCCCGTTGGATCCCGTGCTTCCTGCAGAAGTTAGAAAACTCGGAGGAGACAAACTCACCCCCGTTATCAGTTCTAAGCTTCTTAATCCGCAAGCCAAGACGGCCTTCTACCAACTCCTTAAACTCCACAAACAAACGGAAGGCTTCCGACTTCTCCTTTAAGAAGTACACCCAAGTATACCTTGAGTAGTCATCAACCAAGACAAGTATGTATCTGCTTCCACCAAGGCTGGCAGTAACCGTCGGTCCCATCAGGTCGCCATGAATACACTCCAGTGGCTTCTTGCTCCTTGTTTGTGATTTATCAAACGGAAGGCGATGTGCCTTACCGTATTGACAGCCCGCACAAACATGCCCATCACCAAAGGAGGAAAACTTCGGCAACCCCCTCACCAAACTTCTACTCGCCATCGCCTTCAGCTTGTCCATGCCAACATACCCCAGCCTCTCATGTCAGATAGCAGCACTATCATTGGCTCTCATTTTATCAACATAAGCACTGGTGGAAAGAACAAACAAGTTCTTCACCCTCCTCCCAACATGAGCAACATCAGCCTTTACCGCTGATACGTTGCGATGGAACCTCACGTCTGTTGGCCAAAACAGAACGTGATACCCAGCGTCCACCGCATTGGTCACCGAGAAGAGGTTTTTCTTCATGCCCGGCACGTGATACACACTCCTTAACGTGAGTGGCCCCTGATCACTACCCAAAGACACGACCCCCTCTTTCTCTACTGCATAAACAGTATTATCAGTAGTGATAATAGCTTCATTACCTAAGTAAGCCTGCATGGAAGTGAACTTCGACTTGTCTCCGGTGAGGTGATGACCACACCCGGAGTCCACGATCCACTCGCTATTGAAGTCCTCAGCAGACAAGGCCCGGACACAAGTGCCCGTCATAAAAGCTCCGCCCCATCCTGCTTCTTCACTTCTCGAGCAAGCTTCCTCCTTCCCGCAGCATGCACAGGCTGCAGTTTGACCTTGCAGTCCTGCTTGAAGTGCCCTCGCTGATGACACCGGTAGCACTTCAGATTCTTCTTCCAGTCCTTAGGAGCATTGCTCCTCTCCGGTGGATATGAAGTTGAAGTCTCCTTCTCACCAGCGGCCTGCACCTTCTTCTTCTTCCCTTCCCATCCTTTCTTCTTGCTTGAGAAGAGAGCTTCGCTGCCTTCCTGATTCAGGTTCACTCCAGCCATCTGCCTTGCTAAGCTCTCCTGCGAGGCAAGCAGATTCTCCAGCTCCAGCAACGACGGCTGAGTAGCCCACCCTTGAACAGATGTGACAAAGGCCACATACTCCTTCCGCAAGCCGCGGATAATGTGCCTTTTCATCTTTGCCTCAGAGATAGGATCATCAGGATCCAGTGCCGACAGCTCAGCACACAAGCTCTTCATCTTTAAGAAGTACTTGGAGATGGAAAGGTCTCTCTGAGTTGCCCTGACCAACTCATTCTCCAGGAACTGAAGCTGGGCCACATTCTTCCTATTTAACAACTCATCAATGGTTGTCCAAATATCAGTAGCCGACTCACACCCAACGATGTGATCAAACAATTCCGGAGACACGGCTCTCTTCAGAATGAACTTCGCCTTAGCATTTGTTCTTCTCCAGAGCCTAACCTGCTCAGCAGTACCGAAAGCAGCAGTGACTTCCTGCCTGTCGTCACCACCGACGACTTCTCACAGCTCCTCGCCAAGAAGATAACTCTTCATGCACGACTTCCACTTTTTGAAGTTAGTCGGCGTTAAGAGTTTAATGCCAAGACCTCTTGCAAAGCTCCCTTCCATTGCAACACCTGTTGGCAACCTTTCAGCAGCTCTGAGCAACAACACAGGTTGATCACCACTAAATCACTGAGTAACAACACTGGCTGACTTCCGCTCACGCAACTGAACCTCAGAAACCTCGCTTTGATACCATGTTAAATTTTCTCAACGTGGTCAGCAAGATAGCCCAAACGCCAAATTAATATCTTCGGAACTACCCAGTTCACACGTTGAACCAGCGCAAACCAAGGAACAGAGGTTAATCCCAACAAACAATGGAAGCACAAGCAGGTCTTTTATTCATTCACTTCTTTACAACGCGAGGCATACATAGCAAGACATGATTTCGCTAGTATAACAGCTGTAAATAAAAAGCACCAAAAACAAGCCGGGCGAACAGCACCGGAGTCCGCCGAGACCGCGAGGTCGCTGAGGTCGCCGAGTCCGCTGAGCTCGCCCAAGCTAAGCTGCAATCCGCCGAAAAACCACGGAGTCCGCCGAAGCCGCGAGGCCGCGCGGACACACCGTTATTCGTCTCCTGCTGAACCTGAACTGAGGAACACCCCTACCCGCCTGAAGCCGGAGTACAGGTTATTGAAGCTGGCAAAGATGCAACAGAACTGACAAGCCGCAGAGCGACCTCCTGCTGAGTCCGCAGAGACCGCACACTTCCAAGTACTTGACCGAAGTCACAGCCAAACTCCTGGCTCCTTGAAGCTACCCGCGCGACCTGCACACAGCAAACGTCAGCACTGAAACAATCCGCGCGGACTGACAAACTGAGACCGCTGCACTTCGCTCAACCCAACTTACTGTTCACTCAAGTTACTTAGGTTACTGTAGATGTGTTAGGGGGTCCTATTTATAGGCAAGGTGAGGAGTGTGGTCACCGCCCAAGAGATAGCGACACCGCCCCAGCCCGCGCGAAAGCAAAACTCCGTCCGCCGAGTCCGCAAGGACTTAGCAGGATACCAAGGAAAACCGCCAGGAGCAAGGCAACCATTGACGAACCCTCTCCAGTCCGCCCAATCTATGCGGACAAGGCATCAGCCCGCAAAGCTCCAACCACTACAGGATAGCAATCCCCTTCAATGGTTGTCCGCACAAACCCGAGGCAGTCCGCAAGACTCACACCTCAATCCGCCACAAGTCCACGACCAAAGGCAGATAGCAACAGTCCGCCCGGTCACAGCGGACTTGGCGGATACCGCGGACACTATGGTCTTGGCACAAAGTGTGACCAAGTCCAAAACCATCAAAGGCCCATGCGAGCATGGCGGACACAAACTCCCATCCGCCAAACACCCTAGCACAGACCGCCATCAGTCCGCGAGCTCCTCGCACTTCTGTCCAACGCAGCAGCCATCCCCGGACTCCAAAACCAGTCCGCCAATTGACCTCCACAGCAAAGCACCTGCTGTGCCACCAGAGCTCGACAAGGCCTCAGCCAAGATCTAAGCTCAGTCCGCAACAGCCCAAACCGCGGACACGCCAGTCCGCAAGGTTTCCGCGAACATAAGCCAACCCGCCTATCAGCACAAGCTTGCACCCGCGGCCACTGAGCAATGCACCAGTCCGTAAGCCTCCATCCGCTTAGGCTGCTCCTTGGCAAGGCCAAACAGCAAACACCCTATCCGCAGAATCCAGGCCGCATAGTCCGCGGACTCTATGCAACAAGCCGCTCAGAAGACAGCCGGCTTTCAACTAGACCTTCCACCAGGCCGCACATCACAGTCCGCCCAGTCCGCCTAGTCCGCCAAAGCTGTCCGCCCCAGGCTGCCCGGCCTGTCCCGTCACCCACTTCCACTTCACAAAATTCAACACTCCCCCTTGAAGTGGGAAGTGGTGACCAAGCCCAGCAAGCTGCACAAGCGTTTAAAAGGCCCCTTCGATAGTGGCTTCGTGAAGATGTCAGCAAGATTATCTTCACTCCGAACATGCCCGACCAGCAGAGATCCTTCTAACACCTTCTCCCTGATGAAATGGTGATCAATCTCTATATGCTTGGTCTTGGCGTGACACACTGGATTGTTAACCAGTTTGAGAGCACTCTCATTGTCACCCCGGAGTAAAGTGGGCCCTTGCACTTCTTCATGAACATCCTCTATAAGCCTCCTCAACCAAACGGCTTCCCGAGCAGCCAAGGCCGAAGCCTTATACTCCGCCTCCGTGGTTGAAACCGACACCGAGTCCTGCTTCTTGCTACACCACGAGATACTAGCTGAACCGCAAGTGAACACATAACCTGAAGTAGACCTTCGATCATCCGAATCACCGCCATAGTCAGCATCTGTGTACCCGAGCAACGCAAACTCTGTGTCCCTTCTATAGAGGAGTCCCATGTCAGAAGAAGCCTGGACATACTTCAGAATTCACTTTGCCGCCACTAGATGAGACTGCCTTGGTTCAGCCATATACCGACTTACTCGGCCAATAGCATAAGCGATATCCGGCGTTGTAATCGTCAGGTAAATCAAGCTCCCCACAAGAGCCCTGAACACCAAGGGATCATGAAGAACCCTTCCCTCATCTCGTCGAAGCTTCAACCCAGATTCCAGTGGAGTAGAGCACTTCTTCCCTTCGCCTATGCCGAACCGCTTCACAATGCGATCAGCATACCCTTTCTGGCTAATGAGAACCCCGCACTCCTTCCTCTCCACTTCCAGACCGAGAAAGTGATGCAACTCTCCCAAGTCTTTCATCTCGAAGTGTATAGCAAGCTCAGCCCTGAGCCTTGCTACTTCCCCCTCCGAATTCCCTGTGATGATCATGTCATCCACATACAGCAGGACCAAGACTCGTAGCTCCCCCTTCTTCTTGACGAACAAGCTTGAATCCGAGTTGGAAGCAAGGTATCCACAGAATTGCAAGTACTCTGCAATCTTCCCATACCAAGCTCTAGGATCTTGCTTCAACCCATAGAGAGCCTTCCTGAGTTTGCAGACATAGTCCGGATGCTTTTCAGAGACAAAACCAAGCGGCTGATCCATGAAGATGTCCTTGTCAATCTCTCTGTAAAGAAAGGCATTCTTCACATCGAGTTGCCACAACCTCCATCCCTTGCTAGCAGCCAAGGCGATCACCACTCTTACTGAAGTCATCTTCGCAACTGGACTAAATGTCTCCTCATAGTCTTCTCTATACTATTGTGAGAATCCTCTAGCTACCAGGCGAGCCTTGAACCGATCAATGCTCCCATCAGCCTTCTTCTTCAACTTATACACCCACTTGCAAGTAACCGGAGTAATGCCATCAACCTTGGGCACAAGGTCCCAGGTTTCATTCTTCTTCAGAGTATCAATCTCTTCCTTCATGGCATCATCCCACTCCTTCACTCCAGTGGCCTCGTTGAAGTTTGCAGGCTCTCGCTCATCCAGAGGACCTGCAAAGAAGCAGGAGACAAAGCTCACTGCATTCCCATCACAGTACCGAGCCGGTGGCTTAACCACCCTCTTCGATCTCCGAAGACACGGCTCCTTGCTCACGGCTTCCGTTGCTTCTTCGGGCTCCACTCCTACCTGGGACAAGCATTGAGCAGTGCTCCCCCTGCTTCCTGAGCCAGAAGGCTCAGCCTCGGAGTTCGAAGCAACAGGAGCTGCTGGTGAAACAGCAAGCTCCTCTTCCAAGCCTTCAGCAGCCTCCATCGGTGCTTCATCAATCTTGCTACTTCCGGTTAGCTCCACCGAGCCACCTCCATATGACGTCAGCTCGTCAAAGACAACGTCTCTTGACACCACGAACTTCTTCGTCACAGGGTACATGCATTTCCATCCCTTCTTCCGCTCATCATAGCCAACAAAGACAAGTTTCCTTGCCTTCGCATCCAGCTTTGTCCGTGAAGCATCCGGGACATGCACGTAGCAAGTTGAACCGAACACCCGAAGGTGTCCAACACACGGCTTCTCCTTCAGCAACAGCTCAATAGGAGTCTTCATATTGATAGGGCTGAGTGACATTCGGTTGATAACATAAGCAGCACAAGACATTCCCTCCGCCCAAAAGGACCTTGGGATATCTTTCGCATGAAGCCAACATTTGCAGGTCTCCGTCAGATGACGGATCTTCCGCTCCGCTACCCCATTTTGTTGTGGAGTGTGAGCACAAGTAAGCTCCCGTTGGATCATGTGCTTCCTGCAGAAGTTAGAAAACTCGGAGGAGACAAACTCACCCCCGTTATCAGTTCTAAGCTTCTTAATCCGCAAGCCAATCCGGCCTTCTACCAACTCCTTAAACTCCACAAACAAACAGAAGGCTTCCGACTTCTCCTTTAAGAAGTACACCCAAGTATACCTTGAGTAGTCATCAACCAAGACAAGCATGTATCTGCTTCCAGCAAGGATGGCAGTAACCGTCGGTCCCATCAGGTCGCCATGAATACACTCCAGTGGCTTCTTGCTCCTTGTTTGTGATTTATCAAACGGAAGGCGATGTGCCTTACCGTATTGACATCCCGCACAAACATGTCCATCACCAAAGGAGGACAACTTCGGTAACCCCCTCACCAAACTTCTACTCGCCATCGCCTTCAGCTTGTCCATACCAACATGCCCCAGCCTTTCATGCCAGATAGCAGCACTATCATTGGCTCTCATTTTATCAACATAAGCACTGGTGGAAAGAACAAACAAGTTCTTCACCCTCCTCCCAACATGAGCAACATCAGCCTTTACCGCTGATACGTTGCGAAGGAACCTCACGTCTGTTGGCCCAAACAGAACGTGATACCCAACGTCCACCTCATTGGTCACCGAGAAGAGGTCTTTCTTCATGCCCGACACGTGATACACACTCCTTAACGTGAGTGGCCCCTGATCACTACCCAAAGACACGACCCCCTCTTTCTCTACTGCATAAACAGTATTATCAGCAATGATAATAGCTTCATTACCTGAGTAAGCCTGCATGGAGGTGAACTTCGACTTGTCTCCGGTGAGGTGATGACCACACCCAGAGTCCACGATCCACTCGCTGTTGAAGTCCTCAGCAGACAAGGCCCGGACACAAGTGCCCGTCATAAAAGCTCCGCCCCATCCTGCTTCTTCACTTCTCGAGCAAGCTTCCTCCTTTCCCGCAGCATGCCCAGGCTGCAGTTTGACCTTGCAGTCCCGCTTGAAGTGCCCTCGCTGATGACACCGGTAGCACTTCAGATTCTTCTTCCAGTCCTTAGGAGCATTGCTCCTCTCCAGTGGATATGAAGTTGAAGTCTCCTTCTCACCGGCGGCCTGCACCTTCTTCTTCTTCTTCCCTTCCCATCCTTTCTTCTTGCCTGAGAAGAGAGCTTCGCTGCCTTCCTGATTCAGGTTCACTCCAGTCATCTGCCTTGCTAAGCTCTCCTGCGAGGCAAGCAGATTCTCCAGCTCCAGCAACGACGGCTGAGTAGCCCACCCTTGAACAGATGTGACAAAGGCCACATACTCCTTCCGCAAGCCGCGGATAATGTGCCTTTTCATCTTTGCCTCAGAGATAGGCTCATCAGGATCTAGTGCCGACAACTCAGCACACAAGCTATTCATCTTTAAGAAGTACTTGGAGATGGAAAGGTCTCTCTGAGTTGCCCTGGCCAACTCATTCTCCAGGAACTGAAGCCGCGCCACATTCTTCCTATTGAACAACTCATCAATGGTTGTCCAAATATCAGTAGCCGACTCACACCCAACGATGTGATCAAACAATTCCGGAGACACGGCTCTCTTCAAAATGAACTCCGCCTTAGCATTTGTTCTTCTCCAGAGCCTAACCTGCTCAGCAGTACCGAAAGCAGCAGTGACTTCCTGCCTGTCGTCACCACCGACGACTTCCCACAGCTCCTCGCCAAGAAGATAACTCTTTATGCACGACTTCCACTTTTTGAAGTTAGTCGGCGTTAAGAGTTCAATGCCAAGACCTCTTGCAAAGCTCCCTTCCATTGCAACACCTGTTGGCAACCTTTCAGCAGCTCCGAGCAACAACACAGGTTGATCACCACTAAATCACTGAGTAACAACACTGGTTGACTTCCGCTCACGCAACTGAACCTCAGAAACCTCGCTTTGATACCATGTTAAATTTTCTCAACGTGGTCAGCAAGATAGCCCAAACGCCAAATTAATATCTTCGGAACTACCCAGTTCACACGTTGAACCAGCGGAAACCAAGGAACAGAGGTTAATCCCAACAAACAATGGAAGCACAAGCAGGTCTTTTATTCATTCACTTCTTTACAACGCGAGGCATACATAGCGAGACATGATTTCGCTAGTATAACAGCTGTAAATAGAAAGCACCAAAAACAAGCCGGGCGGACAGCACCGGAGTCCGCCGAGACCGCGAGGTCGCCGAGTCCGCTGAGCTCGCCCAAGCTAAGCTGCAATCCGCCGAAAAACCACGGAGTCCGCCGAAGCCGCGAGGCCGCGCGGACACACCGTTATTCGTCTCCTGCTGAACCTGAACTGAGGAACACCCCTACCCGCCTGAAGCCGGCGGACAGGTTATTGAAGCTGGCAAAGATGCAACAGAACTGACAAGCCGCAGAGCGACCTCCTGCTGAGTCCGCAGAGACCGCACACTTCCAAGTACTTGAGCGAAGTCACAGCCAAACTCCTGGCTCCTTGAAGCTACCCGCGCGACCTGCACACAGCAAACGTCAGCACTGAAACAATCCGCGCGGACTGACAAACTGAGACCGCTGCACTTCGCTCAACCCAACTTACTGTTCACTCAAGTTACTTAGGTTACTGTAGATGTGCCAGGGGGTCCTATTTATAGGCAAGGTGAGGTGTGTGGTCACCGCCCAAGAGATAGCGACACCGCCCCAGCCCGCGCGAAAGCAAAACTACGTCCGCCGAGTCCGCAAGGACTTAGCCGGATACCAAGGAAAACTACCAGGAGCAAGGCAACCATTGACGAACCCTCTCCAGTCCGCCCAATCTATGCGGACAAGGCATCAGCCCGCAAAGCTCCAACCACTACAGGACAGTAATCCCCTTCAATGGCTGTCCGCACCAACCCGAGGCAGTCCGCAAGACTCACACCTCAATCCGCCACAAGTCCACGACCAAAGGCAGATAGCAACAGTCCGCCCGGTCACAACGGACTTGGTGGATACCGCGGACACTATGGTCTTGGCACAAAGTGTGACCAAGTCCAAAAACATCAAAGGCCCATGCGAGCATGGCAGACACAAACTCCCGTCCGCCAAACACCCTAGCACAGACCGCCATCAGTCCGCGAGCTCCTCGCACTTCTGTCCAACGCAGCAGCCATCCCCGGACTCCAAAACCAGTCCGCCAATCGACCTCCACAGCAAAGCACCTGCTGTGCCACCAGAGCTCGACAAGGCCTCAGCCAAGCTCTAAGCTTAGTCCACAACAGCCCAAACCGCGGACACGCCAGTCCGCAAGCTTTCCGCAAACATAAGCCAACCCGCCTATCAGCACAAGCTTGCACCCGCGGCCACTGAGCAATGCACCAGTCCGCAGGCCTCCATCCGCTTAGGCCGCTCCTTGGCAAGGCCAAACAGCAAACACCCTATCCGCAGAATCCAGGCCGCATAGTCCGCAGACTCTATGCAACAAGCTGCTCAGAAGACAGCCGGCTTTCCACTAGACCTTCCACCAGGCCGCACATCACAGTCCGCCCAGTCTACCTAGTCCGCCAAAGCTGTCCGCCCCAGGCCGCCCGGCCTATCCCGTCACCCACTTCCACTTCACAAAATTCAACATCAATTCCTCGCGAACGGAAGTATTCCTCGTCATGCACAATTATCCCTCTCTTCAGAGACTAAGGGCTCTTACACTAAACTCTGGAGACCAATCTAAGTACTGCGACTACCATCGAGGTCACACACATAAAATAGAACATTGTTTGTGACTAAATGCAGATATCAAAAGATTCGTTCGTCTAGGGTTTCTTGAAGAGTTCCTGCAGCACAAGAGCCCTGAATCAGCAAGACCAAAGTAAGCCTGCATAAGTTAAATTCTCAGGGTAACCGTCCCAAGGGAGAACTTGTTCTTTGCCTGTGAAACATCCAAGATGCCCAACAACTCTGCTTATGTATCATAATTTCAACGACTATATAGCAAGCCACGGGTTTCTCATCGTGTGCATAAACAACAAGTGTCATTTTTAATTCCAAGAAATGTTTCACGATCATATAAACAAAGTGTTCGGACCTCCCAAAAGAAGACTTCGACCTCTTCCAAATAGAGTGTTCGGATCTCCCAAAAGGAAACTTCGACATGTTCCAAACAGAATGTTCGGATCTCTCAAAAGACGGCTTCGACCTCTTCCACAAAGAATGTTCGGATCTCCTAAAAGGAGTCTTCGCTCTCTTCTAAACAGAGCATTTGGATCTCCCAAAAGGATACTCCGGCCTATTTCAAATAGAGTGTTCGAATCTCCCAAAAGAAGACTCCGGACTCTTCCAAACTATAAAGTGTTCAGATCTCCTAAAATGAGACTCTGGCCTCTTCCAAACAGAGTGTTCAAATCTTCCAAAAAGAGACGTTGACTTCTTACAAATAGAGTGTTCAGATTTCTCAAAGGGAGACTCCTACCTCTTCCAAATAGAGTGTTTGGAACTCCCAAAAGGAGACTCTAACTTCTTCCAAATAGAGTGTTTGGATTTTCCAAAAGGAGACTCATGCCTCTTCTAAACAGAGTGTTTGGATCTCCCCCAAAAGGAGACTCCGACCTCTTCCAAACAGAGTGTTCAGATCTACCAAAAGGAGACTCCGACCAATTCCAATTAGACTGGTGTCTCTGGCCTCTTCCAAGCAGAGTGCTTGGATTTTCCAAAAGGAAACTCTGACCTCTTCCAAATAGTGTATTTGGATCTCCCAAAAGGAAACTCCAGCCTCTTCCAAATAGAGTGTTCGGATCTCCCAAAAGGATACTCCACCCACGTAACCACCCACGTAACCACCCCTTATTGGTGGGTGCAAATAACAAAAATAATATCGGTCTGCACATAATTAAATTATTAAAATAATGCACGCGTCAAACCATATTAAATTGGGTTGTAATTAGAAAATATGATGGTTACAGTCTGCAGACGACCACATAACTACCGTTACCACCCCTAAGGCAAATAAATAGGACCCAAATTGCTCCTTCATTTTCATCTTTCTCTCCTCCTGCCTTTCCTCCTACGGGCACAAGAGTTCCCTCGAAGATCTCCTTGTGGCTTCAAAAACTTCAAATGCATTCAAGCTCCCCTTGCGCACAACGCTCAAAAGAGCACCTCTGCTCCCATGCGCGCCTTCGCATGCTCCGCTCTCAAACATGCCTCCGCGCGTCCCGCTCTCAAGACTATTCCTGAGCGCATGCTTCACTCCGGAATGATGCATGCAGTCCACAAGATTTTCTAAAATGAGCGGAGCACCTCTCAAGCGTACTTGACACACATTCCACTACAAGCGACGTGTGTTCCGTTTGTACCGCAACAGGGATTCCGAGCCTGTGTTGAAAATGTGCCCTGTGTGCCTGGGGCGTGTGGTCATTGGACCAACGTCTGTGGTGAATGATGCTTAAATGCACTTTGTTGTCGCCAATATATATATATATGATATGTCTTGTTTGCAGAGATGGAGAAATGCTGCCCCGAGTAAGGGGTTAGATCGTTATAAACGGGTCAGCAAAATGCTGACCGTTGCTTTGTTTACCACGTTTTGGTGGGCCCTTCTGTGGAAGTGTTGTAGAGCCAAGTGGAAAGTAGCGGGTTGAAGCCCATGTGATGCAATTGGCTAGCCCTCGAAGGCCCAAAAGTGAATATTTACTGTTTTCATGTGTGGCCGACCTATGTGTCGATGTATGAAACCACTTGTTGTATATGAAACAGTTGTAATAAGGCTACGACCGAAACATGTGATGGAATATATGTGTATGTTATGTCATTCCTTTTGTGTAGTGGACATTCTTAGTATGAGTGGGTTCCGCTAGAATGATCTGTGGTAGGATGCGTTTCTACTTGAACTTGGGTTTGGCAACAACTTATAATCTCCTTACCTGTCCGTAGTATATGGCATCGGGCCCCGGCCGGACCTCCTGTCATATGCTAAGCGACGGATGGGGGCGTTACAAAATTGGTATCAGATTCCGTTAATTCTCAGTCTTCCTTCTTTAAATTCGTGGTCAAATTCTCTTAAGGGGTGGTGATCACATGTATGTGCGCTACCGTTATAACAATAATGAACCCATGAATGTCCACGTAGAAATGAACATACACGTGTTTGTGGAACTAGTATGTTCCTGTGATTGCTTTTGGCAATATTAGTAGTTGCCTAATTGCGTGTTTCACGACTGTAGGCAACTAGAAGGGATGTGGGGGCAGCAGGAAACCTAGCACTCGGTGGAGAGTTATGCATCCACTGAGGTGCCAACACCTCCTCCTTCTGTAGAGATGGTTCAGAGGATAGCTGATGTGGTCTTTGCAATGATCAATGCCCAACCTGACAGGCATGTATAGCCCCCTGTTCCTATGGTGGCATTAATGCCAGTTGGTTTATTTGAGCAGATTGCAAGGGGAAGAGCATCCGCTCAGTTGTTGAATATGTGCTTGATGCAAGGACCGTACACGGTCGATGAGTACTTTCATGCACTTATCGTGCTGAGACGACATGCAGAGTTTGTGTTTGAAACTGAAGCAATTAAGATCAACCGATTTTATGATGGTTTGCTCCCTGAACTACATTTTTTGTTGATGGGTCCTAAGTTAATGGGATTCCAAACATTGGTGGAGTCAGCTAGACTGTTGGAGATGGAGTTGGCAAAAGTCCACCAGATGCCTGAGGTCAGGGAATCGAGTTCTACAGGGTCTGGAAAGTCTGCTCACCGTAGGAGGTGGAAACACGAGACTAGAGCATTGAAGAGTCAAGCTCTGCATTCTTGTTATACTTATGGCAAGGTGGGTCATATGGCTCGAGATTGTCGTGGAGGGGCCCCGAAGGCAAAAAAGGCTCAGACTAGAGCAGCTGCAGGGCGAACTCCATATACTTGCTACTCGTGTGGCAAGGAGGGACATATTGCCCGGGACTGCCAAAGTGGCCCTTAGTTGACACCACACTAAAAGGGATGTACATAAATAACTGTAATTGTGCACCGTACATGTTCTCATAACTAATGATGTATATAATGCTGATTTTGCATATATAAACATGTTATGATGCATGATTAAGAAGTCGTTTGATTAAGGCTTAATATATGCCCTGCGTGCATATCTTCGTATCATAGATAAGAGTGGAATGAGATGGTCATAGTGAAAAGAGTGAATATTGGTAGAAAGTTATATGTTAAGATGTCGTTATGATGTCATGTCAGGACGTAGGAGCGTATGTGCTGACAATAGTTGTGTTTGATGTGATCATAGGTATAGACTAGCTCTTGGAGCAGCGTACTGGTATAGATTACACCTTCACAGAAGTCACACTGGGAAAGATCACCGAACGAGGGACTAAGTTCGCTTATATGCGAGGATCGTGCAAGATATGGATGTCTTCTCTCCAAGTCTTCAAACTTGTTCGGCCATGCACGAAGTAATTCTTCACGCTTATAGTGGCCTTTAGGCCGAAGCCTGGTTGAGTGACACTCCTATTGTGTCGGCTTATACAGATGTGTTTCCTAATGACCCCCATGGGTGATGTCCCCTCAGGATACCAACGATATTATTGCGGTGGTGTCAGGTATGAAACATGTAGCCCACTCCCCAAATCGAGAATAGCCAAAGGAGATGGAAAAATGAATAGTTCAAATAGAAGAATTGCTAAGATAAGATTATTGGAAGTCCCAGGGTGTCACCTTGAGGTGCACTGGCCCTTTAGGGAATAGAAAAGAAGGATGGTAGCCTGCAACTATACATCAACTATAGAGAATTGAATAAGCTTTCAGAGAAGAACATGTATCCGATTCCACAGAGTGATAACGTGTTCGATCAGCTAGTGGGATCAACTATCTGCTCTAAGCTGGACTTAAGATCTGGCTATGATCAGTTAAGGATTCGGGAATGTGACATTCCCCAGATAGCGTTTGGTACATGCTATGGTCATTACAAGTTCACGGTAATGTCGTTTGGGCTAACAAATACGCCATCGGTATTCATAGACCTAATGCACCAAACATTTAGAGAGTACTTGGATTTATTTGTGATCATCTTCATTGATGACATCTTGGTGTACTCTCAATCTGAAGTAGACCATGCGAACCATTTACGGATGGTGTTGCACACCCTGAGTAGAAACAAACTCTATGCCAAGTTCTCAAAGTGTGAGTTCTGGCTATCGTCAGTGGCCTCTCTCCATTGCGGTGGATCCGTCAAAGATAAGAGCCATACGGGAGTGGCCAGTGTTGTCTTCGGTGGCCGAAGTCAGGAGTTTCCTTGGACTGGCGGGCTACTACAGACGTTTCGTAGAAAACTTCTCATGGATCGCTTTGCCTCTTACCACATTAACGAGGAAGGATCAGAAGTTCATCTTGACGTTAGAGTGCGTGCGATCTTTTGAAGAGTCGTTTGACCACGGCGCCTTTTTTGACGTCGTCATGTGGTACAGACGGCTATGAAATTTATAGTGATGCATCAGGGAGTGGCTTATGCTGCGTTCTTATTCAATTTGGAAAAGTGATAACGTATGATTCACAACAGTTGAAAGTGCATGAGCGAAACTATCACGTTCACGATTTGTAGTTGGCGGAGGTGATTTTTGCACTTAAATTGTGGCGTCACTATTTATATGGCGTGAAAGTGGATATATTCACGAACCATAAGAGCCTAAAGTATCTATTAGATCAGAAGGATCTCAATATGCGACAACAAAGGTGGATGGAGTTTCTCGGGGACTACACCTTCCAGATTCATTATACTCCCGGGAAGGGAAATATGGTCGCAGATGCCTTGAGTCGTGGGACTCCGACAAGGGCAAATTGGTTACATATGCATGATGAGCGTCTGATCCAAGTGTTGGAAGCATTAGAGATTTCTTGTGTTGACAAGAATTCCACATAAAATGCATGCTTGAACTGGACGGAGGTACAGTATGACCTTGCGGACAGGGTTCGGCGAGCAACGGAACTTGATGAAAGTTTGCAATACTATGCAGTGGATGGGTCAAATGGCTAATTATCCTGGGATGACGGCCTTTTGCGGAAAGGTGATCGTTTGTGCTTCCCGAATATGAGAAAGCTAAGGGAAGAATTGATGTATGAAGCTCAATTTACGAAATACTCAATTCACTCAGTAAGCACAAAGATGTACAATGACATGAAAAAGCTGAATGCCAGAAGCCTGGAGGTTTCCTGAAGTCGCTACCTATTCTAGAATGGAAGTTTGACGATATTTCGATGGATTTTGTGCATGGTATGCCGAGATCTCAACGCGGTAATGATTTATTTTGGGTGATCGTAGACCGGTTGACTAAAGTGGCTCACTTCATTCCAAACAAGAGGGACGATTCAGTGGAAGTTTTGGCTAAACTTTATGTTGAACAAATTGTATGACTGTACAGTGTGCCCCGTAGTATTGTAAGTGATCGAGACGGGCGCTTCATGTCAAATAATTGGAGCCTAATCCACCAGTTGTTGGGGACAAAATTAAACTTCAGTACGACCTTCCATACTCAAACGGATGGCCGGATTGAGAGGACCAATAGAACAATGGAGGATATGCTCCGAATGTGCTCCTTGGATTTCGGGAAGAGGTGGGAAGACCATCTCTATATGGTAGAGTTCACCTATAATAATAGTTATCAAGCTAGCATACACATGACGCCTTTTGAAGCTTTGTAAGGTAGGAAGTACCGTACACCGTTATCTTGGGCGGAAACAGGCTAGTCTAAGTTGTATAAGCGTATGGAAGTCGGAGAAGCTAATTCGACGATATGCTCTATCCGGGAGAGGCTATTGATAGCCCAAGATAGGCAGGAAAAATACTACAACGTCAAGCATCGGAACGTGGAATTCGCGGTGGGCGATTGGGTATATTTAAAGATTAAACCATTCAAAGGCGTGTCCAGGATTCAGCGCTTGAAAAAGTTAAGTCCGAGGTATCTTGGTCCGTTTGAAGTGGCAGAGCAAATTAGAGAAGATGCCTATCGGTTAGCCCTATCAACAGAACTAAGTGGTTTGCACGATGTGTTTCACATATCGGTGCTGCGAAAAGCTGTGAAAGAGCTAGCTCAAGTGGTTGATGCAGATCAAGTACCGGTCGATAGTAGGCTAACGACAAAAGTGAAGCCTATGCGGATCAAGAACACGAAGATCAACGACTATGGAACATGACAATCGGGATGGTCAAAGTCCAGTGGGACAATTGTGATCGTGAAGAACTAATATGGGAGCGTGAGCAGACCATGCGTGATGAATATCCCGAGTTGTTTGTGTAAGTTATTATAACATTATTTGGATGAATAAAAAGTTATTGTAACTTTTAAGTTGTTGTCTTCCTTATAGCTGCATGCAAATTTCGGGACGAAATTTCTGCAAGGAGGGGAGGGTTGTAACACCCAAAATTTGACAGCAGAAAGTTTGTCACTATCGCCGGGCGATACTAGGCATCGCCTGATGGCAATAGCGATGCAGAGTTGGTTGAGCTACACTCGACCCACTCAATGTGTTTGACGAATCGTCAAAATGTTATCGCCGAGTGGCGATAGTGGGTATCACCATATGGCAATATCGGTAAGCGTTGAGACGTCACTCGACGCACTCGACGCTCTCGACGCACTCAATGCCTGAAAGCATTGAGTGACTTGATATCACGGGCGACAGTGGATATCGCTGGGCGATAGTGCCGTATGGCATGAGACACGTGTCTAGCTGGCTGTTAAGCGGCCTTGTTTCCCTTGTTGTTTTGCTTGCAGGAGAGAAGCAGGTGTGCGATCACCCCTTCCCCAAGGGTGAACTCCACAAGAGACCGTTTTTCGGTTTCAACATTTTTGGTGCGGTGAGCGTGGAGAGTGGTCAACACAGAAAACCTTCAGCGAGCTCAATGATAGGAGGATAAGGATCTGACATGTCGGACTCGCCCCCCCCCCCCCCACCTCTAGCCATGGTGGGGATGTTTGAAGATTTCAGGAACGAGGTGCTGGGCCTCATCAAGTTTGCACTCGGCGCGCGGGCCGAGTGCACAACTCTACCTATCCAGATCGTAGTTGCCCCCTCTCTAGGCGAGGACGCCCCCGGCAGGCGAGCTGGGAAGTAAGTGGCCAAGGAGGGCCGGGGGTGCGAGCTCTCCGGGCGTGTGCTCTTCCCCGGCTCGGCAGGCGGAGGCCGGATCAGCGAGCTGGGCCTGCGAGATGCGCCATCTTGCCAAGTAGGGGGAGGCAGCCCCTTCAGCGACTTGGACTCTTCTGCCCCAGTTCCAGAGGGGTTCTGGGAACCCGAGATATCCTACTACATCGGGAAGGGAGACCCGATCCAACACGTCTAGTGGTTTGAGGATGTGGTCTCGATCCGACAGATGTTAGATGGGTTCAATTGCCGACTCTTCGCCATCTCCCTCAAGGAGAAGGCGAAGGAGTGGTTTCACCAGCTGCCGACCAGCTCCATCTACTGCTTCAAGGACCTGCGCCGGGGGTTCATATTGAGGCTCACTACCTTAAAGAGGAGGAAGAAGGAGTCAGAGTCCCTGTTCCACATCAAGCAAGGAGTGAATGAGACGTTGGGGAGCTATATCGATCGGTTCCAGGAGGAGGTCACCCAGGTCCAAGAGATGTCGGGCCATAGCCTAATGATGGCCTTCACCCTGTGGTTGCAGCATGGTTTCTTCAGGATGGAGCTGAAGAGAGTGCCCCCCCTCTCCTACGAGGAGCTGATGGAGAGGGCGGCGAGAGAAGTTGACGGGGAGGTGTAAAATCCGGATTTCGCCTGGAAGCTGGCCAGGTGGGCCACAGAGGAAGAGAAGGAGCTAAGAGGCAGAAGAGGGCAGGAGGAGAGGAGGGTCGAGCCCCGGCAGAGGGAGCAGAGGCAGCTTCAGGGGCAGCAGCATCCCAGGTGGGGGCGTCAGGAGCTCGACCGTCGGCTGGGCTGGAGGCCCGTGTGGCAAGGGCAGGGGCCACAGAGAGGGTATCAAGGAAAGGACCGCCATCAAGGTGGGCAAGATCAATTCCACCCCCCGGGTTGGAGGCGGAATCAGAGTCCTCGTCTCCCCGATCAGGAACAGGCTATGGCCATAGCCATAGGGGAGAGGAGGAGAGCTGCAAGGAGGAGGAGGAGAGAAGTTAGGGTGGAGTTGCCCTACTATGACTTCCATCAAGAGGAAGGGCACGCCACAGCCACGTGCCTGGAGTTCCTCGAAATGAGGGGAAATAGGGAGCAGCAGCAGCAGGGGCGCCAGGAAGTGAGGATAGAGGAGGTCCTAACTCGGGCAGAGGAGGACCGTTGTGAAGACCGGTTGGACGTCAGAACCCGAGGAGGGATCAGAGTGATCCACAGGGGGGATAGAGGCCTCCCGAAGGGCGAGCCTCCATACCATGTACTGCCGGAGCGTTAGCTCCACATCCCAAACCCCACCCCCGGAAGAGAGGATTACCTTCTCGAGGAGCAATATGCCGGATCATGAGGATCCATTTTGCAATGCGCTGGTCATCCAGACAGCCATCAAAAATTTTACCGTCTCCCGGATCCTCGTTGACAATGGAAGCTCCGTCAACATCGTCTTTAAGAAGGCGTTTGATGCGATCAAGGTGGAAGCGAAGAGGGTGTTGGCCTCGGATGAGCCCTTGTTTGGATTTTTGGGTGAGAGGAAGGAGGTAGAAGGAGGAGTGGGGCTCCACGTCACCCTGGGCGGGGGGCAGTCTAGGAACTGCAGGTTCGTCATCATAGATGCCCCCAGCAGCTACAACGCCATCTTTGGGAGGCCCCTCATCAGCGCCTTCCCCTGCGCCCCCTCATCGTTTCATCAGTGCTTGAAGTTCAATGTCGAGGGGATCCAGGTCCTGGTCAGGGGGACCCCAAAGTGGCGCGGGAGTGCTACGTCACCGCCGTGAACTACATCTCTTGGCAGGAGGGAGCCAAGGAGATGGAGTGAAGGATGGGGGAAGCAGAGCAGGAGGCTGACAGGGAGGAGCTGAAGGCGGAGAGCTGCACCGAGGTTGAGGTGGCAGGATAAGATCAGGAGGAGTTGGCCGAGGCAATGGTCATGGAGGAAGAGGTGGAGGCGGAGGTACTCGTCCCAGGGGAGAGGGATGTTGGAGAATGGGGGGAGAAGTCCAGGTTGGAGGCTGCGGAAGAGGTGGTGGAGCTGGAGGACCTCACCCGTGAAGGCAGGGTGGAGAAGGCCCGCGTTAGCGGAGGGCTAACCCCGGAGGACCAAGGCAGGATGCTGGTATACATCTAGAAGAACGTGGACATTTTCGCATGGAGCATCGCGGAGATGCCGGGGGTTGACGCGGATATGGCTTGCCACCACCTCAATTTGGACCCGGGAGCACGCCCTGTCCAACAAAAGAAGAAGTACATTGCGGACAAGCTGGCTGAGCCAATCAGAGAAGAAGTGGCAAAGCTTCTCAAGGCCGGCTTCGTGTCTGAGATCCAATACCCCGGCTGGGTCTCCAATGTATTCATGGTTAAAAAGTGAGACGGTCGGTGTCGTATGTGTATCGACTTCTCTTTGCTTAATAAATCTTGTCTTAAGGACTATTATCTCTTACCTCGGATCGACGCGCTGGTTGACTCAGTTGTTGGTTTTCCTGTAATGAGTTTTCTAGATAAATTTTCAGGTTATCATCAAATCAGGATGCACCCCCCGGATGTCAAGGACGTCTCGTTCATCACAGGTGATGGGTGCTACTGCTATAAAATGATGCCCTTTGGGCTGAAGAATGAAGAGACGACCTATCAAAAGATTATGGACAGGGTCTTCTCGGAACAGAAGGGGAGGAACCTGGAGGTGTACGTAGATGATCTTATAATCAAGAGTCAGGATGTGGACTCTCACCTCCAGGACCTAGAAAAGACCTTCGCCACCCTGCGCAAGTACAAGATGCGGCTGAACCCCCTAAAGTGTGTCTTCGAGGCTGGCAGGGGGAAGTTCTTGGGGCATCTCCTCACCCCCGCGGGGGTCGAACCAAATCCTGATAAGGTCAAGGCTATCGTGGAGCTGGGGTCACCGCGGAATACTAAGGAGGTGCAACAGTTGATAGGGAAGCTGGCAAGGTTAAGCAGGTTCCTCTCCCGGGCTGGGGAGAAGTGCTCCCCCTTCTTCAAAACACTAAGGGGGGGGCAAAAATTTGAGTGGACCAGGGAGTGCGAGGAGGCATTCCAGGCCCTCAAGATGCAGCTGACACGGGCTCCGTTGCTCCAAGGGCCAAAGGAGGGGGAGGACCTATTTTTGTATCTCGGGGTCGGGGCGGAGGCCTTAAGCTCCGTCCTAGTTCATGAGAAGGGGAAGAAGCAGATCCCCATATACTACGTGAGCCGGGTCTTGAGGAAGGCCAAGCTCCGATATCCAATTTTGGATAAGTTGGCCTTTGCCCTGGTCATCTCGGCCCAAAGGCTGCGGCCCTATTTCCAGGCACACTTCATCCGAGTGGTGACTGATCATCCCCTCCGCAACAACTTTGAGGGCGTGGAGAATTGTGGTAGGCTGGACAAGTGGTCGGTGGAGTTGAGCGAATTCGACATCTCCTTCATCCCCCGCCTCTTGATCAAGGATCAAGCGATGGCCGACTTTTTGGTCGATTATATGATTGAGGTGGCAGAGGAAGAGCTCACTCGTCCCACTCCATGGAAGGTGAAGGTAGATGGCACCTCGGGGAGGCATTCCCTGGGGGTGGGGGTGATCTTGGAGAGCCCCCAGGGAACTAGAATTGAGCATATGGTGGTGGTGCACTTCCCCATCACTAATAATCAGGCCGAGTATGAGGCCGTGATAGCAGGGCTGCGCCTGGCCAGGGAGCTGGGGGTGCTGGACGTAGAGGTCCTTACCGACTCCATGGTGGTAGCTTCCCAGATCAATGGGGAGTTTGAGGCAAGAGAGCCTACCCTTCGACTATACTTAGCTAAAGTGAAGGGGTCATTGACACATTCCAAACTTTTTCTATCTAACACGTGCCCCAGGAGGAAAATGAGCAGATCAGCCAACTAGCGAAGCATGGTCCTCGGGTGGGGGGAACTATCACCAACCTATTCCGCCCTTCCATCGAAGAGGGAGAGCTCATGGAGATAGACCAGCGGCCCTCGTGGATGGACTCAATCACGAATTTGCTCTCCATGGGAGAGTATCCGGAGGGGGTGGACAAGAAGAAGCTCAGGTACAAATCGGCGTACTACCTTCTCCTGGACGGGCAGTTGTACAGGAATACTCTCTCAGGGATGTTGGCTCGTTGCGTGGCCGAGGGGGAAGTACAAAGAATCTTGGAAGAAGTCCACTCCGGAGAGTGTGGGAGTCACTCCGGGAGTCGGACCCTGGAAGGAAGGATCGTCAAGCAAGGGTATTTCTGGCCCACCATGGGCCGCGATGCGACAGAGTTCGCGAGAAGATGCCATAAGTGCCAGTTGTTTGCCCCCCTCCAGCTACAGCCGGCTCAGCGACTCAAAATTATCACAGCCCCCTGGCCCTTTGCGATTTGGGGAATGGACTTGGTCGGACCGTTCCCCCAGGCCAGTGGGCAGAGTAGGTTCCTACTGGTGATGATTGATTATTTCTCCAAGTGGATGGAGGTGAAGGCATTGGCCAAGGTGACTTCCCATGTCGTCAGGAACTTTGTTTGGGGGGAGACCATCTGCCATCACGGGCTGCCCCAGGCCATTGTCACGGACAACGGGCCTCGGTTTGCCAGCGCAGAATTCACCAGCTTTTGTTGGCAGCTCGGGATCGACCTCAGGTTTGCCCGGGTTCACCACCCCAGGAGCAACGAGAAGGTGGAGGCCGCAAACAAGATCATTATTAACCTCCTAAAGAAGAAAGTCAAAAATCTGAAAGGAAGCTGGGTGGAGCAACTTCCCGCGGTTCTCTGGGCCCTGAGGACCACCCCCAACACAACAACAGGGGAGATTCCTTTCAAGCTCTCCCATGGGTGCGAGGCGGTACTCCCCGTGGAATTTGAACTTCAAACGCCTCAAGTTGTCGCAACCGGGGGAGGCAGTGAAGAATGGCAAGCCGAGAACGAGGAAGAGTTGCGGCTCTCTCTTGACATGGTGGAGGAACTATGGGACCTTTCTGTCATCCGATAAGAAGAGGTGAAGAGGAGGATGGATAAGTACTTTGATAAGTACGTCAGAGTTAAACAGTTTACAGAGGGGGACTTGGTGGTGAAGAAGGTGGATGCAGCGGGAAGGTCGACAACCATGGGGAAGCTCAACCCCAACTGGGAAGGTCCGTTCATTGTAAAAGAAGCACTGAGGTCAGGAGGGTATCGACTCCGAAATGTGGAGGGTGAGACCCTAAGTCTCACCTGGAGCGGTGATGTCTTGAAGCGTTTTTATCCTTGAGACATGTAAGTGGTGTTTTGTTCTTAATAAAATATCTTGATATATCAATTCTACTGCGGTAATTCGTACGATAGGATGTATTCATTTGATAGACCCTGAGCAGATCCCGCTATCAGGCTCTCATCTACCTGACAGGGCTGGATGTCACTCGATGTCTGCCTTGGACCCCGAGCAGATCCCGCTGTCAGGCTCTCACCTAGCTGACAGGGCTGGAAGTCACTCGATGGTGTCAACCTTGGACCCCGAGCAGATCCTGCTATCAGGCTCTCACCTAGCTGACAGGGCTGGATGTCACTCGGTGTCAGCCTTGGACCCCGAGCAGATCCCGTTGTCTGGCTCTCACCTAGCTGACAGGGCTGGAAGTCACTCGATGGTGTCAACCTTGGACCCCGAGTAGATCTCGCTGTCAGGCTCTCACCGAGCTGACAGGGCTGCATGTCACTCGGTATCAGCCTTAGACCCCGAGCAGATCCCGCTGTCAGGCTCTCACCTAGCTGACATGGATGGATGTCACTCGGTGTCAACCCTGGACCCCGAGAAGATCCCACTGTTAGGCTCTCACCTAGCTGACAGGGCTGGATATCACTCGTTGTCAACATTGGACCCCGAGCAGATTCCGCTGTCAGGCTCTCACCCAGCTGACAGGGCTGGATGTCACTCGGTGTCAACCTTGCACCCCGAGTAGATCCCGCTTTCAGGCTCTCACCTAGCTGACAGGGCTGGATGTCACTCGGTGTCAACCTTGGACCCCGAGCAGATCCTGTTATCAGGATCTCACCCAGCTGAGAGGGCTGGATGTCACTCGGTGTCAGCCTTGGATCCCGAGCAGATCCCGCTGTCAGGCTCTCACCTAGCTGACAGGGCTGGATGTCACTCGGTGTCAACCTTGGACCCCGAGCAGATCCCGTTGTCAGGCTCTCACCTAGCTGACTAGGCTGGAAGTCACCCGAGGAAGTCCAACACTCTCCAGATGGTGTCTAACAAGCTTGTCATTTCTTTTAAGAATAAGAGAAGAGAGCTCTGCATGGGCGAGTCTGGGCTCGCCAACTCAGCTCGGCCTCGGCAGAAGGGTGGCGAGCCGGGCCCTTGGACCTCGCTGAAGGGAGGCGGATCCTGTCAGGATGCTTCGCCCCCCACTTTGTTTTACTTGTGAAAATTTGGTGAATTTGCTCTTATATCGATAAGTTTATGGGCAGCTCGCGAGCGAGCTGGTGGTGGTGCGCACAGTGGGGCGAGTAGTCCATCCCGGATCATCTAGGATTCAACGAGCTCTCAAAATGTACTCTCAGGAACGAGCTCTAACAACTATCCTACTCGCAAAATCTATCTACGCGAGGTCGCCAAAGGAAGGGCTCGCGAGCAAGCAATACATAGCAAAGATACAGAAAAAAGATAGAAAAGATGAACAAAGGGCATATCAAGAATGTATTTAATTAAAAGGTCATAGTTACATGTGGAGCTCGCCTCCGCAAGATTATAAAAAAGTGAAAACAAAATATATACATGATCATCCTTAGCCCCCCTCGCCGGACTGATGATCCTCCCCCCCTCCGCCGGACAAGTCCTGGAAGCCATTCCAGAAGAGCGCATCAAGGCTATGCTCCTTCTCGCTGGGCGGCGTCGCTAGGAACAGGCTCGACATGAGGTCCCGGACTGAGATCTCCCCGCAACCCTCCATCAGCACTCTTGTATCCTTCATCATCTGGAGGGTACATTCGGCAGTTTGGATCGAGTTAATCCACAGCCTCTCAGCGACGTCAGCCTCGCCATAGATCCTCGGGCTCTTGTAGGGGAAGGTGGGCTCGGCATTGTGCAAACAGAAAAAGGCAGACCAAATAATTGGAGTAATTCAAACTTTATTATCCAAAAAAGGTATCAATTACAATGGTATAGTCTCCCCTTTATAGAATGGAGGAGATGTGAGAGATTACAATTAAGCAATGTGGGACTAAAAATGTACAAGTATATGCAGCTTTACAAAAGTGCAAACCGGACAGGTCGTGCGGTTAGACAAGCCGGCTAACCGCCCGACCACCAACAGGAGGAGAGAACAAGTGCCACAAAGAGCAATCCACCATAGGAGACCGCTAGACCGCCCGGTCTCCAAGTCATCTGATACAAGCCGCCAGACTGTTGGGATACCAAACAGTAATTGCCCGGCAGACAGGCCGGCTAGGACAAACCTCCAGACCGCCCGGTCTTCGAACAGCAACAGACCGCTCGACCTCCATACTACCACACTCCCGCTCAAGCTGGAGCATAGATATCAATCATGCCCAGCTTGTCGCAAATGTGGAAAAAGTAAGTGGATATCAGCTTGGTGAAGATGTCCGCCAACTCGTTGTCTGAAGTGACGAACGGAGTATAAATCTGTTTCTTCAAGATCTCCTCCCGAATAAAATGACAGTCGACTTCTATGTGTTTCGTTCTCTCATGAAAGACCAGATTTTTGGAGATATATATCGCGACCTTATTGGCACAGAACATAGGAAGAGGATAGTTATAGACTTCTCCTAAATCAAGCATGAGAGCCCGTAACCATTTAAACTAACACATGGTTGATGTCATACTGCGATATTCCGCCTCTGCACTAGTCCTGGAGACCACAGACTGCTTCTTGCTCTTCCAACTCACAAGATTGCCTCCAACAAACATGCATAAACCTAATGTCGACTTGCGGTCCCCTTTGTCATCAGCATAGCTCAAATCAGAGTATGCTTCAACCCTTAGGTGATCATTCTTCTGAAAATGGAGTCCTTTCCCTGATGTTGCTTTGATATACTCCAATATCCTCAGGGCAGATTGCAGATGACACTCCCTAGGAGCATGCATGAACTGGCTCGCCTTTCCAACAACATAAGAGATGTCGGGTCTGGTTACCGTGAGATAAATGAGTTTGCCCACCAGACGCCGGTACCTCGTAAGATCGAATAGAAGAGACGAGTCATCTGTCCAAGTTTTGTCTTCTCCAACAGCCATGGGACAACGGGCAGGTTTAGCACCAGTCAATCATGCTTCCTTTAGAAGATCAAGAGCATACTTCCATTGGGAAAGGACCATGGAGTTGAGCTTCCTAAAGATTTCAATCCCCAGAAAGTATTTCGGGGAGCCCATATCCTTTGTGACCAGGTGTTGACGGAGGTGTTTCTTTGTCAACGTTACCCCATCCTGGTCATCATCAGTAAGAAGAATTTCATCAACATAAACCGCAAGAATAACCAGAACAGAGACGATTTTCTGAACGAACAAAGAGTGATCGGCTGAGCTTCTTGTAAAACCAATGGCCGCAACGATGCCGCTAAACTTGTCAAACCAGGCACGAGGACTCTGCTTGAGGCCATAGATAGCCTTCTCCAGCCGGCATACCCGTGTCTCCTCCTAAGCAACATACCTAGGAGGTTGCTCCATGTAAACATGTTCCTGCAGATCACCGTAGAGGAAAGCATTCTTAACATCCAGCTGCGAAATGGGCCAATCCTGTTGACAGTGACAGAGAGAAGGACCCGAATGGTGCTGAGACGAGCAATGGGAGAGAAGGTGTCGACGTAATCAACACCATAGGTCTGAGTGAATCCTTTATCCACCAGGCGGGCCTTGTAGCGATCCACGCTACCATCGGGATGGAATATTGAGAGCCAGGGTCCAGGTGCCTCATTCAGTAAGGGTAGCAATTTCCTCATCCATGACAGCCTTCCAATGAGGAATAGTGAGAGCCTCCTGGTAGGTGCGGGGAGTGGTAGTCGCTGAGATAGCCAATGCAAACGCCCTGCGAGAAGGAGTGAGATGATCATAGGAAACAACAGTAGCCAGCGGGTGCTGGGTACACGTCTGCACTCCATTGCGAAGAGCAATGAGAATATCCAGGTCAGCATGTTCCTCAGTAACTGGAGCATCTGTGGCAGAGAGAGCTGGCCCGGGAGAGGAGAGAGCCGGCCGCAGAGAAGAGGGAGATGGCGGTGGTGATGAGAAAGAGAGGGATGGTGGAGGTGATGGTGGGAAAATGTCGATAAGAGTAGATGGGGTGGAGGGAACGGTGGGAGAAGGATGTGGAGATGGATCGGAGGAGAAATAGGACACATTCTCGAAGAAGGTCATATCTGCGGAGACATATTTTTTCCGAAGCACGGGATCAAACCAACAGTAGCCTTTTGGGTAGTTGAATAACCCAAAACGATACATTTGGTGGCACATGAGTCAAGTTTGTCATGTACGGCAGAAGGATTGTGCACCCAAAGATACGCAGAGGAAGAGGAAACGCATCCTTGCCAGGATAAAGAAGAGAGAAGGGAGTTTGTTCGTGGAGAACCGTGGACGGAATGCGATTAATGAGGTAACAAGAGAGGAGGACGGCGTAGCCCCAGTAGGAGCGAGGAACGTGTATTTGTGTCATCGGAGTGCGGGCGACATCAAGAAGGTGACGGTTCTTGCATTCCGCCACCCCGTTTTGTTGCGAGGTATAGACATAGGTAGTTTGATGAAGAATACTATATTGCACATAAAAAGAAGTGAAAACATTGCTAAGATATTCCTTAGCATTATCAAAATGAAAAACTTTAATAGACATATCAAACTGCTTTTTAACCATATAATAAAAAGATGTCCATACAGAGAAAAGTTTGGAGCGATCCTTTAAAAGATACACTCATGTACATCTAGAGAAATCATCAATAAACGTTACAAAATATGAACTACCCCTACCGATGGTGAGGGTAGGAGTAGGACCCCAGATGTTGGAGTGAACAAGTTCAAACGGCCGGGAAGATCCACAACCTTGCTTTGGAGGGAAGGAGGAGCGGTGATTCTTTCCACGTTGACATGCTTCACAGTTGAGCGGTGGGCCTTGCGGAGGAAGATGTGGTAGAAGCTGACGAAGAAGACGGGGAGGAGCATGACAAGACGAAGGTGTCACTAGAGAAGATCAGTAGAATATGCGGAGAAGGCGGAGAGTGCAGAAACGTTGTCGAGGAAGTAGAGGCCGCCACTTTCAGTCCCATTAGCAATCGTCCGCTTGGTGCCCGAATCCTGAAAAGAATAAGTAGTAGACGTGAATGTGACAGAGAATTGAAGTTGTTTGCAAAGGGAAGTAACAGATAACAAGTTGCAAGGGAACTTGGTCACGTAGAGGGTGTCCGCCAAGCGAAGAGACGGAGTAACTTGAACAACCTCCGTTCCATTGACCGGTGAGGGAGAGCCGTCCGCAACAAGGATCGGGGGTAACCGGTCATGCTATTGTAGGAGAGAAAAATAGTGCGGATTGCCGGTCATATGATTGGTAGCACCATAGTCGATCAGCCATTTACCTTGAGTAGCGACGTGGGCACTACCTGAAGACGTGACCACAGAGGCAGACGACTTTGAAGAGGAAGAGGAGGCGTCACCAAATGGTCGAAGATGAGGATGCTTATTCCAACAGCGATCAACCATGTGGCCAGTGCGGCCACAGTGAGAGCAAAGAAAGCAGGAAGCACCACGATTGCTGGAGGGGAGGTGGCGGCCACCAGAGCCGCTGCGCTGAGTATGGTGAGCGGAGTTGTCCGATGGAGGGGAGGATAAGAGCGAACATTGGAGCAAAGAAGTAACAGCGGCGATGCGGGCAGCGGTGGCATCCCGGGTGGGAGACTCCGCCTCACCAAGGATCTGTTGACGGATCATGTCATATAACTCTGAAAGGCGTAGAAGATAACATACAACCAGAAGCTCCTGGAAGTGTTTGTGTTGTTCAGCGAGATTAGCAGAGAAGTGGCGATTTTGTAGAATTTCAGCTCCGAGAGCCTAAACTTGTTGGTAAGCACCCGCTGGAGACATGGAGGGACGGGCAAAGAGGTCCGCATATAAGGTATAGATGTGATACGTCTGAGCCCCCTTTGAGTAGAGAGCGGCAAGATGTAGCCAAGCGGCCTTGACGGTTTCATCATGACGAATGACAAGGAGGCATTCATCAGAGAGACTGTTAACCAGCCATGTGCGGACAGGAGCATCGCTGGCATCCCAGTCATCAAAGAGAGGGGAATCATGTGGAGGAGGGTCATCAGTGAGATAATGATGTTTGCGCTGAGAGCGGAGGAGGAACGTGAAGGAGACACTCCAATCTGGATAGTTGGGACCAATAAGCTTGGAAGCGGTGCCAAGATTACCAGAAGGAGTGGGAGGTGTAGGAGGATGAGCGACAACGAGAGTAGTGGTGGTGGAGATATCAGAGTTAGCCATAGAAGAAAGCAGCGAGAGAAATAAGCCGCGGAGAGCAGAAGAAGTCGCTAGAAGGAGAGCGTCAAGAACAGGTCATGGTGATTTAAGGACAGGTCGCGGCGACAAAGAAGAGAAGAGCGGCTAGAACAGGTCACGACGACTTAGGGACAGGTCGCTGCGACAAAGAAGAGAAGCAGCTAGAAAAGATGAGGAAAGACGTCGCAAACACAAGGGGCAGTAACAGGGAGAATCAAGCTGCGCGAACAAGGCAACGATTAGAAGAGGAATCAAGCCGCGTAAACAGGTCGCGGAAAGAAGAAACAAGCCGCGAAGACAGGTCGCGGATGAAACAAGCCGCACAGACAGAGAGTGCTCTCACAATCAGGAGGAAAGGACTGAGTGCTCTGATACCATGTGCGAACAGAAAAAGGCAGACCGAATAATTGGAGTAATTCAAACTTTATTATCCAAAAAAGGTATCAATTACAATGGTATAGCCTCCCTTTTATAGAATGGAGGAGATGAGAGAGATTACAATTAAGCAATGTTGGACTAAAAATTTACAAGTATATGCGGGTTTACAAAAGGACAAACCGGAGAAGTCGTGTGGTTAGACAATTCGGCTAACCACCCGACCACCAACAGGAGGAGAGAACAAGCGCCACAAAGCGCAATCCTCCATAGGAGACCGCTAGACCTCCCGGTCTCCAAGTCGTCTGATACAAACCGCATATACTCCAGTGAAGGAGGAGATTGCTGCTCTCAAGAAGAATGAAACCTGTGACCTTGTGCCCAAGGTTGATGGCATTACTCCAGTGACTTGCAAGTGGGTGTATAAGTTGAAGAAGAAGGCTGATGGGAGCATTGATAGATACAAAGCTCGCCTGGTTGCTAGAGAATTCTCACAACAGTATGGAGAAGACTATGAGGAGACATTTAGTCCAGTTGCAAAGATGACTTCGATTCGGGTGGTGATCGCCTTGGCTGCTTGCAAGGGATGGAGGATGTGGCAGCTTGATGTGAAGAATGCTTTTCTTTACGGATAAATTGATAAGGACATCTTCATGAATCAACCACTTGGCTTTGTTTCTGAAGTTCATCCGGACTATGTTTGCAAACTCGGGAAGGCTCTCTACGGGTTGAAGCAAGCTCCAAGAGCTTGGTATGGGAAGATAGCAGAGTATCTTCAATTCTGCAGATATCTTTCTTCCAACACCGATTCAAGCTTGTTAATCAAGAAGAATGTGGAGCTTCAAGTCTTGGTACTACTGTATGTTGATGACATGATCATCACAGGAAATTCGGAGGAGGAAGTAGCTAGGCTCAGGGCTGAGCTTGCTATACGCTTTGAGATGAAAGACTTAGGAGAGCTTCATCACTTTCTTGGTCTTGAAGTGGAGAGGAAGGAGAGTGGGATACTCATTTGCCAAAAGGAATATGTGGATCGCATTGTGAATCGATTCGGCATGGGTGAAGGAAAGAGTTGCTCTACTCCACTAGATCATGGGCTGAAGCTTCGACAACATGAGGGAAGGATTCTTCCTGATCCCTTGGTGTTTAGAGCTCTAGTTAGGAGCTTGATCTAACTGACGATTACAAGGCCAGACATTGCTTACGCTGTTGGCCGAGTAAGTCGGTTCATGGCTGAACCAAGGAAGTCTCATCTGGTGGCGGCAAAGAATATTTTGAAGTATGTCAGGATGACTTCATATATGTGACTCCCCTATAGTAGGGACACGGTGTTTTCTTTGCCTAGATAAACGAATGTTGATTATGGTGGTGACTCAGATGATCGAAGATCAACTTCGGGTTATGTCTTCACTTGTGGATCAACTTGCATATCGTGGTGTAGCAAAAAGCAAGACTCAGTGTCTGTATCTACTACAGACGCAGAGTATAAGACTTCGGCCTTGGCTGCTCGGAAAGCCATGTGGTTGAGGAGGCTTGTAGAGGATGTTCATGAGGAAGTGCGAGGTCTGAAAGAACTAGTGCCTAAACACCTAGAGGGGGGGTGAATAGCTGCATTTAATCTTTTTAAACTTTAAAGGCAGAAACACAGAATTATATGCAATTCTTCACAGCAATACAGCACATACATCACAGCAATCACAGAATAAAGCACACACAGAGAACACACAGATTTTATAGTGGTTCCCCAAGGTCTGGGTACATCCACTTTCCCCCTTCGCCTATCTAGTAGTGTACTAGATTCGTCCTAACTTCTCCACTACTTCTTAGATCCACAGATCTTACAACTCAGAACCTTAAACAGGTTCCTACAGCTCAGAGTGATCCCACTCCTACAACTCAGGCTCAAAAGCCCTACCACTCAGTCTTCACCAAGACCTACACTCAGCCTTCAACAAGGCCTACACTCAGAGAAATGTATCTCCTACACTCAAGCACACAGGCCCTACCACTCAGCCTTTATAAATATAGGCTTACAACTCAGATCCCTAAGGATCCTACAGAAAATATAAAATACAAGAATTAATAACCACAACTCTGATTGAGAAAGTTGAGTTGACTGGTTTCTTGATGAGTTCTTGAAAGAACTTTGCTGAGATCAACCTCCCTTGGCTTTTCTTCAAAGCTTCTTGAATTAGAATACAGTAGGTGTTAGAAAGTAGCGAAAGGAAGCGAAAAGTAGAGAACAAGCGGATAAGCTTTTGAATAATTGAAACTTTATTATCCAAAAAAGATAACTATTACAAAGGTATGCCCTCCCTTATATAGAATGGAGGAGAGATGAGAGAATACAAATAAGAGATGTGGGACTAAAAATTTACAAGCTAAGCGGACTGTACAAGTAAACCGCACAAGCCGCGCGGTTAGACAGAAGGACTAACCGCACGGCTACAACAAGAGAAGCAGAGAGGTCACCTATGAAGATCGCTAGACCGCCCGGTTTACAAGCCGGCGAGTCAAAACGCCAGACCGCGCGGTCTTCAACCCGCCAAGATAGACCGCCCGGTCACCAACTTCAACACTCCCCCTCAAGCTGGAGCATATATATCAATCATGCCCAGCTTGTCGCAAACATGCAGAAACGAGGCGGAAACTGGCTTGGTGAAGATGTCAGCCAGCTCTTTATCAGACGTGACAAACGGAGTGCAAATTTGTTCTTTTAAAATCTCTTCACGAATGAAATGGCAGTCAACCTCAATGTGCTTTGTTCTTTCATGGAATACCGGATTTTTGGAGATGTATATGGCGGCCTTGTTATCACAGAACATAGGTAGAGGATGGTTGTACACCTCTCCTAAATCTAGCATGAGAGCCCGCAACCATTTCAACTCACAAGTGGTTGACGTCATACTGCGATACTCAGCTTCTGCACTGGACCTGGAGACAACAGACTGCTTCTTGCTCTTCCAGCTCACCAGATTGCCCCCAACAAAGGTGCAAAAACCTGAGATTGACTTGCGATCCGCTTTGTCATCAGCATAACTTGCATCTGAGTAGGCTTCAATCCTCAGATGACCATTCTTCTGAAAAAGTAATCCTTTCCCAGGTGCTGCTTTGACATACTCCAAGATCCGCAAGGCGGACTGTAGATGACACTGCCTAGGCGCTTGCATGAATTGACTCACCTTGCCCACAGCATAGGAAATGTCGGGTCTGGTCACTGTGAGATATATGAGCTTACCAACCAGACGCCTGTACCGCGAACTATCTGAAAGAGGAGGCGAATCATCTGTCCAGGTTTTGTCCTCCCCAGTAGCCATGGGGCATCGGGCAGGTTTTGCTCCAGTTAATCCTGCCTCTTTTAAAAGATCAAGGGCATACTTACGCTGAGAGAGAACTAAGGAGTCGGGCTTCCGAGAGAGTTCGATCCCCAGAAAGTACTTTGGAGAGCCCATATTTTTAGTGATCAGATGTTGGCGAAGATGTCGCTTTGTCAGGGCTACCCCTTCCTGGTCATCGCCAGTGAGAAGAATATCATCGACGTACACAGCAAGAACAACCAGCCCAGAAGGAGTTTTGCGAATAAAGAGAGAGTGATCAGCAGAGCTTCGCACAAAACCAACAGCCGCCACAATGCCGCTGAACTTGTCAAACCAAGCTCGAGGACTCTGCTTGAGGCCATAAATTACCTTCTGCAGCCGGCATACTCGTGTCTCCCCCTGAGCAACATACCCAGGAGGTTGCTCCATGTAAACGGCCTCATGAAGATCACCATAAAGGAAGGCATTCTTGACGTCCAGCTGAGAAATCGGCCAATCCCGATTGACGGCCACGGAGAGAAGAACCCGGATAGTGCTGAGACGAGCCACATGGGAGAAGGTGTCAAAGTAATCAACCCCATAGGTCTGAGTAAAGCCCTTAGCAACAAGGCGAGCCTTATACCGATCCACAGTGCCGTCTGGGCTAAATTTGACCACAAAGACCCAGCGACAGCCAACAACATCAGTACCGAAGGGAGGAGGAACGAGAGTCCAGGTACCCCGCTCAGTAAGGGTCGTCCATTTCCTCATCCATGGCCATCTTCCAGTGAGGAATAGCAAGGGCCTCCTGATAGGAGCGGGGTGTGGCAGTGGCAGAGATAGCCAGTGCAAATGCCCTGCGAGAAGGGATAAGACGATCATAGGAAACAACAGCAGCAAGGGGGTGTAGGGTACACGTCCGCACCCCTTTGCGAAGAGCTATAGGAAGATCCAGGTCAGCCGGGCCCGCGGCATCCGGAGCATCCGTGGTAGAGAAAGCTGGCCCGGGAGAAGAGAGCGATGGCAGCGGAGATGAGGGAGAGGGTGGTGGAGAAGGGAGAGAGAGAGGTGGAGGAAGAGGAGGGGGTGGAGACGGTGTAGTAGGAGGTGAGGGAATGAAGGGAATGGCAGGAGAATCAGAAGCGGGGAGAAGAGGAGAGGAGTCATCCGAGAAGTAGGAGGTATTCTCGAAGAAGGTGACGTCAGCAGAGACGAACTGCTTACGAAGGACGGGATCAAAGCAACAGTAGCCTTTCTGAGTGGTGGAGTACCCCAGAAAGACACATTTGGTGGAGCAAGGGGAGAGCTTATTACGGGTGGCAGAAGGGGTATGCACAAAGGCAGTGCATCCAAAGATTTGGAGAGGAAGAGGAAACGGCTCCTTGCCCGGATACAAAATGGAGAACGGGGTTTGGCCGTGGAGAACCATGGAGGGAATGCGATTGATGAGGTAGCAGGCAAGGAGAACAGCATAGCCCCAATAGGAGCGAGGAACATGCATCTGGGTCATCAAGGTGCGAGCGACATCGAGGAGGTGACGGTTTTTGCGTTCGGCCACACCATTTTGTTGTGAAGTATAGACACAACTAGTTTGATGAAGAATCCCATTTTGCATGCAGAATGTAGAGAAGTCACGACTGAGATATTCTTGGGCATTATCAGAGCGAAAAACTTGGATAGAAACACCAAACTGAGTTTTGATCATGAGATAGAAGGATGTCCAGACAGAGAATAATTCGGAGCGATCTTTTAATAGATACACCCAGGTACAGCGCGAGAAATCATCAATGAACGTGACAAAATAGGAACTACCCCGACCAATGGTAAGTGTAGGAGAAGGACCCCAGATATCGGAGTGGATAAGATCAAACGGACGGGTAGAGCTACGAACGTGCTTTGGAGGGAAGGAGGAGCGGTGATGCTTGCCAAGCTGACAGGCCTCACAGTTGAGCGGAGGACTTTGAGGAGGAAGGTGAGGCAGAAGTTGACGAAGAAGACGGGGAGGAGCATGACCAAGGCGGAGATGCCATTGGAGAAGATCTGTGGAGGTGGAGGAGAAGGTGGAAAAAGCAGAAATGTTGTCCAGGAAGTATAAGCCGCCACTCTCAGTCCCAGTAGCAATCGTCCGTTGGGAGTCCGGATCCTGAAAAGAGCAATAAGTAGAAGTAAATGTGACGGAACACTGTAATTGCTTGCAAAGAGAGGTAACAGATAATAAGTTGCACGGGAACTGGGGCACATATAAAGTATCTGCCAAGTGAAGAGACGGAGTGACATGAACTATCCCTATTCCATGGACTGGTGATGAAGAGCCGTCAGCGAGAATAACCGGGGGCAAGCGAGCATGTTTTTCTAGGAGAGAGAAACACGAGAGATGGCCGGTCATATGATTCGTAGCACCAGTGTCGATCAGCCATTTGCCCTGAGTAGCAACGTGTGCACGACCAGAAGACGTGACAACCGAGGCGAACGGCTTGGAGGAGGATATGAAAGCCATGAAGGGAGGAAGAAGAAACTGCAGCGGTCTCGGTGTCAGCACACCAGCGGCAAAAAGGGCCACGACCAAGGTGCAGAGCACAAGCCGCGCGACTGAATCAGGAGGTCGCGGCGACTAACAATCAGGAGCGGCTAAAGGAAGAAAGGCAGAGAGGCCGCTCAAACAAGGGAGAAACCGCGCGAACAGAGAGAAAGGCGCGGGGAGAGGAAAGGAGAGCAACCCGCGTGAAACCGTAGCGGGTTAAAGGGAAGAAGCCGCGCGAACACGAGCGGCTAGGAAGCAGAACAAGGCACAGCGGGGAAGAGGTCGCGCGGACTGAAAAGGCCGAGCGAACAGAAGAGAGGAGAAGAGCAGGTGACCGCGACCAAGATGCAGGTGAGATAGGAACAACCCGCACGGTCAGGCAGATCACAGCAGCAAACTGCGAGTATAGAGACAAGCGGAAAAGGGGAAAGCAGAAGCGGACAGGGAGAAGAAGTCCGCAGCGGGTAGAGACAAGGCCGCAACGACTAGGAAGTCGGAGAGGCAAGAAAGAACAAGGAGCGCGGCGACAAGGAAACAGGTCGCTGCGACGAATAGCAGTAGGAGAAGAGAACCAAGAAGAAGCAAGCCACGCGAACAGGGCAGCGGACAGAAACAAGCCGCGCGGATAGAAGCAAGCCGCGCGGACAGAAGAGAAGGCAAGCCGCGAATCAAGTCGCAGAACGCGGAAAACAAGCCGCGAATAACAGAGAGCGCACAGAATCAGGAGGAAATGACCGTGCCCTCTGATACCATGTTAGAAAGTAGCAAATGGAAGCGAAAAGTAGAGAACAAGCGGATAAGCTTTTGAATAATTGAAACTTTATTATCCAAAAAAGATAACTATTACAAAGGTATGCCCTCCCTTATATAGAATGGAGGAGAGATGAGAGAATACAAATAAGAGATGTGGGACTAAAATTTTACAAGCTAAGCGGACTGTACAAGTAAACCGCACAAGCCGCGCGGTTAGACAGAAGGACTAACCGCACGGCTACAACAAGAGAAGCAGAGAGGTCGCCTGTGAAGATCGCTAGAACGCCCGGTTTACAAGCCGGCGAGTCAAACCGCCAGACCGCACGGTCTTCAACCCGCCAAGACAGACTGCCCGGTCACCAACTTCAACAGTAGGGTTGAATCTCTAGGCAGATGCTCTTCAATCAACTGCTGACTTGTGAATCAGATCTCAATCTGAAACTTTCTTTATCATCCTGGTTCAATAGCTGTCTTCTTAGAAGGAGCTTTCTCTATCCAACTACTTAGATCTTCACTTGAAGGTCTTCTTCTTGTTTGTTGTTTCTCACTTCAATGATTGCTTCATATGATTCTATTTTCTTCTGTTGAAGGAATAAGCCTTTATATAGCCTTTCTTCATGGTGACCGGCTGATCTGGTTCCTAACAAACTTCTGACAGCTCTGACAGTAGCTGTTGACCGGTTGAAATGACAGCTGTCAAGTCATCCAGTCACTTCTTGAAAACTCTGTCACTGTGTGAAAGTGTTGAGACAGATAGTCTTTATGTGTCGACACAAATAGACCAAGTGTCGACACAAGTAGACTAAGTGTCGACACTAGCCTTCATGGTGTCGACACAACTCCTTGTGTTGTAGAAATTGCTTCTCGACACTGCTTCTTCAACATGTGTCGACACTGATTATGTGTGTCGACACAAGTCCTTCTTCTTCAATACTTAGTTGATTTCTGCTAAGTGTCAACACAACTCCTTTGTGTCGACACATCTTCTTGTGTTGAACTTGTTAAGTGTCGACACATCTTCTTATGTTGAACGTGTTAAGTGTCGACACATCTTCTTTGTGTCGACACATGCCTTCTGTGTTGAAACTTCTGCTGAGTGTCGACACATCTCCTTGTGTCGACACATTCTTCATGTGTTGAGACTTTTGCTGAGTGTCGACACATATCCTTTGTGTCGACACTTGTACTTAAACTTTGTTGAAGTTTGCTGAGTGTCGACACAGCCTCCTAGTGTCAACACTTGTACTTGAACTTTGTTGATGTTTTGCTGAGTGTCGACACAGCCTCCTGGTATCGACACTTTTGTTGTCGACAAAGTTCCTCTGGGTGTCGACACTGCTTCTAAGTGTCGACCCTGATTCTTTAGACATTTCTTCATTGTGTGTCGACACTGCCTGTCTGTGTCGACACTTATCTTCTAGTGTCGACTCTGCATCCCTGGTGTCGACACAACTACTCTAAGTGTCGACACAGCTTCTCTGGGTGTCGACACAAACCTTCTTAAGTGTCGACACTTTTCTTCTAGGTGTCGACACATGGACTTAGAAACTTTTTGCTTTCCTTGCAATTACTTAACCTGCACAAATAAACTCAAAACACATCAAATACACATTGATGTATATCATTGAGTTGGGTGAGGCTTCTTCAAATCAAGTACATATATTCCAATGTACCCAACAATCTCCCCCTATTTGGAGAAGTCATAACCCTTAGTCAATGATATACATCATACATAACAAATTCACAGTATCATGTAAAACAATATTAAATGACAGGGTAAGTATATAAACATGTATAAACAAAACATGTATACACAAATATCTCAGAACAGTAATGTAATAGATTTAACACATATCACATTGTTCTAACAACTTCAACATTTTCATTATTCAAAAGTTTACAGAAAGTTGAATGCAACTGATTACACATAGTAAACTTAAGAAAAATTTCTATCCTAAGGCAGCTCAGGCTCCTTGATAACTATGCCCTTTCCAGATTGAATATTTGCTTGAACTTGAGCATCTTTGTCATCAGCAGGCTTCTTCCCTTTAAGATCTATCTTTTTCTGCTCTTCAACCTTGATCTTCTGTCTTTCAAAATAATGATAAGGATTTGGGAAGTACTTGCTAGGCTCCTGTGCAGTAGGAGGTAGCTTTCCCATCTTAGCCTTTCTTCTATATTGAACAATAGCCACTTGCCTGTTCTCATGTTTCCTCCACTCTTGTTCAGAGTACAATTTGCCTCTATCCAGAATATTATCTTTAGCAGCCTTCCAAGCAGTCAAAATGATATTCCTGGAGGTGGGGCTCCATTGTTCAAAATCAGGCCTTAACTCAGCTTGCTCTCTGAATCTTTTCTTAGACAACTGAGCTTCTTGTTCCTTTAATTGTTCCTTTAAGAAGGCCTCTTGTTCTTTCAGTATTGCCTCTGGCACAGGCTGAACAACTTTTTCTATGATGACATTCTGATTTCCCTCAGGAGGACTGTACATAGACTGTATCTCTTGATGGATCACGTCAAAGTCTGGTGGAGGGTATATTACTTGAGCCACTTCAGCTTGCTCCCCTCCAAGATATGCAGGATTGATTCCAGACTCTGCAACATTGTGATCATCACATAAGGGTGGATATCGCAGGGTGGCTCTGATGGAATTTGAAATCCACTTTGCATGATCAGAGCCTGCCTTGACTAATACCCTCTCCCCCTTTATGACTTCTCTCTCAATGTGATCCCTCAGATCATCTTTCTGAAATCTTATCTGGGCATTCAGATAGTTAACTCCATCTTTATAGAAAGGTTTTAACCTTCGGAGCTTGTCAGTAATTGCCTTCTGAGAGTCTTCAATAGCAGTTTTAACAGCAGTTAGGCTCTCTTGCAATTCTTTGTCAAATTCAGCCTTGGCAGTAGCACTTGCTGTAGTCTGAGCAGTAGCTATATTCTTCATTTCAGTTATTATGGCATTATGTGAAGCTGTCAAATTATCATTCATTCTTATCTGGTTCTCCAGGACATAGCCTTGCTTCACTTCTAGCTCATCAAGTTTTGTCTTTAGTTTCTCTTGATGTGTGGTCAGATAGACTACTGCATTTCCTCCCTTAAGGAAGCAGTCAGTCATTTCCTTCTTGTTAAGATTTACTTCAAATCTGATAGATTTGATGTCTTGTGCAAGATCAAACTACAGAGATTTATTCCCTTCATCCACATACTTTTCTAGAGCTTGTCTTTGCTCATCCAGCTTAATTTGTAAAGCCACCATCAGTGAACTGTAATCAGTAGATGGGGCAGGCTGTGGAGCAATTGTTTGTAGGGCTTTCTTATAGGTCTGGCTCCTTCTTTTGAAGACTTGAAACTTCCTCTTCTTTGCTCTAACAGTCTCTTCATCCTCTGAAGCATATGTGCTAGCAATATCCACTCTGTCTTTAGGACTAGGATGTGAATCCTTTTCAGTCCTTGGTGGTTCCTCAGCATCCTTTGGCTTCTCAGTCTCCTTCCTTGCAGTTTCCTCTAAAGTCTCCACATGTTCCCCCTCAACATGGATCTCCTCCCCCTCAGCAGCAGCTTTCTCTTTCTCAAAATCTGTTTGTAGAAGATCAGGGAACAACTCCTTTAAGGTAAATTCCTGTTGAGGAAGGGCTGGAGAATCTCTTATTTCATCAACCACTTTATCAGCAACAGATGTGTCTTCCATGACAACATCTTGGGGTTGAGGTTGTATCTGAGTTTGCTGATGAATATTATGTAATGAATCAGACAAAACTTCATCCTCTATAAGGAAATCTAATTGATTAATATCAGTTATTACCTCTAGTATGGTTTGAGTAGCTTGTTCACTCTCTAGTGGAGTTGGCTCTTCCACAAGTAAAGGCTCCCCCTGTATTGAATCCAGGTGAATTGGGCTTGCTGGTGGTAGCTCCCCCTACCTCTGTGCATCCTCATGTCTAGCTGGAGATTGTCCAGCATTTCCTGTCTCTTCATCATCAGGAGTGAAGACTACTTGCTCTTCAGAGCTGCTAGAGGATTCTTGAGCCACAATGGCTGTCTTTTTCTTCTTCTTCTGTGGTGTGTCCTTTACTTGAGATGTCAGTTCTTTGGTTAGTACTCTATCCCACCTAAAGAAGATTCTCAAATCCATTCTCCTCATGTGGTTTATTTTTGAACCTGCAGCTTGGTTCATTACCTCTGGAATACTTCCAGCAAGGTATAAACTTAGTATTCTTCCCAGATTGGGCTTCTTCATACTCTCTTTTATCTTTTCAAACATAACTGCAGACCAATCAGTATCTAGTTTGAAGATAATTCTTGTCATTAAACTGAACATATAAGCTGAAATTCTGTCATGTCCTCCAGGCTTGCTCAAGATGAATTTGCCAACTATTTCAGACAAGAATTTTCCTTGGATGTTCATCCCTTTCCTGTTGAACACTGATCCAGTCCACACCGTCTCAATGATTCTCTAGTCTTAGAAGCAGATACATCCTCTTCCTCATTAGTTCTTGGTAGCCGAAGTACCTTCCTGAGGCTTTTCTGTGTGATCTTAACCTTGGTTCCATGAACTCTGGATTTAATCTTGAGTCCAGTATCATCAACTGAAGCTGCACTTAGAAATTCTAGGACCTCCTTCTTCCAGATCTTGATTGGTTCAGAAACAAGATATTCCAATCCAGTGTCGGCAATTAGGGTTACCACACCTTTGATTTCAGGTTCCGCGTCATCAAATGCATGACGCACGAGTTCATAACCTTCATTAACATTCTCTTCTAGCTTGGGCGCCATTAGGGTTTGAAGAAATTTGAATTTAGAGAAGAGAAATGTCGACACACAAGTTTGGTCTCGAAACTTTGGTGAGCGTGTCGACAAACAATGGCGAGAACCTATTTATACCTTTCTAGAATCGAAGATGAAAGGGCGCGTCAAAATACTTAAATTGTGTTGACACTGTTGAAAAGTGTCGACACACACTTATAATGTCTCGACAACTATGTGTCGACACAAGTATAGTCGACAGAATATATGTGTCGACACTTGTATATGTGTCGACATCACTTAGCTCGACACTTAGTCGAGACTCTTCTAGACTAATTTTGTGTAAAGCTTAAGTGTCGACACCACTTTGGATGTGTCGACACCAACAATGCATGTATCGTCATTAATTCTCTGAAGTGTCGACACAGGCTTCCTAGATGTGTCGACATCATTTCTCTGAAATGTCGACACCATCTTCTATGTGTCGACACAGACAACTCTGTGTGCCGACTCCTTTTTACTTAGCCAATTTTTGTAAACTATTCTAAGTTTATCATCCCTAATTCAATTTTAAATTTATTAAATTTGGTTTCATCTAAAGGCTTAGTATACATATCCGCTAGCTGATTATCTGTATTAATATACTCTAGTGAAATATCTTCTTTTTCCACATGTTCCCTTAGAAAATGGTATTTTATTTCTATGTGCTTAGTCCTACTATGAGAGACGGGATTATTTGCAATAGAAATAGCACTAGTAGAATCACAAAATAAAGGTGTTCTACTTACTTGAATACCATAATCTTCTAGCTGATGTTGAATCCATAGAAGTTGAGCACAACAACTTCCTGCAGCAACGTACTCTGATTCTGCAGTGGAGATAGCCACACTTGTTTGTTTCTTGCTACTCCATGATATCAGCCTTCCACCTAGGAATTGACAGGTACCTGTTGTACTTTTCCTATCTTCCTTGCAGCCTGCAAAATCTGCATCTGAATAACCTATCAGTTCAAACTCTCCATTCCTAGGCTACCAAAGGCCTAGATAAGGAGTGCCCTTAAGATATCTCAAAATTCTTTTGACTGCTGTCAAATGAGATTCTTTAGGGCAAGCTTGGTACCTTGCACAGACACATGTAGCATACATGATATCTGGTCTACTAGTAGTCAAATACAATAGGGAGCCAACTATCCCTCTATACAAAGTCTCATCTACAGGTTTCCCTGCATCATCTTTTCTTAGAGACATGCTTGACCCCATAGGAGTTTTCATGGTACTGGATGATTCCATACCATACTTCCTTATCAAGTCTAGGGTGAACTTAGACTGGCATATGGATAAACCATCTTTAGTCTGTCTAACTTGGAGACCCAAGAAGAACTTAAGTTCCCCCATACTGCTCATTTCAAATTGTCCTTGCATAAGTTTTGCAAACTTTCTGCAAAGACCACTTTCTGTAGACCCAAATATAATGTCATCTACATATATTTGGACTAAGATAATCTTGCCTCTGGATTCCCTAAGGAAGAGAGTCTTGTCTATTTTCCCCCTTGAGAATTTGTTCTCAATGAGGAAACTAGACAGGGTTTCATACTAAGCCCTATGGGCTTGTTTTAACCCATACAAAGCCTTCCTAAGTCTATAAACATAATTAGGTTTGATAGAATCAACAAAACCTGATGGTTGTTCTACATAGACTTCTTCCTTCAGATTTCCATTCAGAAACGCTGACTTAACATCCATTTGGTATACTTTAAACCCTTGATAGGTTGCATAGGCAAGAAACATCCTTATGGCCTCCAGTCTGGCTACTGGAGCAAAGGTTTGATCAAAGTCAATACCTTCTTCCTGTCTATATCCCTTAGCAACCAGTCTAGCTTTGTTCTTCACAATAACTCCATGTTCATCCATCTTGTTCCTAAAGATCCACTTAGTTCCTATAATGTTGTGGTCCTTGGGTTTAGGAACTAGCTCCCAGACATTGCATCTTTTGAACTGGTTCAGCTCCTCTTGCATAGCTTCAATCCAATGAGGGTCTAGGATTGCTTCTTCAAATTTCTTTGGCTCTACTTGGGATAGAAAGCTGGAGTAGAGAACTGAACTTAGATTCCTGCTCCTTATTTGTACCCCTTGTCTGAGATCACCAATAATTTGATTGGCTGGATGATCTTTTAGATATCTATTTGCTGGAGGCAGTCTGTCTTCAGGTTGTACACCTTCATTCTCTTCAACTTGCTGCACCCCTTGGTCTTCTTCTGCATTAGGTGTATCTAGTACTCCCCCTGGACAACAGCCACTATCATCCACTTGCTGACTTGCAGTAGAACCTTCTTCAATAGTAAGCCTGTCCATCTTCTCAGTCACACCTGTGGAGCTGCAAATACTTCTAGACAATTCATTGTTAATGAGTCTAGCTTCATCAAATACTACATGTACTGACTCTTCTATAACTTGAGTAGTCAAGTTGTAGACCCTATAAGCCTTACTGTTGTTGATGTACCCAACAAAGATCCCCTCTTGGGATTTGGCATCAAACTTAGTTAAATAAGACTTACCATTGTTAAGTATATAGCATTTACAACCAAATATCCTGAAATAGGATAGATTTGGTTTTCTTCCTTTCACAATCTCATAGGGGGTCTTATTGTGCCTCTTGGTGATAGTAGCCCTATTGATTACATGACATGCAGTATTAACTGGCTCAGCCCAGAAATATTCTGGGAGAGATGTGTCACTCAACAGGGTTCTACCAGCCTCTATCAAGGTTCTATTTTTCCTCTCAGCAATACCATTTTGCTGAGGTGTTCTTGGTGAGGAAAATTCCTGAAATATCCCAAACTCTTCACATAGCTTTGTCATACTATCAGACTGGAATTCAGTACCATGGTCACTTCTTATTTTGACCACTGTAATGTCTAACTCATTCTGAATTTGTTTGACAAAACTATAAAAGATGCTAGGAGTTTCAGATTTTTGCCTTAGGAAGAATACCCAGGAAAACCTTGAATAATCATCTACAACCACAAAAGTATAGACCTTCCTACCTAGGCTGTGAACTGGCATAGGACCAAAAAGATCCATATGCAAGAGGTATAGGCACCTCATAGCATCTTTATTCTCAATGCTATTAAAGGTGGATTTGGTCTGCTTGCCCTTTTGACAAGCTGAGCATATCCCATCTTTTATACACTTAACCTGAGGACCATTCCTCACTAACTCTTTGCTAAAGAGTTGGCCAATTGTCTTGTAGTTAAGATGAGCCAGCCTCTTGTGCCATTTAACACAATGGGAGACTCTTTAATCAGCTACAAGACAAATAGGAGAAGCATTGTTCTCACACATAATGTCTAGACAATAGACATTTCTCTTCCTATAACTTGTCAGAATGATCTTTTGATCACTTGACCTACTGATATGACAACCATCTTTGACAAATGAGATATCATATCCTAAATCACTCAGCTGACTTATGCTAATGAGGTTATGTTTCAAACCCTTAACATAAGCCACTTGAATAATTGTAATAAGGTTGCTAGAAATGTTACCAAAGCCTTTGATGATTCCTTTTTCAGAACCACCAAAGGTAACTTTAGGACCATCCTTGATTGGTGTATAGTCCTTCAGCAATCCCCTAGTTCAAGTCATGTGCCTGGAACATCCACTGTCCAAGTACCATATTGGGGCATGGTCACTTGGACTCACCTGCAAAACAGATTACTTTACCTTAGAACCCAAATAATTCTTGGGTCCTTGGTGCAAGTTAGTCTTACTCTTAACAAAACTACCTGTAGCATTTCTAGCAGGCAGTTTGCTACTCACCTTGGCATTTGAATTATGCCAACAATCTATGGCAAAGTGGCCTACCTTGCCACAACACCAGCACTCAAATCTGTTGTACCTTTGTTTAGGTACAACCTTGGTTGTTTTGTCTACAGCAGGCTTCTTGTTGAGTACTGGGGTTTTACCCTTAGATTTGGACTTGACTGTCCAAGTAGGTTTTAAACCCCAATCCAGTTTTACCCTTATGAGGTGCAAACTCATCTATCAAAGGTAGAACAGACTTTGGTTTAGAAAAACTTGCTACTATATCTCTCTATTTCTGAAGACTAATCTCCAGATTTCTGATTTGATCATTTTTAAATATTATAGTCTCCATCTGAATAACAGCAATGTGCTTCAGTCTGGCTATTTAATTTAATTTCTGATCAAGCAACTTGTCAAAATCTGTTGCATCAATTTTAAGACTGGTAATCTCCTTAGCCTGACTCTTGGCCAAGGATTTACTTTTCTTCAAAGCTTGCAACATTACTCTATATTCATCAATCAACAGATGAATATCTCCTTCAGATTCAGATCCACTAACATCACTTGATGCTGATGTATCTGAATCTGACTCAGTACTAGAAATTGAACTAACAGAACAATTTTGTACCTGACTTGGTACAGGCTGATCCTGGATTTTGTCTCCTTCTGATAAGGTCATCAGTCCCTGGCACTGATTGTCCTCATGCTCATATATTGAGTTCATTAATTGTATGAACTCATCTTCCTCTTCTTCAGCAAACAGTCTAATATAAGCTTCAGCTTCTGAATCTGATTCTGAAGATGACATATCAGACAGACTTTTGTCCTTCTTAGCAACAAAGGACCTTTCCTTTTTGCCCTTGATTTGAGTCTTCTTCTTATCAGTTGACTCTTTCCTCTTCTCTGGACAGTCAGCAACAACATGTCTCTGTCTGTTACAACAATAGCAAACTATCTTTGAGGATGTAAATTTACTTTGCCTGGACTTTCTTCTTTCATTCTTTGATGACTTCTGTGAAGTGGATGGCTTAGACCTCCACTGTTTTTTCTTAAGAAACTTCTGAAAATGTCTAGTGAAAGCTGCAAAATCTTCATCACTCTCACTGCTTTCAGAATTCTTGCTTTCTGACTCATCTGTCTCAGTCTCAGCAACTTTTGGAGGTGCAGATGGAGACTTACTTTTATATTTCCTAGTGGCTTCTGTCTTGAAAGCCACATCTCTTTATTTGTGCTCAACTCTGGTAGTCTTCTCTTCCTCCTTTCTTACCATTAACTGCATCTCATATGATAACAGTTTTCCATACAATGTTGGAGGAGGAATGTCTGCTAATTTGTCCATTTCCCTTATGACACAAATCTTGGTATCTCATTCCTTAGTCAGTGATCTCAAGAACTTATCATTCAATTCATAGTTGCTAAATTCTCTTCCATAAGACATCAACTCATTGACAATCCTATAGAATTTCTTGTAGCACTCAGTTATGCTATCAGACCTGCCTTGTCTGAAGCTTTCATACTCTTGATTCAATAAAGACTTCCTGTCTTGTCTTACCTTTTCTGATCCCTCCATATAGACTATCAGTGTATCCCACATTTCTTTAGAAGTTTTACAGTGAATCAAATTCTGAAAAGTTGCATCATCTATTGCACTTATTATAATATTCTGGGCCCTCTTGTCCATAGTGGCCAGAATAATCTCATCTTTAGTCATCTCTGAATAGTCCTTAGGAGTTCTCTGATTTGCATCCAGGACAGATACTTTCATCGGCACATATGGCCCTTCTTTGACTGTGATATAGATTCTAGGGTCAGAGGCTTCCATAAAAAGTCTAACCCTTTCTTTCCAAATGCCAAAAATTTCCTTTCTACAAATTGGCAACTTCATGGATCCTAGCTCTTTGTGATTCTCAGTTGAACCTATTTTCTTGATTCTTTATTATACTGAATCTGCCAACAGGATCTTTACTCAGACAGTTATGTCCTTTTTGAGGAACCTGGCTCTGCTACCACTTGAAAGAACTAGTGCCTAAACACCTAGAGGGGGGGTGAATAGGTGCACTTAATCTTTTTAAACTTTAAAGCCAGAAACACAGAATTATATGCAATTCTTCACAGCAATACAGCACATACACCACAGCAATCACAGAATAAAGCACACACAGAGAACACACAGATTTTATAGTGGTTCCCCAAGGTCTGGGTACATCCACTTCCCCCTTCGTCTATCTAGTAGTGTACTAGATTCGGCCTAACTTCTCCTATACTTCTCAGATCCACAGATCTTACAACTCAGAACCCCAAACAGGTTCCTACAGCTCAGAGTGATCCCACTCCTACAACTCAGGCTCAAAAGCCCTACCACTCAGTCTTCACCAAGACCTACACTCAGCCTTCAATAAGGCCTACACTCAGAGAAATGTATCTCCTACACTCAGGCACACATACCCTACCACTCAGCCTTTATAAATATAGGCTTACAACTCAGATCCCTAAGGATCCTACAGAAAATATAAAATACAAGAATTAATAACCACAACTCTGATTGAGAAAGTTGAGTTGACTGGTTTCTTGATGAGTTCTTGAAAGAACTTTGATGAGATCAACCTCCCTTGGCTTTTCTTCAAAGCTTCTTGAATTAGAACACAGTAGGGTTGAATCTCTAGGCAGATGCTCTTCAATCAACTGCTGACTTGTGAATCAGATCTCAATCTGAAACTTTCTTTATCAGCATGGTTCAATAGCTGTCTTCTTAGAAGGAGCTTTCTCTCTCCAACTACTTAGATCTTTACTTGAAGGTCTTCTTCTTGTTTGTTGTTTCTCACTTCAATGATTGCTTCATCTGATTCTATTTTCTTCTGTTGAAGGAATAAGCCTTTATATAGGCTTTATTCATGGTGACCGGCTGATCCGGTTTCTAACAAACTTCTGACAGCTCTGACAGTAGTTGTTGACCGGTTGAAATGGCAGCTGTCAAGTCATCCAGTCACTTTTTGAAAACTCTGTCACTGTCTGAAAGTGTCGAGACAGATAGTCTTTATGTGTCGACACAAATAGACCAAGTGTCGACACAAGTAGACTAAGTGTCTGTAACAACCCCATCCGTTCGTATGATATATTCTAGAAGGTCCGGCCGGGGCCCCACAGGATATATCACAAAACAGTCGGTGAAGGTACAGGATGATACTAGAGTCGCGCATCGCACCTAACACAAAGCATTCTAGCGGAAGCCTAGACTACAACTTGAACTCCTCATGAATGTCCAAACATAAAACTCCACATTTTATATCATATAGGAATGTCTTACATCAAGCACAAAACGTTGGTCTTATGGCCTTACATGGCTTTCACACAGTGGCCTAAACAAATTGGCGCGCAGGTCGGCCACAAGAAAAGAAAACACTCAAAAGAACACAGCTAGCCTTCGAGGGCTAGCAGCAGCAGCAACAACACCCGCAGGAACATCAGCCTCTATGCGATCCGCTCGGCTCTCCAGCACCTGGAAAGGGACAATCCACCCACCGGTGGCAAACAAAAGCAACGGTCAGCGTTCAGCTGACCAAATTATAATGACCCTACCCCTTCTCTCGGGGCAGCGGTATTTTTCCCTGCAGGCATATCATACCACAAGTATGGCAAGCTATATCATCAAAAGGTGCTTTCACGCACACAAGCCATCACAACCGTTCGCCGCCCGGCCCAACGGTCCGTGCACTCAGGGCACATTCTTGGTGTTCTGGCAACCTCTTGCCCACCACCGTATCAGGGTTATCACCCAACGGTAAATCTCTTGAGCATTTACTCCATGGCGTGCAGCGGGAGTTAGTCTTCGGACACCGGGATGGCCCGTAGCCCCCCATTGTGTCATGGCGCGCAGGCCGAAGACTCTTGCTATGCGCTCCAACAGACCGCACTTTTTGGTCTCACGTCAGACGGACATAGCGCAGGTCGGATCCTCCACCCCCCGTTGCTCAAATCGCCTTGCCTTCTCCGAGTACAGCGTACTCATGGCTATATCAAAGGCGCGGGTCGGTCTCACCAATCCTGTTCTTGGCATTCAAGCTTGGGTATTTCACTATACCCATTTTCTCACCGCAACAGCGGGTCTTTCCTGGGCACACCAGTACTTCTTGTGACTCTCTCCATAGGTGGACACCGCACAAGAACAAATGTCAGGGGTCTTTCCTGGGCACACCAGTACTTCATGTGACTCGCTTCACAGGTGGACACCCTATGACATCAAGCATCACAAAAGGGCCTTTCCTGGTCCCACCAGTACTTCATGTGCCTCATTCACAGGTTGGACCCAAAAACATCCCATGGTCATTTTCTTGGGCTACCACCCCAGTACTTCCTGCTACTCCTTTTCGCAGGTATAACCCGTAGACTCCTTACACGACACGTTTATCACGGAGTCTTCTCCGGTTCGTATGCAACATCACCAATCCAGACTAACCTGTCCAGATGGGCTTCACACAGCATGCCTATTCCGTACTCCATTTCCAAATCTATATGCTAACAAAGGGGATTTCAAGAATCACCCAAACGATTCCCAAAAGCAGCCACCTCTTGGTGGGGGAATCACAAATATATGCCAAAAAGGAAGCCTTCACATGGCTAGGAAGAAAAGTCGTTACCCTTGATGATCGCTTCGGTGCCATGGACTCCAAGCTAGCTTGCAAGACTCGCAAGAGCGTTTCCTCCGCAACGCTGGCTTCGGATCTCTCGTCGGTAAACCGCAACACCACCAACAGCAGCCCCCTTTCCTTCTTCCTCCTCCTTTCTCTCTCTCTTTCTCTCTTCACTTGAAGAAAGATGAAGGCCAAATCAAAGTGAGAATTCTTCTCTGATTTCGGCCCTTAAGGAAAAAGAAGAAGAAGCTTCAGCCCTTGGATCTAGACTGAAGGAATGGACGGCCACGATTCTGCCAAAAACACATATTTTGACCCGACACGGCCTCGAACGCGGCCGTGTGCCAGGCCGTGTGCCTCAAGCGGTGGTCAACCGACTTATCCAAACCAGTGACACGCCCACGGGACACGCCCGTGTCATGGGCCGTGTCACCAACACGCCTTTAGACACGCCCGTGTCTGTGGCCGTGTACCTGGGGAAAAAATCCCAAATCATCCCGAGACTTCCCACGGCCTGTGACACGCCCGTGTCCCAGGTCGTGTGCCCAGACACGGCACAAAGACACGCCCTGTCGAAACCTTCGGCGGGCTGAGTTCGTCGCCTAATTTGACACGCCCTGTGACACGCCCGTGTCACAGGCCGTGTTAAGCACTCGACACTCGCTTCTCGACACTCGACGATCGTCGAATAAAACTCGTCGAGCATGCGACACGGCCTTGGACACGCCCGTGTCCTGGGCCGTGTGCCTCCTCTCGACGCATCGCCGAGAGCAAAAATCGTCGAGACAAAACCCAATCGTCGACACAACCTCGACACGCCCTGCGACACGCCCGTGTCGCAGGCCGTGTCAACCGACACGCCCTGGGACACGCCCGTGTGCCAGGCCGTGTCACCCAAAAATGTCTGTTTCCGAACTTTGGGCTGTTACAATCCTCCCCTCCTACAAGAAATTTCGTCCTCGAAATTCAGAGACAGAAAAGCAACAGAAAGCAGCAAGAAAAATGTAACAACATATATTAGATAAACGTTTATGTTACAATAGTCTCGCTACAAACTACACAAACAGCTCAGGGAACTCTGCTCGCATGGTTTGCTCGCGCTCCCATGTCAGCTCTTCACGGCCGCAGTTGTCCCATCGGACTTTTACCATACCGACCGTCTTGTTCCACAACTGTTTTTCGGCTCGATCTTCGATCTGAATGGGTCTAACTCTCGTTGTTAGCCCATACTCCACCGGCACACGATCATCCGCGATCACTTGAGCTGGATCTTTCACGGCCTTCCGAAGCACCGAGATGTGAAAGACATCATGTAACCCACCCAAGTCCGCCGACAGAGCTAGCCGATAAGCCGCCTCACCAATTTGTTCAACCACTTCAAACAGACCCAAATATCTGAGACTCAACTTTTTCAATCGTCGAATCCTGGAGACACCTTTGAATGGCTTGATCTTCAAGTAGACCCAATCGCCAACCACAAATTCTACGTTTCGGTGCTTGGCGTTGTAGTACTTCGCTTGTCGATCTTGAGCAATAAGCAATCTCTCTTGAATCGTCCAAATGGTTGAGTTTGCTTCATCCATCTCATTTGGTTTAACAACCCGGGTTTCACCCGCTTCTACCCAAGCCAAGGGAGTACGGCACTTCCTTCCATATAGGGCTTCATATGGTGCCATCCCAATGCTTGCCTGGTAGCTGTTATTATATGCAAACTCGACCATATAGAGATGATCTTCCCATCTCTTTCCGAAGTCAAGGGCGCACATTCGGAGCATGTCCTCCATTGTTCTGTTGGTACGTTCAGTTTGGCCATCCGTTTGGGGATGAAAGACCGTACTGAAAGTCAACTTCGTGCCCAACAGTCGGTGAACTAGCCTCCAATCATTTGACGTAAATCGCCCATCTCGATCACTTACGATGCTCCGAGGAACACCGTGAAGACGCACAATCTGGTCAACATATAACTTCGCCAAACTTTCAACCGAATCATCCCGCCTGTTCGGGAGAAAATGTGCTACTTTCGTTAGCCGGTCAACAATCACCCAAATGGAATCATTTCCTCGCTGCGATCTTGGCAACCCATGCACAAAATCCATGGAAATATCATCAAATTTCCACTCTGGTATCGGCAGTGACTTCAAATAACTGCCCGGCTTTTGGCATTCCGCCTTCACCATCGCACATGTTTGACATTTGGCCACATAAAGGGCAACATCTTTCTTGAGCCCTGGCCACCAGAAAAGCTTATTCATATCGTTGAACATCTTTGTGCTCCCGGGGTGAATGGAATACTTGGTATAATGTGCTTCATACATCAGTTCTTCCCTCAGCTTCCCCACATTTGGGACGCACAAACGGCCCTCTTTCCGTACAAGACCGTCAATCCAGGTGAATTTTCCTTCTGGCCCTTCATTCACATAGCGCAAGAGATCTTCATCCAACTCCGTTGCCCGTCGAACTCGGTCTGCAAGGTCACATTGCACCTCAGTCCAGTTCAAACATGCAATGGCAGTGGAATTCTTGTCAACACAATAGATCTCTAACGCCTCCAACTCCTGGATAAGGCGTTCATCATGCCTTTGTAACCAATTTGCTCTAACCGGAACTCGCCGACTCAAGGCATCCGCGACAACATTTCCCTTCCTGGGTGTATAGTGAATCTCAAAAGTGTAGTCCCCAAGGAACTCCAACCACCTTCGTTGTCGCATGTTCAACTCTTTCTGCTCCAACAGATACTTTAGGCTCTTATGATCGGTATAGATCTCCACCTTCACTCCATAAAGGTAGTGTCGCCACAACTTGAGTGCAAAAATCACCGCCGCTAATTCCAAATCATGGACGGGATAGTTTCGCTCGTGCACCTTCAGCTGGCGTGAGCCATAAGCAATCACCTTTCCGTTCTGCAAAAGAACGCAGCCTAAGCCGCTCCCTGAGGCATCACTATAAATCACAAAGCCATCAGTTCCACATGGCGAAGACAACACTGTTGACGTGGTCAACCGAACCTTCAGCTCTTCAAAAGCTCGTGCGCACTCTGGCGTCCAAACGAATTCTGATCTTTTCGCGTCAGTGTGGTTAGCGGCAAAGCGATCCGCGAGAAGTTCTCCACAAATCTTCTATAGTAGCCCGCAAGTCCAAGAAAACTCTTGACCTCGGCCACGGAAGACAAGATTGGCCAATCTTGTATGGCTCTTATCTTCGCTGGATCCACTGCAATGCCCGCTCCACTCACCACATGGCCCAAAAATGCCACTGACGATAGCCAAAACTCGCACTTCGAGAACTTGGCATAGAGCTGATTTTGCCTCAACGTATTCAACACCAACCGCAAGTGACTCTCATGCTCAGCTTTGGACTTCGAGTATACCAGGATATCATCAATGAACACTATCACAAACAGATCCAGGTACTCACGAAAAATACGGTGCATCAGATCCATAAACACCGAGGGCGCATTACACAATCCAAAGGGCATGACTGTGAACTCATAGTGCCCATAACGCGTTCCAAATGCGGTTTTGGGAATGTCACCTTCCCGAATTCTTAACTGGTAATAACCAGACTTCAGGTCCAACTTCGAATAGACCGTAGATCCCACCAGCTGATCAAATAATTCATCAATCCGGGGTATAGGATACTTATTCTTCTCGGTCAGCTTATTCAATTCACGGTAATCTATACACAATCGTAACCCACCATCTTTCTTCTTTACAAAAAGCACAGGCGCGCTCCAAGGTGACATACTTGGGCGGATATAACCTTGCTCTAGCATTTCTTGTAGTTGAACCTTCAACTCAGCCATCTCTTTAGGCGCAACGCGATATGACGAGCGGGCCACGGGTTTCGCACCTGGCACCAATTCAATTGTGAAGTCAATCTCCCGCTGGGGTGGTAGCCCAGGGAGATCCGCGGGAAACACATCGGTAAAGTCTGCCACAATCGGAACCTCGCACAAAGTGGCCTTAGGCTCAACAACCTGAATTAGTGCAAAGTGACACTCCGCACCCTTCCGAACAGCTTTGACTACCTGGAGTGCAGACATCAACGTCCCGCCCACTCCTCGCATACCTGCGAACTTGGTCTTCTGTTCGGTATTTTGGCCCAACGTGATTTCTTTGGACTGGCAATCAATCATAGCATGCTGCTCCGCAAGCCAATCCATACCAAAAATCACATCGAATTCCGATATTGGCAAAATAAATGCGGTTAAACGAAAATCCCGACTTCCGAACTGAACCGCCACATCGCAAGCTTGATCCGCAAGCATCCAACAACCATTCGGCAACACCACTCTGACGCTATCTGCCTTTGCACGACTGGGTATCCCAAGCCGCGTAAGAAACTCACGAGACAGAAAAGAATGCGATGCACCTGTATCAAACAGTGCTCGCGCCAGCGTGTCCCGAATCATCACAAAGCCTATGACAAACATGTCACACACACAAACCACAAACATAGGGGTACTGAGCTAAGCATACAAACAATAGCATAAGCAAAACTAACTCATACCTGTGACAACGTCACTCTGCTTGATGGCCTCCTGCAGGCCAAGATTGTAGACCTGGGGTTGCGCCTGTGAGGCAGAGGAATCCACCACCGCCTTTCCTTTTTCCGCATAATATGCTCCCGCCTTCTTTTCACTCTTTGGCGGCATTCGACAATCTCGCGCAATATGCCCCATCCTACCACAATTGAAGCAGGTACGAGTGTCTGGCTTGGAGGTAGCCCCTGACGTTGCTCCCGTCGCCACGGATGAAGGAGCTTGTCCACTAGGCTTGGACTTCTTATCCCATCTCTTCTTATAAAATGGTTTTCCTGATCGGGGCGCCTTCCACTCCGGTTGCGTCATCACCAACGCTCTCTTCCCTTGCACCCTTTTCATGTCCTTTTCCAACGCGGTCGCGGTGTCAACCAACGCTTGGAAACCTTGGTTCACAGAACTGGACACAAGGAATCTCAGCTCGTCCCTCAGTCCTTCATAGAACCGATTAGTCTTCCTCTGCTCATCAGCAAAAATCGAACCCGCATACCGCCCCAAGCGAGTAAATTCATGCAGGTACGCGTCAACACTGACATCACCTTGGGTCAACCGTTGGAATTCATTTTCCATGGCTATCCGTTGAGCCACAGGGAGGTGCTTCGCTAGGAAGAGCCGAGAGAATTCTTCCATCGACACTTGGGTTAACGGACGACCCGCCAAATGATGCAACTCCATCTCATCCCACCATAACCGAGCTTCTCCTTCAAGCAAGAAGGTGGCTAAGGTAACTTTCTGATGCTCCGCCGTTCCTATCGCCGTCATCACTCGCTTGACGCGCGATAACCAATCCTCAGCCTGCGTCGGGGTTCCCGCTCCCGAGAACGTAGGCGGATGGAAGCTCATAAACCGCGTTAGCTGCTTCTCAGCCGCTCGAGGAGCCACATCCACAACAGGTTCAGGCCTTGCCGCCACCTGTTCTGGCCTCACAGCCGCTTGTTCCTGCCTAAGGGGCTGGCCTTGAATCATAGTAAATAAGGCCTCCGCAACTAAACGCACATGTTCCTCAGACGGTGGAGGTGTAGGCACCGCGACTGGTGCCGTACTTTCATTAAAACGCTGGGACTCAGACGGCCCAGCTCCACTTCGTGTCACCTAAAGGTGGAGAAGACACACACATTAGCGGTCGTACCCAAGCAATCAACACAAAATAGGAACACGCAGGTTCCTCAAACACACAAATATGGATTCCTATCATGGACATTCAGGAGTTCATTCGTAGACTTTGGTGTGCACAAACACGTGCTCGCCACCCCACAAAAGAAGTCGGCCACGACTTCGAGAGGGAACGACCAAGACGACCGATACCAAAAATGTAACAACCCCATCCGTTCGTATGATATATTCTAGAAGGTCCGGCCGGGGCCCCACAGGATATATCACAAAACAGTCGGTGAAGGTACAGGATGATACCAGAGTCGCGCATCGCACCTAACACAAAGCATTCTAGCGGAAGCCTAGACTACAACTTGAACTCCTCATGAATGTCCAAACATAAAACTCCACATTTTATATCATATAGGAATGTCTTACATCAAGCACAAAACGTTGGCCTTATGGCCTTACATGGCTTTCACACAGTGGCCTAAACAAATTGGCGCGCAGGCCGGCCACAAGAAAAGAAAACACTCAAAAGAACACAGCTAGCCTTCGAGGGCTAGCAGCAGCAGCAACAACACCCGCAGGAACATCAGCCTCTATGCGATCCGCTCGGCTCTCCAGCACCTGGAAAGGGACAATCCACCCACCGGTGGCAAACAAAAGCAACGGTCAGCGTTCAGCTGACCAAATTATAACGACCCTACCCCTTCTCTCGGGGCAGCGGTATTTTTCCCTGCAGGCATATCATATCACAAGTATGGCAAGCTATATCATCAAAAGGTGCTTTCACGCACACAAGCCATCACAACCGTTCGCCGCCCGGCCCAACGGTCCGTGCACTCAGGGCACATTCTTGGTGTTCTGGCAACCTCTTGCCCACCACCGTATCAGGGTTATCACCCAACGGTAAATCTCTTGAGCATTTACTCCATGGCGTGCAGCCGGAGTTAGTCTTCGGACACCGGGATGGCCCGTAGCCCCCCATTGTGTCATGGCGCGCAGGCCGAAGACTCTTGCTATGCGCTCCAACAAACAGCACTTTTTGGTCTCACGTCAGACGGACATAGCGCAGGTCGGATCCTCCACCCCCCGTTGCTCAAATCGCCTTGCCTTCTCCGAGTACAGCGTACTCATGGCTATATCAAAGGCGCGGGTCGGTCTCACCAATCCTGTTCTTGGCATTCAAGCCTGGGTATTTCACTATACCCATTTTCTCACCGCAACAGCGGGTCTTTCCTGGGCACACCAGTACTTCCTGTGACTCTCTCCACAGGTGGACACCGCACAAGAACAAATGTCAGGGGTCTTTCCTGGGCACACCAGTACTTCATGTGACTCGCTTCACAGGTGGACACCCTATGACATCAAGCATCACAAAAGGGCCTTTCCTGGTCCCACCAGTACTTCCTGTGCCTCATTCACAGGTTGGATCCAAAAACATCCCATGACCATTTTCCTGGGCTACCACCCCAGTACTTCCTGCTACTCCTTTTCACAGGTATAACCCGTAGACTCCTTACACGACACGTTTATCACGGAGTCTTCTCCGGTTCGTATACAACATCACCAATCCAGACTAACCTGTCCAGATGGGCTTCACACAGCATGCCTATTCCGTACTCCATTTCCGGATCTATATGCTAACAAAGGGGATTTCAAGAATCACCCAAACGATTCCCAAAAGCAGCCACCTCTTGGTGGGGGAATCACAAATATATGCCAAAAAGGAAGCCTTCACATGGCTAGGAAGAAAAGTCGTTACCCTTGACGATCGCTTCGGTGCCATGGACTCCAAGCTAGCTTGCAAGACTCGCAAGAGCGTTTCCTCCGCAACGCTGGCTTCGGATCTCTCGTCGGTAAACCGCAACACCACCAACAGCAGCCCCCTTTCCTTCTTCCTCCTCCTTTCTCTCTCTCTTTCTCTCTTCACTTGAAGAAAGATGAAGGCCAAATCAAAGTGAGAATTCTTCTCTGATTTCGGCCCTTAAGGAAAAAGAAGAAGAAGCTTCAGCCCTTGGATCCAGACTGAAGGAATGGACGGCCACGATTCTGCCAAAAACACATATTTTGACCCGACACGGCCTCGAACACGGTCGTGTGCCAGGCCGTGTGCCTCAAGCGGTGGTCAACCGACTTATCCAAACCAGTGACACGCCCGTGTCATGGGCCGTGTCACCAACACGCCTTCAGACACGCCCGTGTCTGTGACCGTGTACCTGGGGAAAAAATCCCAAATCATCCCGAGACTTCCCACGGCCTGTGACACGCCCGTGTCCCAGGCCGTGTGCCCAGACACGGCACAAAGACACGCCCTGTCGAAACCTTCGGCGGGCTGAGTTCGTCGCCTAATTTGACACGCCCTGTGACACGCCCGTGTCACAGGCCGTGTTCAGCACTCGACACTCGCTTCTCGACACTCGACGATCATCGAATAAAACTCGTCGAGCATGCGACACGGCCTTGGACACGCCCGTGTCCTGGGCCATGTGCCTCCTCTCGACGCATCGCCGAGAGCAAAAATCGTCGAGACAAAACCCAATCGTCGACACAACCTCGACACGCCCTGCGACACGCCCGTGTCGCAGGCCGTGTCAACCGACACGCCCTGGGACACGCCCGTGTGCCAGGCTGTGTCACCCAAAAATGCCTGTTTCCGAACTTTGGGCTGTTACAGTGTCGACACTAGCCTTCATGGTGTCGACACAACTCCTTGTGTTGTAGAAATTGCTTCTCGACACTGCTTCTTCAACATGTGTCGACACTGATCATGTGTGTCGACACAAGTCCTTCTTCTTCAATACTTAGTTGATTTCTGCTAAGTGTCAACACAACTCCTTTGTTTCGACACATCTTCTTGTGTTGAACTTGTTAAGTGTCGACACATCTTCTTTGTGTCGACACATGCCTTCTGTGTTGAAACTTCTGCTGAGTGTCGACACATCTCCTTGTGTCGACACATTCTTCATGTGTTGAGACTTTTGCTGAGTGTCGACACATCTCCTTTGTGTCGACACTTGTACTTAAACTTTGTTGAAGTTTGCTAAGTGTCGACACAGCCTCCTAGTGTCGACACTTGTACTTGAACTTTGTTGATGTTTTGCTGAGTGTCGACACAGCCTCCTAGTGTCGACACTTTTGATGTCGACAAAGTTCCTCTGGGTGTCGACACTGCTTCTAAGTGTCGACACTGATTCTTTAGATATTTCTTCATTGTGTGTCGACACTGCCTGTATGTGTCGACACTTATCTTCTGGTGTCGACTCTGCATCCCTGGTGTCGACACAACTACTCCAAGTATCGACACAACTTCTCTGGGTGTCGACACAAACCTTCTTAAGTGTCGACACTTTTCTTCTAGGTGTCGACACATGGACTTAGAAACTTTTTGCTTTCCTTGCAATTACTTAACCTGCACAAATAAACTCAAAACACATCAAATACACATTGATATATATCATTGAGTTGGGTGAGGCTTCTTCAAATCAGGTACATATATTCCAATGTACCCAACAAGGTCCTACTTTACTCCGGGGTGACAATGAGAGTGCTCTCAAACTGGTAAACAATCCAGTGTGTCACGCAAGGACCAAGCATATTGAGATCGAGCACCACTTCATAAGGGAGAAGGTGTTGGAGGGATCTCTTCTGGCCGGGCATGTTCGGAGAGAAGATAATCTTGCTGACATCTTCATGAATCCACTGTCGAAGGGGCCTTTTCATCGGTTACAAAGCTTGCTGGGCTTGATCACCACTTATCACTTTAAGGGGGTGTGTTGAAATTTGTGAAGTTAAAGTGGGTGATGGGCAGGCCGGGCGGTCTGGGCGGCCTGAGCAGTCTGAGTCCGCGGCCCTGGGCGGACTGCGGGTTGCGGCCTGGGTGACCATGATTTAGTCTTGGTGGCGTGGATGTTCTTGAGAAGCGTCCTGTGCGGCCTGGTGTGCGGCCTTAGTGGTCTGTTGTGCGGCCTGGTTGGCCTTTGGCCAAGGAAGTCGGGCTTCTAGCGAAGCGGCCTGAGCGGACTGCAGTTCGCGGACTATTGGCGGTGCTCAGCTTGATCTGTGACCTTGCAGATTAGCAAGCTCTTGTGTAACCAGACAGATTGGAGTTTGAGTTTGCGGTGTCCGCTGTTGCGGACTGGCCTTGGAGATCGGCTTTGGTCCTTGCCGACCTCCGGTGTTGCAGTGGGCGTTAGCTGTTCTGTGGAGGACTGCGCGGACCGGTGTCTAGTTCGGCAGTTGGTCGTTGTCTTGCAGCTGTGCGAGTAGGGGCTTGCGGGCTCTGCCTTATTCTGGTGGAGTGTTGGCGATCTGCCTTGGGGGCAGGCAGACTGGGCCTTGTCCGCCGAGCTCGCGCCAGGCCCTTGGTGGTTTACTGGACTTGGTCACATTCTGTGACAAGTCCAGCGTGTCTGCGGTATCCACAGAGTCCGTTGTTGACCGGGCGGACTACTAGTTGGTCGTGGACTTGTGGCGGATTGCTGCTTGGTTTTCGAGCTATATAGACTGCCTCTGTGTCTGCGTATAGTGTGCGGACTGTCGCAGTATAGGTTGTGGCTGTCCATGTACAGTAATGTTACGGGCTATGCGGGCTGATGCATTGTCCGCATAGTGTGGGCGGACTGGTGCGAGTCGGCCAGGTGGTGAACACCCTTGTCTCACCTCCTGGCAGTTTTGTTGGAATCCGGCTGAGTCCTCGCGGGCTCAGCGGACGGGGCTTTGCTAGTGCGCGGGCTGGGGAGGTGACTCTATTCACTAGCGTGGTGACCACACTCATCACCTCGCCTATAAATAGAGCCCCCGGTACATCTATAGTAACTGAGTGAACAGTAAGTGAGGCTTGGTCAATTATGCGGTCTGGATTTTCCTGTCCGCGTGGGTTGAGTAGAGATAACTGTTTGTTGTGTGCAGGTCGCGCGACTATCATTGAGGAGCCAGGAGTTTGGCTTTGACTTCGGTCAGGTTCTGTGAAGTTTGTGGTCTCTGCGGTCTCAGCAGGTCACTTCCGCGGCTTGTCAGTTTTTTCTTTGCTTCATCATTTCCAAGTCCAATAACCTGTCCGCCGGACTCAGGCGGGTAGGCGGTCTGTTCTTCTGTTCAGCAGCAGTTAGTGAATAATAGTGTGTCCGCGCGACCTCGTGGTCTCAGCGAACTCCGTGTTCTATTCGGCTTGTAGCAGCAGCAGTTCGGGCGGCTTCGGCGACTACGGCGGACTGGGCGGTCTTGGCGGTCTCCAGTGCTGTCCGCTCGGCTTATTTTTGTTCTTTCTATTTCCTTGTGTACTGGCAAAATCATGTCTCGCCACGTATACCTCGCCTTGTAAAGAAGTTTATAAATATAAGATCTGCTTGTTCTTCCATTTGCATTTGGTGTTAAGCTTGCTCTTTGGGCTTCCACTTATCAAGGCGTGATCTTAGTAGTGCTGAGAATATTAATTTGGCTTTAGGCTATCTTGCTGACCATTTTGAGAAAATTCAACAAGGGGTACCTCAGAAAGCATGCTTCTTGTGCCCTCTTGCTCCCTCTCTTCAGCGCTTTCTGAGGATACCTTAGCTCGGCCTTTGGCTAAGGAGGGGAAGCGCTCTAAGATCTTTCGGGTGTGTGGTGGGTCCTCCCCGCCGAGCCCTTGGGTCAGTTCTTCATAGTTTCCCTTGTTGTTTTGCTTGCAGGAACGAAGTAGGTGCGCGATCACCCCTTCCCCAGGGGTGAACTCCACAAGATACTGTTTTTCGGTTTCAACACTCGAAAGATCATACCTACGGCACAGCGGTACGAAGAGATGAAACCTCTCAGTTAATAGCTCCCAAGGAACGGCTTCAATGGCAAACAGAAGTGCTTGGATAACTAAGGCGTCCCACACAGGAGGGCGCACCACGCCATCGCCTCCCACATCGACGAGAATGATTAAATATCCATCGCGGGCTAGCTAGATGGCATGTTCGCCAAACACGCCTCCCAAATCAACGAGCTTCAAGCCATAATGCTTGATATATATCGAGAAGTAAAACCATCCTCTGTGCGACCGTTCGGGCAAGTTGGGTCACCACCACTAGAAGAACTCTTTGCCGCGACTAAGATGCCCCCCTACAAAGAGTACAATATAGAAAAGGAATTCTCAAGTACTAGTAGTTCCCCCACTCCAGCAACACTAACCCAAAGCGCGCAAGATCGCTACCTCGGAGACCAACAATACAAGGGGGCATCAGAAATTCAACAAGTAACGGACCTCAGAAGAGGAAGCAAGAAATCGAATCGCACCGGGAGCATCAAAGGAACTGCAAACAATGCGCAAACACCAGCCTACCAAAAAAGCCCCGCCGACGCTTAGAACTTGCGCCACTAAAGACCCCAGAACAAGATTTTTCAAACAATTCGTAATCACCCATCACTACACAAGCCCAAGTCGCTCACCCGAGCCTGGGGAGATTCATCAAAATATTGTCAATATCACTAGGGGCCCGGACACAACACAGGTGAATGCAATCATCTGAAAGAAGAGATTCAGCGACTCGCTAGCCTAGGAACAGTCGACCAATTCCTAGCAAAAAAGAATCATCCTCGCGCCCAGAATCCGAGGAACATAACCATCAGCATCGGCGAGCTGCCAGTCAAGTTAGATCAAGTCTTGGCAGATGAAGGGATAACGATGAATGTGTTGTTCGTTTCAATGCTGCTTCAGTTCAAACTAACTACCGGCAGCCTCAAGCTAGAGTCAGTTAGTGCACGCATACCGGGGGCGCTTCAGTACCAGTCATAGGCACCATCATCCTCCCTGTCACTCTTAGAGAAGAACCCGAGCGCACCACCTACGATGTGCAGTTTTTAGTCATCCAAGCCGATTGTGATCACACTGCAATACTATAACAATCACTCCTAGACGTTTTCCAAACCCGCTCCCGCCGCTTTTTTCCCTGAACTATGAAACAGTTTTTTACTCTACCATTATTCCCCAACCAACCACTGTACAAGCCACAAGCCCAAACTTGTGAAAACTATTTTCATATATAAAAAGTATAGCATTCCTTCCTAACGATGAACAATTAGTTAAAAGTAAAACTAAGCCGCGAGCGATCCTCGTGTGAAAGGTAATACTGCACATGCGGTTTGAATACAAAAGTTATTCACCGAACCTGCATTTCTACGTCAGGACGTCATAAGGGCCTCCCCCCCCCCCCCCTCACGACCAAGCCGCGGGTGATCCCCGTGCGAACTAAGCCGCGTGCGATCCTCGTGCGAAAGGTAAGACTATGCATGTGGTTTGAATACAAAAGCTATTCACTGAACCTGTCTTTTTACGTCAGGACTTCGTCAGGGCCTGCCCCCCTCACGACCAAGGTGCGGGCGATCCCCATGCGAACTAAACCGCGAGCGATCCTCATACGAAAGGTAAGACTACAAATGCGGTTTGAATACAAAAGCTATTCATCGAACCTGTCTTTCTATGTCAGGACATCGTCAGGTCCTGCCCCCTCATGACCAAGCTGCAGGCGATCCCCATGCAAACTAAACCACGAGCGATCCTCATGCAAAAGGTAAGACTGCGCATGCGGTTTGAATAGAAAAGCTATTCACCGAACTTGTCTTTCTACGCCATGACTTCGTCAGGGCCTACCCCCCTTACGACCAAGCCGCGAGCGATCCCCGTGTGAACTAAGCTGCAGGCGATCCTCGTGCAAACTAAGCCGCGGACGATCCCCGTGTAAACTAAGCAGCGGGCGATCCCCGTACGAACTAAGCCACGGGCGTTCCCCATGCAAACTAAGCCGCGAGCCATCCTCGTGCGAACTAAACCGCGAGCAATTCTCGTGTAAACTAAGTCACTAACCAACTACATGCACAATTATAGCCCTCACAAAATAACACTACGAGCCAAACAGTGCTTAAGCAAGAGAAAGGACACAAATCTCATTACAACAACATACAAATACATGTGCAAATGCTCCAGTCAACAACCGTCAAACAACAACAACGGTCTACTAAAAAAGCAAATAATGCAAACAAATACTAATACAAAACATAGCACCTCTACATGTCAGTCGCATCAACATCAGAACCCTCGTCGCCAGAAAGGTCATCAAAGACGAGGCCAAATACGTTGCATCCCAAGCTCCCGTTAACAAGACAAAAAGCTTTCGAGACTCCATGCCTGAGGGCCCACTCTCGAACGTCTTCCATCTGAGGCTCCACCTCCTTGCTCCAGATCTCCTCACGAACTTCCTCGCTAATCAAGCACCAATCCCACATGTAATCCAAAGACTCCATATACTCTGTAAGACCAGCAGCCTTCAACTCCGACACACGACTATCGGAAGACAACACCTCAACTTTGGCCTTCGCCACACAAAGCTCTGCCTCCTCTTGAGCGCGCTTTAGCATCTGCATAGTCCTCTCCACTAGAGACTTCTCCACCTCTAGAGAAGCCCAGGTCTCCTCTAGCTCCGCCCTCAACTCTGATCCCATCCGACAAAATCGAGAAACATCCTGGTCATAATCATCCTTCAAGGCGGCAAGAGAACCCGTCGTTGCTTGAAACTTCTCCTAAAGGGCCAGATATCCATCCTTCAGCCTCACATAATGGTCATTCCAGGTAACAACAATTTGAACCTGAGCCTCTATCTGTAAAAGAAAAAAAAAAAAGAAAAGTCAGAGCAACATAACGATAAAAAAGGATCCAAAATGATCAAGCTCACTTACCACTTCATTCATCACCTTCGAAGAAGAAGATAATCTCGGAGCCACTGCCTCTGCAGGAAAAGACTGGGGGGCAGACGAACCAAGCACCTATACCTTGGGAGGCGAACCGCCACAGCCACCGGAAGAAGAATCATCACTCGTAGAAGACGAACAAGGCACCACACTCCTGCCACCTCGGGAAACTACAATGGCCGTCCATTTCCGACTACCACCCAAATACATCTCAGCAGTCTGCCCAGAGACGGAAGAAATGTCACACCACAAGAAGCGCGTATCCTCCATAAATGAAGATATACAAAACTCTTGATTCGCCAACTCACGAGAATCTGAAAATCCTAGCACTGGAGAAAAGTCTTGCTCCTTCCCCTTTTGATGACGACAACAATCAGGTAACGTATTCCACAGCTCCGGCAAGCCCCAAGAGTTCCTGACATAACCTAACAAGGTATTTCCGTGGCGACGGTCCGCCCAGACGTCAAAATCAAGTCAATTCTTATTACTATGAACCTCCACACACTCACCGCCATCAGAGCGAATATCGCACCAATCCCGGAAGCGGTCCAAAGAGAGCTTCTCGTGGTGCTCACGAAAGAAAACAAGCAGCCCCATAAGTCGTGCTACCACTAAAGGAGTAAATTGGGAAATCGGCACGCCACAGAACCTCAGAATCTCAACCATCCATGAGGGGGATTTTGGACCGTCTCCTCAACAAGCGGTATCCTCACTTCGAGACCGACAGGTAAACCGTACCTCTTCTGCCAAATCATAACCTGATCGTCAGCAAGAGACGAACGCAAGCGCCTTGGTCTCGCAGTACGCTTCGAGCCCTATCACGAAAATAAAATTAAAGTAAGAAATTCGATCAAATGGTTGTCCACCCTCGTCGCAAGCAAAACGGCGCGTCGCCCGAGCCCGCACAGGCGCGCACGCGCACACCCAAGCACTAGCGGCCAAACATGTATGCAAGAGCCAACGCGCGATCTGATGCGCTCGCACCCGGCCAGGCACGCGCACACCACACCCGGTCGGGTGCGCACACATTGCACCCGGCCCGGCGTGCGTGCACCGGACCCGGCTAGGCGCGCGCGCCCCGCACTCGGCCAGGCTCACTAACGTGCGGCCAGTTGCGGGCCCATATGCGCGTCTAGCCACATGCGCACCCAAATGCGTGATCAGTCTCACAAGCACATGCATCCCTGTGCGCGCTCGCATCTCCACCCTAGCGAGTGCCCCGTAAGCGCCCTCACGGGCCCACCCGCACGCTATTTTTTGTACGTGATAGCGCACGCGCTCGCAAGCGCGTCGTCGCGATCACGCGAGATCCGGCTTCCTTTCTCATGAGCGTTCATTGCTTCTCCGGCACTATCCTAACATTTTTGATTACCCGAGTTTGTATGGCGCCAACATTCACCATCTCAGACCCGTCACCGCTCGCCAGCGTCATCGCCATAAAAAAGAAAAGCAAAAGAAGATCTTTGATTTTCTTCATCCAGAGCAGCCTCGTACAACAAGGATTTGGGGGGCAATTGATGGGGATGACCCTCATTTATAATGAGCAAGGTGTGCCCATAGTCACACTCCCATGATCTCCACCCAAGAGGAGTGGGATCATGGGTTTGGTCGCGCACATGATCGCCACACCCGATCCTCCCGCACGTCGATCCCACTATGCACACCTAAGCAATTGTCGCCGACGTCGCCTCGTCGGTCGCCGGCCGCCGCCTTGCGGCCGCCGGCCTCCCTCCTCCTTGGTCGCTGCCTTGCGGCCAAGGAGCCGTCGCTGGCCGCCCTCTTCCTTGGCTTTTGTCGTGCGGCCAAGGAGCGATGATAAAAAAATTACTTGCGGAGAAGGGGTTATGTGTGGAGAAGAAAACGTTAAGGAAAGAGAAGGTGAAAGTGTGGTTGTGAGATGTTCTCTGATTCTATATTTGATGAAGGCAAGTGTACCTTATCGCATATAGTATTGGATATTAAGTTCAATATCAAGGTCATATTACCCTGAGCGATTTGATTACTTCTACTTCAAGTAGTTACTATTATCTTATCAAGTAAAAGTTGTTTTGGGCTTGCTTACTAAATTAGAGAAGTGAGGATGTTTACTTGCAAATAAGAGAGTCTAAACGATGATTAAGTGGTAGTACTCGATCTTGAATTTCTTCGGCATAAATTAATCAAGAATGCTATAACAAACTTTAACTTAATAAAATAAAGAAACCATGACCATGGGGGTTCCCGAAGCTTGAACATGCTCCTCTCGGAGAAGTGGCCAACTGAGGTTAGGGAGATCCGACCAAACTCTCGTCCAGTATCCGAATATCTAACGCTCGCTTTAAGTAGTGAACCCCACTATTGGATTTGACTCCAATCTGAGAGATTTACGTCATTCTCTCTCGAGAGGTGCGTGCAACTCTCTTTACACTTGAGCGCTCACTTCAAACTATTGGCCACTCGGCTAGCCAAGAATAAAAGTATAAATGAAGACTATATATCGATAATATAGTTTCATTCAAAATTAATCAAGAGTAAATCGAATGTCTAAATTCTAAAAAGAGAAAGAGAGCTAAAGCATCATAACTGATCAACTCATCCTCGGATCATCAAGATCGAGTACTATGAGGAATTAATTACACATTATGGAGGGGGGAGAGACAAAATAGTGGTAGGAATCCATTAGAGAAATTAAGCAAAAGAAAAGGAAAGTAGTTGAGAAAGAGAAGAAGATGAGAGATAAAACTAGTTCAAAACTTCAACTATGGAAAAGTACATAAAAAAGAACTAATTTAACTTACAACTAGTGCACTATAGAAGATTATAACAAGTAAGAAAAAGTTCATAAACGAGAGGAAAAGAAAAAGAAGAAAAGAAGCCAAGAAGAAATGAGCGCATCATAACTTAATCAACTCAACCTCAGATCATCAAGACCGAGTGCTAGGAGGATTTAGTTATTCATGATGTAGTAGTGAACAAAAACTATATGAAGAAGATGCATAATAAGAAAGAAAGAAAGAGAAAGGGAATATCGAACTAATTTATTTCTTATTACACAGCAGTCACAAAGAGGATATAGAGACATTTCAAAAAGAGTTTCTAAATAAATCACAAGTGTGATAAAAATGATTGCAATAAAGTTTAAAAATGAAAACATTGAACTAAAAATGCTCTGAATTATACTCTCATTATCACCTTACAAGACTACCATCTGGAAAATGAAATTACAACACTTGCATGAAATGAAAAGCCAAGAAGGCTTGAAATAAAATAGAGAGAGAAAAAGCTAAGAACACTTAAAAAGGGCTTCAAGAATCTGATTGGCAGCACCTCCCCTCTCAAAATCTGCATGCCCAACCCTTGGAGATGGGCTCAATTTATAAGAATTTTTCGGGTTGGGTCACGCCCCCATTACACACCCGGGTCGGGCGTGTACCTAGGGCATGACACATTTGGTGTGACTTTTTTGGCTGAAATTGAATGCTGGAGGTGACTTGTGTCATAGTTGAGGTACAAGCCCCGATGTCATGCCCGTGTAAGACAGGCGTGTAAGCTGCGACGTGACAGTGGAGCGGGAAAAGTCGTAATGTGGTGATTCCTCGGGACTTGGAGACACACCTCGGCAACACGCCCGTGTCGGTGTTATACGGGCGTTACAGAGGGCATGTAAACTGAATTTCCTTGGAATTCGATCTCGGACTGATAACATCATTCCATCTGGGTTACACGCCCTAGGTACACGCCCGGATAGGGCGTGACCTTGGGGCGTGTAACAGCAAAAATTGGCTGAAAGCCTTGAAAACCTACAAAAAGAAAAAAACACATTAGTGATAATAATACATACAAAAGAAGGTCAATATGTAAACTTACAAGACATGATTTGTGCTTTAAAAATCTGAAAATACCCTAATATTTTTGACGGCAAAACGTACTATCAAATTCCCCCAAGTTTAAGCTTTGCTTGTCCCCAAGCAAAGATATAAAAAGTAGCTAACATAAAAGGTGACTAATCCAAAAAAGTTTTAATCATGCTTACACAAGTAATATGCGAAATTCTAAGTAGGGAGAAGGTGAAACGTAAACCTAAAGCAGTTACTTAGGCATTGTTTAACAATTTATAAACTTTGCTAACAAAAATAAATCATCCAAAATTTTAACAAAATTCTTTAAATAAATTTAAGTAACGCAACAAAATAAAAAAACACATTGAGTTGTTACTAGATCCAAGCGATATATTAAAATTATATCAATCAAATAATAAAAATCTAAATTCAAATCCAAAACTTTACTAATCTACTTTTCTTCTTTACTTAGCTAATAAATAAAATTCGAAAACATGAATCAAAAGGGCTTATTAGGACCGAAATATTTGGTTTAGGATTATGATTAGGAGTAGAATTCAAAGATAAACAAGTAGACTTTAAAATCACACTAATCCAAAATAAAGAGTTTCAAAAATTTCATCATAAATAAAATATTTTTCTTTTTTTTTCTTTTCCATTTTTTTCCTCATTTTTTTCAAAACAAAGGCCATAAATAACTTTTCTTTTAATTTTTAAATTGGCCAAACAAAAGTAAACATTTCTTTTGAGCATACTTTTTCAAGAAGTTCTCCGAATAAATCATAACACAACCCTATCAAAATCATGAAAATTTTTAATGAAACTCAAACGGTTAGTGTGATTAGATAGGTTGGAAAAATTTATCTTTGGTGAAAATGAATTGATAAGTGGAGCTATCAATTGAAATCGGAAAAAGGCTCAAAAGCGACTGACTAGGGATAGAAAATTTTTAGGTTTTCAAGAAGGATCAAATGAAAACAAAAACGGCCTAAATTATTTTCATGCTTCTAAATTTATCTATAACATTAGTTTTGAAAAATTTCAAAAAGCAAATCCTAGATAATAAATGAAAACTAATGAAATTATCTTGAAAATATAAATAATAAGTTACTTGCATCATTCACATCTACTACACTAATCAAAAGTTGATTTTACAAAAATTATCCAAAAATAAAAAAGAAAATAGTGGATGAAAGATTTTTAAGAAAGTAAAGAAAATAAATAATGAAAACCATAATAAAATTCGAGTTTTTAGAAAAACCTTTCACATTAACATGCTACCGTAAATTAGAAACACAGCATGACAAATATTTTACTTGTGAAACATAATTAAAAAACCGACTAGAAAGATCTTAATTAGCTAAGTTGTTATAGGAAATTTTGAAAAAAACAAAACAAAACGCAAGGGGTACTATTAAAATATCAATATTCGCTTAAACTATTAAGGTAAAAAAATAGCATATATATATATATATTACTCTCTTTTTTTTTAAAATATATAAAACAAAATTTTGATTTTGATTTTTTTAAGGAGACAAAATAAAGATAAGAGAAGGAGGAAATCCTCCCCAATCTTAAAATGGACATTGTCATCAATGGAGAAAGGAGAGGAAGGAGAGAGAAATTAAAACAGAAATGAATGTACAGAATTGAAAAATAGATACTTCTCCGGATTTATGCGTCGCGAATGTTGAGTGATGCCGCTCCCCCCATGCTTGCGCTTTGGAACTTCTTGACATGTCTTCTTTGGACTCCGTGATGGATTCAACAACATTGGAGCAGGCGATCGCAGAAGCTTCAACTTGCGGAGCCGTCCGGGGCAAAAAGTGTAAAATAAAGAAAATAGAAAAATAATTTGGGTTGCCTCCCAAGAGCGCCCTTAGTTTATAAAGGTCGTTTGAGCTCAATAAAAAAGAATATTGTCCAGCAATAAGAAGTCTTAAACTATTATTACAGTCCAAATAAAAAATAGTTCAAAAGTTTGATATCACTAATTGTTCCGTCGCAGTGGGAAGTAAATCGTTCGGCAAATAAAGTTTTAATCGGTGACCGTTTACCTTGAATTCACCCTTATCCGGGTGCGAAATGAGAATCGTCTCATATGGCCAAGCCTCTTTAACAATAAAGGGGTCAGACCATCGTGATTTAAATTTACCTAGAAAGAGGCGAAGTCAAGAGTTATAAAGAAGGACGAGATCGCCCGGAGAAAAAGTTTTAGGAAACTTAATATTTTTGTCGTGGTAAAACTTTGTTCGCTCTTTATAAAGTCTATTACTCTCGTAAGCGTTCACGCGCCATTCGTCGTGTTCATTTAGCTGAAATTTACGGTATTCGGCGTTTAGGGTGGGATCTAGATTTAATGTTTTGAGGGCCCAAAACGCACGGTGCTCTAACTCAACCGGAAGGTGGCAAACCTTACCATAAACCAATCGATACGGCGTGCAACCGATGGCTGTCTTATACGCCGTTCGATAGGCCCATATGGCATCATCTAGTTTTAGTGCCCAATCCTTCCTATTTAAAGATACGGTTTTCTCCAAAATACGTTTCAATTCACGATTAATAACCTCGACTTCATCGCTCGTCTGGGGGTGATAGGAGGTGGAAAGTTTGTGCGTTACTCCATATTTTGCCAAAATTTTGGCGAACTGGCTATTGCAGAAATGGGTTCCCCTATTATTAACTATAGCGCATGGCGTGCCAAATCGAGAGAATAATTTTTTTTAGAAATTTTACTACGACTCGTGCATCGTTGGTGGGGAGAGCTTGCGCTTCCGTCCACCTTGATACATAGTCGACAGCTACGAGATTGTATTTGTTTTGATAAGACGGAGGGAGGGGGCCAATGAAATCGATGCCCCAAAGATCGAAGATTTCACATTCTAGGAAAATATTTTGAGGCATCTCGTCCCTTCGTGAGATATTGACCGCCCGCTGGCAACTGTCGCAAGTACTCACCAGGGTGTGAGCATCTTTGAATAGCGTGGAATAATAAAAGCCCGCCTCCAAGTACCTTCCTTGCGGTGTGGTTCGCTTGATAATGACCACCCGTTGGTCACTCGTGGCAATGCCGTAATATTTGCACTCCTTCCTCACTCGATATGCAACACCGCACCACCTGATCCGCAGAGACTGAATAAGAAATGGTCTTCCCAAAAGTAATTCTTTAAGTCAGAAAAGAATTTCTTCTTTTTCTGACTTGAGAACTCCTTTGGCAAAACCCGAGACACTAAATAATTGGCAAAGTCGGCAAACCAGGGTATGGGATAATCTTTTGAATTTTCTAGAGCGAGGAGGCGCTCTTCAGGGAGTTTATCGTTAATGTCGGCTTCCACTAATGTTTCGCTGGCGGGGTTTTCTAAATGCGATAAATGGTCGGTCGCCAAAATTTTTGGCCCCCCTTTTGTCCCGGATCTCTAAATCAAACTCCTGCAAGAGGAGGATCCATCGCAAAAGGCGGGGCTTGGCGTCCGCTTTACTTAATAAAAAATGAAGTGTTGAGTGATCCGTGAAGACGATTACTTTGGAGAGGGATATAAGACCTAAACTTATCGAAGGCAAAAACAATCACGAGGAGCTCTTTCTCGGTGGTGATGTAGTTGGCCTGTGCAGACGTGAGTGTCTTGCTTGCATAATAAATTGTGTGGAATAATTTATCGACCCGTTGTCCTAAGACCGCACCTAACGCAGTATCACTAGCATCGCACATGATTTCGAAAGGAAGCGACCAATCCAGAGCAACTAGAATCGGGGAGTTTACTAATTTTTCTTTTATTAAATTGAAAGCAAAAAAACAATCGTTGTTAAAAATGAAAGATGACTCTTTCTCGAGAAGATGGGTTATCGGCTTTGTAATTTTGGAAAAATTTTGGATAAAACGCAGATAAAATCTCGCGTGACCAAGAAAACTACGAATGGCTTTAATATTCGTTGGAGGGGGGAGTTTTTCAATAACTTCGATCTTGGCCCGGTCGACCTCGATCCCATTGTCTGAAATCTTATGGTCGAGGACCAATTCCTCTCGGACCATAAAGTGGCATTTCTCCCAGTTGAGGGCTAAGTTAGTTTCCTCACAACGAATCAACACGCGCTTGAGATTTTTTAAACAATTTTCAAAACAACTACCAAACACTGAGAAGTCATCCATGAATACCTCCATCACTTCTTCTACCAACTCGTCGAATATCGCCAGCATACATCGTTGAAACGTAGTCGGCGCGTTACATAAACTAAATGGCATCCTTCTGTAAGCGAAGGTGTCAAAGGGACAAGTAAAGGTAGTCTTCTCTTGGTCTTCAGGCAAAATAGGGATTTGAAAGTACCCCGAGATACCGTCGAGAAAGCAATAGAAGGAGTGACCGGAAAGGCGTTCTAAGATTTGGTCGATAAAGGGGAGCGGGAAGTGGTCTTTTCGGGTGGCATCATTGAGTTTGCGATAATCAATGCACATCCACCAACCCGTAACAGTACTGGTTGGAATTAATTCATTATTTTCATTGGCCACTACCGTGACTCCGCCTTTCTTTGGCACGACTTGTACTGGGCTCACCCATGTACTATCAGAGATGGGGTAGATAATTCTCGCATCTATAAGTTTAATAATTTCAGCCTTCACGACGTCCTTCATGTTTAGATTTAAATGTCATTGGGGCTGGAAAGTACTACGGGAATTATTATCTAGGAAAATCTTGTGTGTGCAGAATGATGGGTTAATCCCCTTGATGTCGGATAACTGCCACGCAATTGCGTGGCGGTGATTTTGTAAAACTAGAGTCAACTCAGAAATTTCTGAGTTGCTCAGATCCGAGGAGATAATAACTGGTAGCTTAGAGTCATTTTCAAGGAAGAGATACTTCAGATGAGGGTGGAGTTTCTTAAGCTCCAAGATGGGTGGTTACTCGTAAGAGGTTTTGAATTTTAGGGTGTCCATGGGAAGCGATTCGGGGGGGGGGGAGTGCGAGAGACTTCTTCTAAGCAGAAGAGATCAGTGATAAGAGATTCATCAACTGATGAAGAAACTAATTCAGAAGGTACAGAAAATTCATTTTCGAAGCATTCCTCTAGATAAAAGCAGGAATCATCGTGCTCTAGGGTGTTACGCATTGAGCGATTAATGTTGAAAGTGATTTCATCATCTCCAACCCGAAGGAGGAGCTTTCCATCACTAACATCAATAATAGCTCGGGAGGTGGCAAGGAAGCGACGACCAAGTATCAGGGGTACATCGACATCCTCTTCGATGTCTAGGATGACAAAATCCATCGGGAAGATGAATTTGTCCACCTTGACCAAGACATCCTCCACAATCCCTACCGTATACTTCACAGAACGATCGGCTAGCTGAATGCTCATACGAGTGGGGTTCGGAGATGCTCGACCTAATTTCTTAAACAACGAAAAAGGCATGAAATTTATGCTTGCTCCTAAGTCCGCCAACGCATGTTTGACCAACGAATTACCGAATAGGCACGGGATGGAGAACCTTTCCGGGTCATTCACTTTGTGGGGTAATTTGTTGAGCACAATCGCGGAGCATTCTGCATTTAAGGAAATATGTGAAATATCCTCGAGCTTTTTTCTTATTTGATAGTAGCTCCTTGATATATTTCGCATATTTCAGCATTTGAGAGATAGCCTCGCAAAACGACACGTTTATATGAATTTGTTTTAGAATTTCTAAAAATATTTTATAACTTTCTTTGGCGCGTTCATTTTTAAGCTTAGACGGATACTGTAAATTCGAGCTAGAAGCGTGCGGCGCAAGCGTAGTAGGCAAATTTGAAGCTAAAATAACAGGAGGAGGAGGAGGAGGGGAGAGAGGTACTGAAGGCGAGAGAGGTACCTTGGGTTCGTTTGGTAAAACAACTTCTTTTCCACTGCGGAGGGTAATGGCGTTTGCACTTTCTCTTGGATTTTGCTCGGTATTGCTTGTCAGAGCTCCTTGTTGCCGCTCAGAGATTATCTTTGCTAGCTGGCCCACTTGGTTTTCCAAGTTTTTGATGGACCCGACAATATTTCTGATATTCGTTTCATTTGTAGCAATATATTTGGCAAAGACCTCTTCAAGTGAAGGAGGCTTTGCCGGTTGCGGTTGGAAACCGGGTGGATTTAAATTTAAGGGGGGGAGCTAGATTGAATGTTGAGTTATGATTATGAGGAGGGTTATGGGGGTGTTGAGCGTTTCCTTGGTTACTCCATGAGAAATTCGGATGACTCATATAACCCGCATTGTAAGTGTTATTGTATGGTGTGTTGTTCGGGTTATAGGAGGGCCGAGGCGCGTTTTCCATGAAGTCAACCTGCTCTTCTATTATAGCGAAATTATTATAATTATTTAGCCAATGAGGAGTGGCGGAGTAAGCAGTCATCTTCGCCACTTGCTTTGTTAAGCGCTCAACTTGGAGGGCAAGATTCGAGGTAGCGTCAATTTCAAAGACTCCCGCCAGTTTGTTAGCCCGCACGCAGGGCTCATTCCATTGATATGAATTCATAGTCATTTCCTCAAAAAGCTCCTGAGCGGCCTCGGGGGTTTTGTTATTTAGCGTTCCCCCAGCGGCCACGTCGATCATTTGCCTTGTTTAGGAATTTAAGCCGTTATAAAATATTTGCATTTATTGCCAATTTGGAAGCGCGTGGTGTGGGAACCTTCGCAATAGCTCCTTGAAGCGCTCCCACGTATCGTAGAGAGTCTCCGAGACTATTTTCATGAAGGATGCAATATTTGGGCGCAATTTGGCGGTCTTCGCAGGCGGGAAGTACTTGGTAAGAAATTTCCCCACCATCTCCGGCCACGTAGTGATGGATCCTCTAGGAAGAGAGCTCAGCCACTGCTTGGCCTTTGACCGCAAAGAGAAGTGGAAGAGACGTAATCGAATGGCATCATCTGAGACTCCATTGATTTTAAAAGTATCACAGATTTCGAGAAAATTCGCGATGTGGAATTTGGATCCTCGTCCGGGAGACCATCGAGGGTCACTGACTGTTGCACCATTTGGATGATGCTGGACTTGATCTCAAAGTTATTGTTCGCCACTGTGGGGCGGACAATACTTGATTGTGTGCCCTCCAGATTCGGTTGCGCATAATAGGACATAGTCCTTTGCTGGGCCTCATTTGGGTTGGGCGGATTAAGATCCATTGTTTCTGTGGCAGTGTCCCCGATCGACTCTTCGATGCCTAAATGTGATTTCTGATCACGAGAACGGAGGCGACGCAAAGCGGTGTGCTCTATCTCAGGGTCAAAATGAATAATCGAAGAGCTTTCTCGGGTCATAAACTTAAAAAGAAAGAGAAGTGGGAGAGAGATAAAGAGAAAAACTAATAAGAGAGCGAGAGAAAAAAAAAAGGAAAACGATAAAATTAATAGTTATCTTCTTTTCAAAATATCAAAACTAAGTTTCCCGACGACAGCGTCAAAAACTTGATATAAAAATTACGTGCGGAGAAGGGGTTATGCGTGGAGAAGAAAAAGTTAAGGAAAGAGAAGGTGAAAGTGTGCTTGTGAGATGTTCTCTGATTCTATATTTGATGAAGGCAAGTGTACCTTATCGCATATAGTATAAGATATTAGGTTCAATATCAAGGTCGTATTACCCGGGGCGATTTGATTACTTCTACTTCAAGAAGTTACTATTATCTTATCAAATAAAAGTTGTTTTGGGCTTGATTACTAAATTAGAGAAGTGAGGAAGTTTACTTGCAAATAAGAGAAAGGCTAAACGATGATTAAGCGGTAGTACTCGATCTTGAATTTTTCGGCATAAATTAATCAAGAATGCAATAACAAACTTTAACTTAATTAAATAAAGAAACCTTGACCGTGGGGGTTCCCGAAGCTTGAACACGCTTCTCTCGGAGAAGTGCCCAACTGAGGTTAGGGAGATCCGACTGAACTCTCGTCCCGTATCTGAATACCTAACGCTTGCTTTCAGTAGTGAACCTCACTATTGGATTTGACTCCAATCTGGGAGATTTACGTTATTCTCTCTCGAGAGGTGAGTGCAACTCTCTTTACACTTGAGAGCTCACTTCAAACTATTGGTCTCTCGGCTAGCCAAGAATGAAAGCATAAATGAAGACTATATATCAATAATATAGTTTCATTCAAAATTAATTAAGAGTAAATCGAAGGTCTAAATTCTAAAAAGAGAAAGAGAGCTAGAGCATCATAACTGACCGACTCATCCTTGGATCATCAAGATCGAGTACTATGAGAAATTAGTTACTCATTATGGAGGGGGAGAGACGAAATAGTGGTAGGAATCCATTAGAGAAATTAAGCAAAAGAAAAGGAAAGTAGTTGAGAAAGAGAAGAAGAGGAGAGATAAAACTAGTTCAAAACTTTAACTATGGAAAAGTACATAAAAGAGAACTAATTTAACTTGCGACTAGTGCACTGTAGAAGATTATAACATGTAAGAAAAAGTTCATAAACTAGAGGAAAAGAAAAAGTAGAAAAGAAGCTAAGAAGAAATGAGCGCATCATAACTTAATCAACTCAACCTCAGATCCTCAAAACCGAGTGCTAGGAGGATTTAGTTATTCATGAAGTAGTAGTGAACAAAAACTATATGAAGAAGATGTATAATAAGAAAGAGAGAAAGAGAAAGGGAATATCAAATTATTTTATTTCTTATTGCGCAGCAGTCACAAACAGGACATAAGAACATTACAAAAAGAGTTTCCAAATAAATCACAAGTGTGATAAAAACGATTGCAAGAAAGTTTAAAAACGAAAACATTGAACTAAAAATACTCTGAACTATACTCTCATTAGCACCTTACAAGACTACCATCTGGAAAATGAAATTACAACACTGTTACAACACTTGCATGAAATGAAAAGCCAAGAAGGCTTGAAATAAAATAAAGAGAGAGAAAAAGCAAAGAACACTTAAAAAGGGCTTCAAGAATCTGATTGGCAGCACCTCCCCTCTCAAACTCTGCATGCCCAACCCTTGGAGATGGGCTCAATTTATAGGAATTTTTCGGGATGGGTCACACCCCCCTTACACGCCCGGGTCGGGCGTGTACCTGGGGTGTGAAACATTCGGTGTGACTTTTTTGCCTGAAATTGAATGCTGGAGGTGACGGGCGTGTAAGACAGGCGTGTAAGAAGGGCGTGTAAGCTGCGACGTGATGGTGGAGCGGGAAAAAGTCATGCTGCGTTGATTCCTCGGGACTTGGAGACACGCCTCGGCAACACGCCCGTGTCGGTGTTACACGGGCGTGACCGAGGGTGTGTAAACTTAATTTCCCTGGAATTCGATCTCGGACCGATAACTTCATTCCATCTGGGTTACACGCCCTAGGTACACGTCCGGATAGGGCGTGACCTTGGGGCGTGTAACATCAAAAATTGGCTGAAAGCCTTGAAAAGCTGCAAAAAAAGAAAACACATTCGTGACAATAATACATACAAAAGAAGGTCAATATATAAACTTACAAGACATGATTTGTGCTTTAAAAACCTGAAAATACCCTAATATTTTTGACAACAAATCGTACTATCAAGCGGCTGTCGGCCGCCCTCCTCCTTGGTCGCCGCCCTGCGGCCAAGGAGCGGTTGCCGACCTCCCTCCTCCTTGGTCGCCGCCCTGCGACCAAGGAGCGGTCGTCGACCGCCCTCCTCCTTGGACGTCGCCCTACATCCAAGGAGCGGCCAAGGAGCGGTCGTCGGCCGCCCTTCTCCTAGGTCGCCGCCTTGCGGCCAAGGAGTGGTTGTCGGCCACCCTCCTCCTTGGTCGCCGCCTTGCGGCCAAGGCTCAGCCGCCGACAGCCCTTCTCCTTGGCCACCGCCTTGCAGCTAAGTAGCGGTCGCCGACCGCCCTCCTCCTTGGTCGTCGGCGGCATTCCTCCCCTCACCGACGAACTTGGCGATGAGTTCGGCGACCGCCCGTGGAGGTGGCCCCCCCCCCCATCCGATCGGTGGGGGGTGGGGCATTCTCGGTCGTCCTATTCACGCATAACCACCCACTAATCGTCAGGTTAGTGGGGAGCAATTTAATTAATATTTTATTATTAATTAAATGGTCTCCCGATAGTTGGATGCGCGCATTTAAATATATACTAAAATCATTTATGCAGATAGTTATGGTGTGTGGATAACCGCGTAACCACCGTAATCACCTCATGAAGCCTATAAAAGGAGTCTCAGGGCTCCTCATTTCCTAACCTTTTCCTCTGAGTCTTCTTCTTTCTCATGTGGAAGTTCTGTCGAATTCCTCATACGAACAGCACCCGAACCGCACCTGAGTCGCACCCAAGCTACCAGTGGGCCGAGCCAAAGCCACCAGGACTCAGCAAATCGTTCAAGTCTCAAGCAGCCTCCGCAAGTACTCCAAGTGCTCTCTTCCGCATCCAAATTCCGCAAACTGCTAACAACAGACCAGCAGCGCAAACGCAAGTTGTAACTATTCCCGCACGACGGCATGTCGTCCGCCGCGCGCAAAGTACTCTCTCACCCCCGAAGTTGTAACGAGAGGTGGTCTGTCACCCTCGACTTCACCAACAAGCAGTAACAACCCAGTAATAATGAACTCTGACCGGCATAGATCCGGTCACGTGGTTTTTTTACCAAGTTGAGGGGTTTTTTCCACGTTAAAACTGCTCGCGTACAATCAACTTACTCATTTGGATGTGTGCGCGCTTGACCGTTCCGAGAGCTAAGACGGTCCAGGTTTTACCAGCCCGACCGGAACGTCGAGTTAGTCCGCAACAATATACATATTAAAATGTCCGTAAAAATACACACATTAATATTCGGTTAATTATTTCTATAAAAAAATAAAAAAAATTAGCAAAAAATTCATTTTTTTTTAAATCCAGCACCTCCGATGCTCCCTATATAGAATTATTTTCCCAAATTTTAGGGACAAATTAAGCAGTCAAAATGTTAAGAAAATAAGGAATCCTACCTATCCAATCTTCTAACAATCCAACCTAAACTGTCTCGTGCACGGATGCTGTTCTCCTCCATTCCTTTTCCCTCTTCACGCGTTTGGCTTCAGCACTTCTGTTTCTCTTGCTTCTTCCCATTCTTAATTCTCCCCCTCTTTTTCCCCCCTTAAATTGTTCCATTGCAGAATGTGAAGAACTTCTGCGATTCTTCAATAATCCATTAATTAAGGTGCGTTTATTTGTTCTCTTCCATTGCAGAATGCTTGTTCTTCAACTCGATCCAATGATCCTGAAGCTTTAGGGCACAGGATATGGTCTGCCCTGTTAGGCTTCGTTTGATTCGGCGGTGACGGGAGCAAGGGGCAGATGAAATCGGAGAGTTGGAACCGGAGGTCGTTTGTTTTCCCGCCGTGGCGGTAGCAGACGGAGAAAACGTCGTCGGAGGCCGTTTGTTTTCCCGCCATCCGGCGGCGTTTGCTCCAAACGCCCGGCGAAAACGGTTTACCAAACGAAGTCTTAGGCTATATTTGGTTTGGCGGTGGCGGGTGCATCCGGTGGGTCGAAGCGCTACTTTGGAACCGGAGGGCGAGGGGTGGGGTCGAAACGGGGCGGATCAGGTCCGTTTTCTCCTTGTTGCGGGTGCAAACGGAGCAAACGCCGCCGACGGCCGTTTGTTTACCAGCCGTCCCGCAGCATTTGCTCCAAACGGAGGCGGCGAAACGCCGAACCAAACGAAGCCTAAACTTCTTCCAATCTCTAAAAGTTTAGGTCTTCAGACTTTCTCCAGAATCCTGATCAGGAACTGTTTCTTTCTTGCCTTATGATCTGTTTGGCACGGTGTGGCGGTCATGAACATGAGCGTTAAACTTGTTTTTGTGCTGGAAACATCCCGTGTCACCGTCAAGTTTGGAACGACCTCCATGTTAGCCCAGTAGGGATATTTATATGCGTAACCTTAAATTTCCGACGACGGGTTATCGGATGGTTAACGGATCCAAATCAAACCCGTTAAGAACTTGTTATATTTATATTAATATACCTCAACAAAACTGTCATTCGTTAACGCTCACCTAAAAACTTCATCCACTTTTATGTTTAAACTGATGAACTTTGTTAGGTTATCCTTAACGAATGACGATTTAATCTTTGTGTTTGCGACCGCAACACCGTGTCAAAGGCGGCCTCAATTTGCCAAATAAGCTTTTCAATTGACTTTTAGCAAAAATATTGGTTAATGAACATACATTTTGGATACAGGGAAGACCAAGGTAGAGTTATGAGGGGTCCATTTATGTTGGAAGCAAACAATAGGTCCAATTAGAGAGAATTTTAGGTACAGTGCTCGCACGATGTTTTCATGCGAAACCTTTTTTTCTTATAAAATTACAGTTGTAACATAATTATGACTGTAATTTAGACCTATTTTTTGATACAAAAATACCGTCGTAAAAAAGCTAAATAAAACACACATTTGTTACGACTATATTTTTTTACATTTTTATCATAAAATAGCAAAAACATTTTCATATACATATGAATACTAAAAATAAAAAATAGCAAAATATTTTTTTTTTTTTGCAACTTGTACAAACAAACTTGATGTTGCATTGAAGTGATGAAAACAACTGCTTATTAAATACATCAGCACATACAAAGTATTAAAACTCAACACCACATAACTTCAACTTGTTACAACGCACATAACATGACGACCCATACAACGTTGCGCAATACATGCTTCTCTAAAGGTCGTACACTAGAGCTCTCCTGAACCAAGCCGCAAAAAGAACCTTGTAGCCTTGGGTTCGCGCAGGTCAAACCGCCCAAACAGTTAGCCCACGTAACCTGTGTTCACACACGGTAAAGCTCCTGTTCGCACTGTTGGTTTTTTGGCTCCTACCCGTTCAAGTAAACGGGTCACACATGTTACAAAACAAAACCGCAGCAGTAGGAGTAATAACCGCCTGCATTTATCTGGTAGGGCAGCCCACCTGTAGCAATTTTATTTGGGAAATGCATTGATTGGTGAGGCTGTTTTCATGGGGGCAGTTAGGAAGGCCAGCGGTCTTCTTAATAGCCTTGAAATGGCCGGTCATGACAGCTCTTGGAGCTTTATGGAGGGAGGCCTTTTTTTCTTCCCTCATTTAATGGCTGCCAGTGTGGCTTTTTTTTATATAAAAAGGAGGTAGTGTGAAGTCAGCAACACAATCACGGCCTGAAGCTTTTCGCAAAAGTGCAGTCCGCCTGAATGCTTTTGGAGCTGCCCGTGAGAAATCCAAGGAAGAAAAACAGCCCCCGCTCTCTCTCTCTCTCTCTCTTGTTCGTGCTTGGTGGTTTTTCTTGCCGGCGTTGCACTGGACTTTCTAGGGAGTGGAGAGGCGCGGCGTCGACGGCGTGCGTGTGTGCAGTTAGGCTCGACAGAGTTTTTCTCTCCGGTGGTGGCGTCGTTCTCCGGTGGTGGCGGTGGTTGCGGTTGAACGTCGGACCTCGACGTTGAAGGTTCGGTGAATCTGGTGCGTCCGCTGTGTTAGCGGATTGCAGTCAAGATTGTCCTCTCTCCCGCGGACCGAGCGTGTCCGGCTTCTCCGCGGCGTTTCTGTATCGGACGTTGATCATTATTTTGATATTCTTGTTATAAAATATTGACGTTTTTGTATTTTGACTGTCCCGAGGAATTTTAGAACTCATTTCCTAACAAGTGGTATCAGAGGCAACTTCATCCACTCGACCAATGATTCCGAAGTTTTAGGGCACAGGATATGGTCTGCCCTGTTAGGCTTCGTTTGATTCGGCGGTGGCGTGAGCAAGCGGCGGGTGAAATCGGAAAATTCGAACCGGAGGTCGTTTGTTTTCCGCCGTGGCGGTAGCAGACGAGAAAACATCGTCGGAGGCCGTTTGTTTTCCCGCCATCCGACGGCGTTTGCTCCAAACGCCCGGCGAAAACGGCTTACCAAACGACGCCTTAGGCTATATTTGGTTTGGCGGTGGCGGGTGCATCCGGTGGGTCGAAGCGCTACTTTGGAACCGAAGGGGAGGGGTGGGGGTCGAAACGAGCGGATCAGGTATGTTTTCTCCTTGTTGTGGGTGCAAACGGAGCAAACGCCGTCGGCGGCCGTTTGTTTACCAGCCGTCCGGCAGCATTTGCTCCAAACAGAGGCGGCGAAACGCCGAACCAACGAAGCCTTAATCTTCTTCCAATCTCTAAAAGTTTAGGTATGGAGATTTTCTCCAGAATCCTGATCAGGAACTGTTTGTTTCTTGCCTTATGATCTGTTTGGCATGGTGATGACGGTCATGAACATGAGCGTTAAACTTGTTATTGTGCTGTAAACATCCTGTGTCAGCGTCTAGTTTGGAACGACCTCCACGTTGGCCCCAGCAGGGATATTTATAGGCGTAACCTTAAATTTCCGACGACGGGTTATCGGATGGTTAACAGATCCAAATCAAACCCGTTAAGAACTTGTTATATTTATAACACCCCCATCTGTCGCATGGCATATAACAGAAGGTCCAGCTGGAACCCAATGTCATATACCACAGACAGTCGGAAGGATTACCAAATGAATAATCAAACCATCCAATTAAGACTACTCGTCCTACACAGAGCATTCTAGCGAAGTTTTTAAAGATGAAAGAACTCAAACTTAAATCCATAAAATATGAATGTCCACAGTTACAACTACAGAAATGAAACCCCAAATACACTGAAACGGGTACATGGCCTTACAAATGTTCACTTAATATAATAACATGTCTTTTTTTTTTACATACATCGGCTCGCAGGCCGACCACACATGATAAATGTAAAAACAACTATTCTACGGCCTTCTAGGGCCAGCACAGCAACATGGGCTCCAGCCCGCTATTTGGCGCTCGGCTCCACAGCACCTGCAAACACATACCACCGCACGGTGGCAAACAAGGCAACAGTCAGCTAAAAGCCGACCAAATTATAACGACCCCGCCCCTTACTCGGGACAGCGGTGCTCTTTCCCTGCATAGCATTAGTACAATAAAATAATATAGCGCAATTATATTTCGCCACAGGTGTAGGCTCGCACGGCCAAACACCCCGTGCACTCAGGGCACATTCATGGTGAACCCTGACCAATCAGTGCATTCACCACCACCCCCAGGATGGCAACAACATGTGAGCATTTAGCCTATCTGACCACCGTCTAAGCCTTCGACTATGCCTACGGCCAGTTCCCGTCTTCGGATTTCTCGCACCGTACCACATAGCCTAGGTCCAATTCCACTTGCCCGTTGCTCACGCTGCATATACAATTTAAGTCCTACGCGCGGGCCAAGCTTCTCTCGGATCCCAAATTTTCCAAAACAATCTCATAACCCAGTTATGATCAAGGCCGGTTCTCAGACCGCCAAGTTAGCAGAACACGTTTCCGCTCAGTTTTCCGGGTGTGCCTTGATGCTAACCTCCAAGGATCCCTGCTGCAATCTACCGCGTAGAAACCCGAAAAACCCAAAGCACAGAGTATTCTCCGGCAAAACATAACAAATGCAACATCACCGATCCAGACAAAACACGTCCGGGTAGGCTTCACATACAATGTCTATGCTCGTACTTACGATTCCGGGCTCTATATGCAACACAAGGGGGACTATTCACATCAACCCCAAGGAACACCACGCACTCACCGCACACTCGCGGGAGCGGGGTTCCCTATGCAAAAGAAAGAGCTTCAAACGCTCAAGTTGAGAATCGTTACCCTTGTAGTCCGTTTTGGCGCCATGGAAAAACTACGCGGACAGAACTCTTCGCAACGACCTTCCCTCCACGGATCCGCTCTCAGACTTTGAAACGGTGCACAGAACTCTTCGCAAAATTTAATGACATATCACATGTGGCAATTGAAACGGTGCTCCTTGTTGCCGCTCAGAAATTATCTTTGCTAGCTGGCCCACTTGGTTTTCCAAGTTTTTGATGGACCCGACAATATTTCTGATATTCGTTTCATTTGTAGCAATGTATTTGGCAAAGACCTCTTCAGGTGAAGGGGGCTTTGCCGGTTGCGGTTGGAAGCTGGGTGGATTTAAATTTAAGGGGGGGAGCTAGATTGAATGTTGGGTTATGATTATGAGGAGGGTTATGAGGGTGTTGAGCGTTTCCTTGGTTACTCCATGAGAAATTCTGATGACTCATATAACCCGCATTGTAAGTGTTATTGTACGGTGTGTTGTTCGGGTTATAGGAGGGCCGAGGTGCGTTTTCCATGAAGTCAACCTGCTCTTCTATTATAGCGAAATTATTATAATTATTAATCCAATGAGGAGTGGCGGAGTAAGCAGTCATCTTCACCACTTGCTTTGTTAAGCGCTCAACTTGGAGGGCAAGATTCGAGGTAGCGTCAATTTCAAAGACTCCCGCCGGTTTGTTAGCCCGCACGCGGGGCCCATTCCATTGATATGAATTCATAGCCATTTCCTCAAAAAGCTCATGAGCGGCCTCGGGGTTTTGTTATTTAGCGTTCCCACAGCAGCCACGTCGATCATTTGTCTTGTTAAGGAATTTAAGCCGTTATAAAATATTTGCATTTGTTGCCAATTTGGAAGTGCGTGGTGTGGGCACCTTCACAATAGCTCCTTGAAGCGCTCCCACGTATCGTAGAGAGTCTCTGAGTCTATTTTCATGAAGGATGCAATATTTGGGCGCAATTTGGCGGTCTTCGCAGGCGGGAAGTACTTGGTAAGAAATTTCCCCACCATCTCGGGTCACGTAGTGATGGATCCTCTAGGAAGAGAGCTCAACCACTACTTGGCCTTTGACCACAAAGAGAAGGGAAGAGACGTAATCGAATGGCGTCATCTGAGACTCCATTGATTTTAAAAGTACCATATATTTCGAGAAAATTCACGATGTGGTATTTGGATCCTCGTCCAGGAGACCATCGAGGGTCACCGACTGCTGCACCATTTGGATGATGCTGGACTTGATCTCAAAGTTATTGTTCGCCACTGTGGGGCGGACAATACTTGATTGTGTGCCCTCCAGGTTCGGTTGCGCATAATAGGACATAGTCCTTTGCTGGGCCTCATTTGGGTTGGGCGGATTAAGATCCATTGTTTCTGTGGCAGTGTCCCCAATCGACTCTTCGATGCCTAAATGTGATTTCTGATCACGAGAACGGAGGCGACGCAAAGCGGTGCGCTCTATCTCAGGGTCAAAATGAATAATCGAAGAGCTTTCTCGGGTCATAAACTTAAAAAGAAAGAGAAGTGGGAGAGAGATAAAGAGAAAAACTAATAAGAGAGCGAGAAAAAAAAGGAAAACGATAAAATTAATAGTTATCTTCTTTTCAAAATATCAAAACTAAGTTCCCCGACAACAGCGTCAAAAGCTTGATATAAAAATTACGTGTGGAGAAGGGGTTATGCGTGGAGAAGAAAAAGTTAAGGAAAGAGAAGGTGAAAGTGTGGTTGTGAGATGTTCTCTGATTCTATATTTGATGAAAGCGAGTGTACCTTATCGCATATAGTATAAGATATTAGGTTCAATATCAATGTCGTATTACCCGGGGCGATTTGATTACTTCTAATTCAAGGAGTTACTATTATCTTATCAAATAAAAATTGTTTTGTGCTTGATTACTAAATTAGAGAAGTGAGGAAGTTTCCTTGCAAATAAGAGAAAGGTTAAACGATGATTAAGCGGTAGTACTCGATCTTGAATTTCTTCGGCATAAATTAATCAAGAATGCAATAACAAGCTTTAACTTAATAAAATAAAGAAACCTTGACCGTGGGGGTTCCCGAAGCTTGAACACGCTCCTCTCGGAGAAGTGCCCAACTGAGGTTAGGGAGATCCGACTGAACTCTCGTCCCGTATCCGAATACCTAACGCTTGCTTTCAGTAGTGAACCTCACTATTGGATTTGACTCCAATTTGGAGATTTACGTTATTCTCTCTCGAGAGGTGAGTGCAACTCTCTTTACACTTGAGAGCTCACTTCAAACTATTGGCTTCTCGGCTAGCCAAGAATGAAAGCATAAATGAAGACTATATATCAATAATAGAGTTTCATTCAAAATTAATCAAGAGTAAATCAAAGATCTAAATTCTAAAAAGAGAAAGAGAGCTAGAGCATCATAACTGATCGACTCATCCTTGGATCATCAAGATCGAGTACTATGAGAAATTAGTTACTCATTATGGAGGGGGAGAAACAAAATAGTGGTAGGAATCCATTAGAGAAATTAAGCAAAAGAAAAGGAAAGTAGTTGAGAAAGAGAAGCAGAGGAGAGATAAAACTAGTTCAAAACTTTAACTATGGAAAAGTGTAACGCCCCAAAACTCAAAATAGCGAAGGGGGACGTTTTGGGCCAGTTTGGGTTCTGGCAGAAGGCACACGGCCTGGGACACGGGCGTGTCCCAGGGCGTGTCGACCCGTGTCGACACTTAGCCGTGAAGTCGTCGAGTTATACTCGACGATTCGTCGAGAATGGGCACACGGCCTGCGACACGGGCGCGTCGCAGGGCGTTTCGACCCGTGTCGACGATCGTCCCGCAGAGTCGTCGAGATTCACTCGACGATCGTCGAGACAAGGCACACGGCCTAGGACACGGGCGTGTCCAAGGCCGTGTCATCAAGTCGTCGATCTTCACTCGACGAAATGTCCCGTGTACACGGCTTGGGGCCCAGGCGTGTCAAGGTGACACGGGCAAGGACACGGGCGTGTCCTAGAACCCGTGCAGTGCTCAGGTTGAAAATGGGGGAAAATCATGGGGTACACGGCCGACCTCACGGCCGTGTCAGCTGGAACATGGGCGTGTCAGCCCGAACACGGGCGTGTTCGATACCCGTGTGAGGTTCCAGGAGATTCGATTTTGACGGCGAATGCGGCACACGGCCCTGGACACGGGCGTGTGTCAGGCCGTGTTCGGTCCAGATTGGGCATTTCAGCCATGAATCAAAGCCGTTCGTTTCCTTAGGTTGAGATCCAACGGCTGAGGGTTGTTCCTGAGAGGATATACCCGTGAGTTGACTTGGAAAACCTCACTTTTCTTCACTTGTTCTCTTTCTAAATCCTTGGAGAGAGGAGAGCTAAGGCAAGAAGAAGAAGAGCTAGATCCGTCATTGGAGGAGCTTCGGAGCTCCGAATTGCAAGCCGACTCCGGATCCACGGAGGCAACGCAAGTGCGGTGATTTCCATCCGATTACTTTTCAATGGCGCCAAAGAGGAACTCAAGGGTAACGATCCTCATCTTGAGCATGAATAGCTCTCTTTCTTAGCATAAGAAGCCCGCTCTGCGAGTTTGCGAAGAGTTGGAGGCGTTCCTTCGGGTAGATATGTAAAGTCCCCGTTGTTTAGAGTCCGTATGCGAGAACGGACATAGGCATGATGTGTGAAGCCTACCCGGACATGTTAGTCTGGATCGGTGATGTTGCATTGCATAAGGCCGGAGAAGACTCTGTGTTATTGGTTGTTTCGGGTTTTCTACGCGGTAGATTGTAGAAGGGAGCCTTGGGGACTAACCCAAAGGTGCACCCGGAAAACTGGGCGGATACGAGATCTTGCCAACTTGGTGGCCTGAGAGCCAACTCGAACATAACTGAGTTATGTGACTTGCGGTAGAATGGGACTCGGTGAAAGTTTGACCCGCGCAAATGGCTTAAATTGTCGTTGCGAAGTGAGCACGGGTTAGATGGAACCGTACCCGCTTTATGTCGTTCGGTTAGAGAGACCTAAGGTTACGTGGCACTCGCCGTTGGCATAGATGTGAGTCTTCGGCGGTCAATGGCTTAAATTGACGTGACCCATGCCAAGAAGACAAATTGCTCATAGGTTTGGTCGTCTTAGTAGCGGTGGTGAGTCCGGAATGTTAATGGCTTTAATTGACGTGACATCGACCGGTTCACCGAGAATGTGCCCTGAGTGCACGGGGCGTGTGGCCGTACGAGCCAACGTCTATGATGATATGACTATGGTTTTAAATTACTCGCTTATGCTAATGAAATGCAGGGAAGGAGCATCGCCGCCCCGAGTTGGGGGCGGGATCGTTATAATTTGGTCAGCATTGCTGACCGTTGCCTTGTTTTGCCACCGTGCGGTGGTTTATTGGCTTGCAGGTGCAGCTGGACCAAGCGGTCAATAGCGGGCTAAAGCCCTTTTTGCGAAGCTGGCCCTCGAAGGCCCAAGTAGAAGTGTTTACTGCTTTATTCATGTATAACCGGTCTGCGTGTCGTGGTTTGTAAAATATGTAATTTTCAAGTGAAACACTTTGTAAGGCCTTAAGGCCGGTTTTGGGTATTTTTGTATAACATTCTTTTTGGTATTAGTGGACATTCATGCTCCTATGCTGGGTTCTTGTTTACAACTCTTATAAACTGCTTCCGCTAGAATGCTCTGTGTAGGACGTTGAGATTGGTTGGATGGTTTCCATACGTAACCACCCGGTCTGTCTGTGGTATATGGCGTCGTCGGGCCCCGGCCGGACCTACTGCTATATACTATGCGACGGATAGGGGGGTTTACAAAAAGTACATAAAAGAGAACTAATTTAACTTGCAACTAGTGCACTGTAGAAGATTATAACAAGTAAGAAAAAGTTCATAAACTAGAGGAAAAGAAAAAGTAGAAAAGAAGCTAAGAAGAAATGAGCGCATCATAACTTAATCACCTCAACCTCAGATCCTCAAAACCAAGTGCTAGGAGGATTTAGTTATTCATGAAGTAGTAGTTAACAAAAACTATATGAAGAAGATGCATAATAAGAAAGAGAGAAAGAGAAAGGGAATATCAAACTATTTTATTTCTTATTGTGTAGCAGTCACAAACAGGACATAGGGACATTACAAAAAGAGTTTCCAAATAAATCACAAGTGTGATAAAAACGATTGCAAGAAAGTTTAAAAACGAAAACATTGAACTAAAAATACTCTGAACTATACTCTCATTAGCACCTTACAAGACTACCATCTGGAAAATGAAATTACAGCACTGTTACAACACTTGCATGAAATGAAAAGCCAAGAAGGCTTGAAATAAAATAAAGAGAGAGAGAAAGCAAAGAACACTTAAAAAGGCTTCAAAAATCTGATTTGCAGCACCTCCCCTCTCAAATCTGCATGCCCAACCCTTGGAGATGGGCTCAATTTATAGGAATTTTCGGGATTGGTCACGCCCCCCTTACACGACCGGGTCGGGCGTCTACCTGGGGTGTGACACATTCGTGTGACTTTTTTGGCTGAAATTGAATGCTGGAGGTGACGGGCGTGTAAGACGGGCGTGTAAGACGGGCGTGTAAGACGTGCGTGTAAGCTGCGACGTGATGGTGGAGCGGGAAAAAGTCATGCTGCGTTGATTCCTCGGGACTTGGAGACACGCCTCGGCAACACGCCCGTGTCGGTGTTACACGGGCGTGACCGAGGATGTGTAAACTTAATTTCCCTGAAATTCGATCTCGGACCGATAACTTCATTCCATCTGGGTTACACGCCCTAGGTACACACGTCCGGATAGGGCGTGACCTTGGGGCGTGTAACAGCAAAAATTGGCTGAAAGCCTTGAAAAGTTGTAAAAAAAGAAAACGCATTCGTGACAATAATACATACAAAAGAAGGTCAATATATAAACTTACAAGACATGATTTATGCTTTAAAAACCTGAAAATACCCTAATATTTTTGACAACAAATCGTACTATCAAGCGGCCGCCGGCCACCCTCCTCTTTGGTCGCCGCCCTGCGGCCAAGGAGCGGCTGCCGACCGCCCTCCTCCTTGGTCGCCGCCCTGCGACCAAGGTGCGGCCGTCGACCGCCCTCCTCCTTGGACGTCGCCCTACATCCAAGGAGCGGCCAAGGAGCGGTCGTCGGCCGCCCTTCTCCTAGGTCGACGCCTTGCGGCCAAGGAGTGGCTGTCGGCCACCCTCCTCCTTGGTCGCCGCCTTGCGGCCAAGGCTCAGCCGTCGACCGCCCTTCTCCTTGGCCACCGCCTTGCGGCTAAGTAGCGGTCGTCGACCGCCCTCCTCCTTGGTCGTCGGCGGCGTTCCTCCCTTCACCGGCGAACTTGGCGATGAGTACGGCGACCGCCTGTGGAGGTCGCCCCCCCCCCCCCCCCCCCCCCCCCCACCATCTGATCGGTGGGGGTGGGGCATTCTCGGGTCGTCTGATTCACGCATAACCACTCACTAACCGTCAGGTTAGTGGGGAGGAATTTGATTAATATTTTATTATTAATTAAATGGTCTCCCGATAGCTGGATGCGCTCATTTAAATATATACTAAAATCATTTATGCAGGTAGTTATGGTGTGTGGATAACCGCGTAACCACCGTAACCACCTCATGAAGCCTATAAAAGGAGTCTCAGGGCTCCTCATTTCCTAACCTTTTCCTCTGAGTCTTCTTCTTTCTCAAGTGGAAGTTTTGCCGAATTCCTCATACGAACAGCACCGAGCCGCACCTGAGTCACACCCAAGCTACAAGTGGGCCGAGCCAAAGCCACCAGGACTCAGCAAACCGTTCAAGTCTCAAGCAGCCTCCGCAAGTAACTCCAAGTGCTCTCTTCCGCATCCAAATTCCGCAAACTGCTAACAACAGACCAGCAGCGCAAAGCGCAAGTTGTAACTATTCCCGGCACGACGGCATGTCGTCCGCCGCGCGCAAAGTACTCTCTCACCCCCGAAGTTGTAACGAGAGGTGGTCGGTCACCCTCGACTTCACCAACAAGCAGTAACAACCCAGTAAGTGGACTTTGAGCGGCACAGATTCGGTCACGTGATTTTTTTACCAAGTTGAGTGGTTTTTTCACGTTAAAACTGCTCATGTACAATCAGCTTACTCATTTGGCTGTGTGCGCGCTGACCGTTCCGAGAGCTAAGACGGTCCAGATTTTACCAGCCCGACCGGAACGTCGAGTTAGTCCGCAACAATATACATATTAAAATGTCCGTAAAAATACACACATTAATATTCGGTTAATTATTTCTATAAAAAAAATTAAAATTTTAGCAAAAAATTCATTTTTTTTAAAAATCCAGCACCTCCGATGCTCTCCATATAGAATTATTTTCCCAAATTTTTAGGGACAAATTAAGCAGTCAAAATGTTAAGAAAATAAGGAATCCTACCTATCCAATCTTCTACCTATCCAACCTAAACTGTCTCGTGCACGGATGCTGTTCTCCTCCATTCCTTTTCCCTCTTCACGCGTTTGGCTTCAGCACTGTCTGTTTCTCTTGCTTCTTCCCATTCTTAATTCTCCCCCTCTTTTTCCCCCCTTAATCTGTTCCATTGCAGAATGTGAAGAACTTCTGCGATTCTTCAATAATCCATTAATTAAGGTGCGTTTATCTGTTCTCTTCCATTGCAGAATGCTTGTTCTTCAACTCGATCAATGATTCCGAAGCTTTAGGGCACAGGATATGGTCTGCCCTGTTAGGCTTCGTTTGATTCAGCGGTGGCGTGAGCAAGCGGCGGGTGAAATCGGAGAGTTCGAACCGGAGGTCGTTTGTTTTCCCGCCGTGGCGGTAGCAGACGGAGAAAACGTCGTCGGAGGCCGTTTGTTTTCCCGCCATCCGGCGGCGTTTGCTCCAAACGCCCGGCGAAAACGGCTTACCAAACGAAGCCTTAGGCTATATTTGGTTTGGCGGTGGCGGGTGCATCCGGTGGGTCGAAGCGCTACTTTGGAACCGGAGGGGGAGGGGTGGGGGTCGAAACGGGGCGGATCAGGTCCGTTTTCTCCTTGTTGCGGGTGCAAACGGAGCAAACGCGCCGCGACGGCCGTTTGTTTACCAGCCGTCCGGTAGCATTTGCTCCAAACGGAGGCGGCGAAACGCCGAACAAACGAAGCCTAAACTTCTTCCAATCTCTAAAAGTTTAGGTCTTCAGACTTTCTCCAGAATCCTGATCAGGAACTGTTTGTTTCTTGCTTTATGATAGAACATACACTACGATCTAAACGAACTATTTATTGATTGACCAACGGTGAAGAGATGGGCGGAAGGCGCGACGGAAATAGAGGGCGCCACGGGCGGCGAGATTTAAACTTAGATAAAACATTAGGTACAAACTATCCAAACAGTGTACTCCTTTTTATCATTGTTTTTATAAAATCTCTTCAAACCAAAATTTTCAATAAGCAGTTTATTTATCATCGCAATGTAATCCAAACAGAACCGAAATCTATTCGGATGATACTATGTTGGACAAAATCATCGGGCGTTAAACAGATTCATGAACACCGGCGCTCTTATTTTGGGAATAATCCCTCTCTTCGCTTCCCAACACCTTTATTAGAATTGACGCCCTTTTTTAATAAAAATGAGATTAAATAAATTTATCTATATCTCTCCCCTACTTCCAAAGTTATTTGGATTAGTTTGCCAATGTTGCCATTAATGCTCATGATTTCAAGGGGACAAGTTCGAGTTTTTCTGTCTTAACATGAGTTGATGATTTCGCTCAAACAGCAACACGCTGCAAGATTAGGAAAGGAAATATTAGAAAATTTTAGGAAATATATGGGCTTACATATGGGCTTACATATGGGCTTTATACAACTCATACACATTAGATTATGTTTCAAAACCCCCTCAAACTCATGATGATGAAAGTATGAGTTTGAAGAGCAATAGGAAATATCATAGTTCGCAGAAAGTCTAATAGTCAACCGGTGAGAGTTGTTGGATCGGGAACTCATGTCTCTCAACAATATGCGTTTTGGTAAAGAAATCGGCAATCTGAAGCACAAACGAAATGTGGGGAAGTGAAATAACCTTGTTGAGATATTGTTGAAGAACATAGTGACTCTTGGGTGTGGTTCTCATCCGATGCGGAGAAAACCATCAAGCTTGTATGTATCGAGTTCGTAATGCGTCCTTGTGACTCCCGAGCGTTTCTGTTTCCTTCTTTCCTAAAATCTGACAAAATTTTTAATATATATATATACAAGCATGCATCATGCTTTGTATATATATATATATATATATATATATATATATATATATATATATATATATATATATATATATTATATATTAATAAAATAAAAAGCATGCGGATCATGCTTTCTATTAATATATATATATATATATAGATGTAGGATAACAGCTTGAGATAACATCAGCTAAGTAAGAAAAAAAAGGGGGGCATCGAGAGAATAACAGCCTGAGAGAGCGGAGAGGTTGCAGCTCCGTCATCGCTGTTGCCGCCGCAGCCGCGTTATTGAAACGCCATCGCCGCGTTGTTGAAACGCTGCCATAGCCGCCTTTGTTTGGAGGCCGCCGCCACCGCCGTTGCTTCAGGAGTTCGGGCGTCGTACTACGACGTTGATGTGATCACGCTGCACGAATCAAGAAGGTTCACTGGAGAGGATTTCTTAAATCCTCCATTTGTTCATATTGGGTATTTTTGTATTCTATTATATATCATTTGTGTAGCGACGTGGTGAAGATCCTTTGTGGATCGAGGAAGGAAGCCTGTAAATTTTTTCCGTGTCTTTATACACGTTCTAGTGGAGGCTTTTCGGGTTGGACTCCGATCGTCCCGTGATTTTCACCCAACTGGGTTTCCACGTTAAAAATTCTTGTGTGTTGTCTTTATTCCATTTTTGTATTTGTACCCGCTAAAACGATCGTGCAGGTGCTCGCGCTAAATTAATTTGCAGGTGCTCAGGTCGGGTTTGCGTGCTCTCAAACCCAACAAGTGGTATCAGAGCGAGGTTGAGTGACAGAGCCGCTCAGTGACAGAGCCGCTCAGTGACAGAGCAGATACCGGGCTGACCTTTGGGGTTTCAGGACGAGTCGATCGGGATCTCAGGTGTGCAATTAGGAGTGGTAGTTTATGATCATTGGCCCATTGGCTATCCTCTCCAGTTGCATACTTTGAGATAGTCGACTCAAAGATCAGTGATCGGTCCGGTCAGTTGGCAGAGCAGAATGGAGTCCTCATCAGGTTCGGAGCAGATGGTAAAGTTGAATGGTGTCAATTATCACCAGTGGCATCTACTGATGGAGGATCTGATATATATGAAAGGTTGGCATGCTCCTATTTTTGAGGAGATGCCAAAGGACATGGATCCGGCAAAATGGAAGGTGGAACATCGGAAGTTGTGTGGGTTTATCAGACGGTTCGTGGAGCCGAACGTCTACAATCATGTGGTTAGCATCAATGATGCAAAGGATCTGTGGAAGACTCTCAAGACCTTGTATGTCAAGAGCACGAGCATCAACAAGTTATATTTGTTGAAGAAGCTTGGAGAGTTCAGATACCGGGAGGGCTCTCCTATTTTGGATCATGTCAACGAGTTATAGGGCATTATTGATCGTCTGACTGCTATGAAGGTGACATTCGAAGACGAGGTGAATGCATTGTGGCTTCTCAAGTCACTTCTAGACTCTTGGGAGATGGTCAGAGTTCCTCTGATCAATTCTTCCCCCTAGGGGATTGTTTCTATGAAGATCGCCAAGAGTGGGATCTTGAATGAGGAGGTGAGATGAAAGTATCAGGGGACTTCAGGCTCTTCTTCACAAGCTGGTGTTCTCTTTACCGAGTCCAGGGGGAGGGGAAGGAGTAAGAGCCGAGGAAGGAAGGAGGACATGAGTCAGAGTAGGGGCAAGTTGAAGTCACGTTATCAGAACGTGGAATGCCACTACTACCATAAGAAGGGCCACATCAAGAAATTTTGTCATTCGTGGAAGAACGATTAGAAGAAGAAGAAGGGGATTGCCACTGAGGGCAAAGATGAGGGTCACACGGCAGCCCCCATTTCAACTGAGGAGGATGACGTCATTATTGTTGGCAACGACGTCACGGCTGCACTCTCGTGTGACGACCGATGTTGGATCGTTGACTCTGGAGCCTCTACGCATGTCTCCCACAATAGGGAGCTATTTGCCACTTACACCACTCATGACTATGGGGTGCTGAGGTTGGGCAATGGGGATACGTCTAAGGTACTTGGGCGTGGAGACATGCATTTGAAGACGAGCACTGGAGCCTTACTAGTTCTGAGGGATGTGCGGCATGTGCCAGACATCTGTTTCAATCTCATTTCTGTTGGCAGACTTTGAGACAAAGGACACCTGAGTGTCTTTGGAGGAGACTTCTGGAAGCTGATCAGGGGATCACTTGTGATGACCAGGGGTTATAGAGATTCTGGACTATACTACATGGAGGGGAGGCCTGAAGCTGCTCAGGCCAACTCCATCAGGGATGAGGCATCCACTTTTTTATGGCACAGGAGGCTAGCACACATTAGCCAGAATGGTTTGGGATGCCTGGCGAAGAAAAAGTTGATTTGTGACATTTCTGGTGATCATTTGGAGAGGTGTGACCACTGCATGGCTGAGAAACAGAATAGGATTTCATTTCACAGCCACACGTCCACCAGGAGATCAGAGCCATTGGAGCTAGTTCACACTGATGTTTGCGGACCTCTGAAGGTCCAGACTAGAGGAGGAGCTTTGTACTTTGTTACTTTCATTGACGATCATTCGAGGAATCTTTGGGTCTATGCTATTAAGAGCAAGGATCAGGTCCTCGATACTTTCAGGAGATTCCATGCTGAGGTGGAGAGACAGCTTGGGAAGAAGCTGAGATGCATCAGGTCTGACAACAGGGGAGAATATATTGCTCCATTTGACGAGTACTGCAGGTACCATGGTATCCGACATGAGAAGACCCCGTCGAAGACGCCGCAGCTGAATGGCGTAGCTGAGAGGATGAATCGGACACTGTTGGAGAGGATTCGGTGCATGCTATCTGAGTCGAAACTACCAGGGATGTTTTGGGGCGAGGCTCTTCTTACTGTCGTGCATGTCATCAACCTCTCGCCGAGTTCAGCCTTGTAGGAGGATGTTCCAGATAGGGTCTGGTATGGGAAAGACCCCTCTTACAGTCACTTGCGGGTATTTGGCTGCAAAGCCTTTGTGCACGTCCCCAGGGACGAGAGATCGAAGTTGGATTCGAAGACCCGGCAGTGTATTTTCTTGGGGTACGACTACAGTGGAGAGTTTGGGTACAGGTTCTTTGATCCAGTTGAGAAGAAGCTTGTATGTAGCCGTGATGTTGTTTTTTGTGAGGATCAGACTGTTGGTGATCCTGAGGGTACTGTTGAATTGGAGGTTGACTCTCGTACTGCTGCGGAGTCACCCATGGTTGGAGCTGAGGATACTGAGGAGGCTATTGAGCCTGAGCCAACACAGGGTACTGATGCCCTTCCAGATCATGATATCACCACTGATGGTGAACCAGTAATCGCTGAGGATATTGCTGATGATGTACCTGCACCGGCCTCGGAGCCGGCCCTACGGAGGTCTGATCGAGTCAGGCACCCGTCCACTAGATATTCTGCATCAGAGTTCATACTGCTGACTGATGCGGGGGAGCCTGAGAGCTATGACGAGGCTGTGGAGAGTACTGAGAAGCATTAGTGGATGGCTGCTATGCAGGAGGAGATGCAGTCGCTGCAGAAGAACCACACATATGACTTGGTGAGATTGCCTAAGGGCAAGAAGGCCTTGAAGAATCGGTGGATTTTCAGGATAAAACAGGGAGACTCCTCCACACCTCCCAGATACAAGGCCAGGTTGGTGGTGAAGGGTTTTGGACAGCGACAGGGTGTTGACTTCGATGAGATCTTCTCACCTGTGGTGAAGATGTCATCTACTCGTGTTGTACTTGGTCTCGCTGCGAGGCTCGACTTGGAGATAGAGCGGATGGATGTCAAGACCGCTTTTTGCATGGCGATCTTGAGGAGGAGCTATACATGGTGTAGCCTGAGGGTTTCAGTGTCAGAGGGAAGGAAGTTCTGGTGTGCCTCTTGTAGAAGAGTTTATATGGCTTGAAGCAGGCCCCGCGACAATGGTATAGGAAGTTTGATTCTTTCATGGGGGAGATCGACTTCAGGAGGACCGTCCTTGACCACTGCGTGTTCATCAAGCAGTATGCTCCAGAGGATTTCATCATTCTGTTATTGTATGTGGACGACATGTTGATCGTCGGGAGGACTATTGCTCGCATTTATGAGTTGAAGCGACAGTTGAGTTCTACTTTTGAGATGAAGGATCTGGATGCTGCGAAAACTATTTTGGGGGTGCACATTTGCAGAGACAGGGGAACCAGATTGCTTTGGTTATCACAGGAGCGGTACATCCGCAAAGTTTTGCAGAGATTTGATATGGATCAGGTGAAGAAGGTAAACACGCCTCTTGTGGCTCACTTCAGGCTTACCGATGATCAGTGCCCCAGCACACCCGAGGAGATCGAGGCTATGCAAAAGATTTTGTATGCATCTGCAGTTGGGAGTCGCATGTATGTGATGGTGTGTACACGTCCAGACATTGCGCATGTTGTTGGGACCGTCAGTAGATTTCTCTCCAATCCTAGGAGAGAGCATTAGAGCGCAGTAAAGTGGATACTGAGATACCTACAGGGGACTTCAGACTTGACGTTGAGATTTGGGGACATTGAGCCAGAGCTGTTGAGCTACACTGCTGCGGACATGGCTGGAGATGTGGATTCCAGGAGGTCGACGTCAGGGTACATGATTTTGTTTGCAGGGGGAGCTGTCTCGTGGGCATCGAGACTGCAGAAGTACGTTGCACTGTCCACAACGGAGGCTGAGTTTATTGCGGTTACTGAAGCTGGAAAAGAGTTACTTTGGATGAAGATGTTCATCAAAAAACTTGGATTCACTCAGGACCGATACACACTCCTGTGTGACAGTCAGAGCGTTATTCACCTGGGGAAGAACCCCACGTTTCACTCGAGGTCGAAGCACATCGACACTCGGTATCATTGGATATGTGATGTTTTGGAGCAGAAGGAGCTCGACTTATAAAAAGTGCATACAGATGACAACGGGGCAGATATGCTCACAAAGTCATTAACGAGGGGGAAGTTTGAACACTGCCTGAGGATCGCCGGAATGGCGGTTTCCTCCTCATCGTTATGAAGGGGGAGAATTGTTGGGTGTGGTTCTCATCGGATGCGGAGAAAACCACCGAGCTTGTGTGTATCGAGTTCGTAATACGTTCTCGTGACTCCCGAGCGTTTCTGTTTCCTTCTTTCCTAAAATCTGGCAGAATTTTTAATATATATATATATATACAAGCATGCATCATGCTTTGTATATATATATTATATATATATTAATAAAAAACATGCGGATCATGCTTTCTATTAATATATATATGTATATGTATATATATATATATGTATATATATATATATATGTACATATATATATATATACATATATATGTATGTATATATATATATATGTATGTATATATATATATATGTATGTATATATATATATATATGTATGTATATATATATATATGTATGTATATATATATATATGTATGTATATATATATATATGTATGTATATATATATATATGTATGTATATATATATATATGTATATATATATATATATATATATATATATATATATATATATATATATATATATATATATATATATATAGATGTAGGATAGCAGCTTGAGATAACAGCAGCTTAAGAAAAAAAAGGGGGCATCGAGAGAATAGCAGCCTGAGAGAGCGGAGAGGTTGCAGCTCTGCAATCGCTGTTGTCGCCGCAGCCGCGTTATTGAAACGCCATCGCCGTGTTATTGAAACGTTGTCATAGCCGCCTTTGTTTGGAGGCCGCCGCCACCGCCGTTGCTTCAGGAGTTCGGGTGTCGTACTACGACGTTGATGTGATCACGCTGCACGAATCAAGAATGTTCACTAGAGAGGATTTCTTAAATCTGTCATTTTTTCCTATTGGGTATTTTGTATTCTATTATATATCATTTGTGTAGCGACGTGGTGAAGATCCTTTGTGGATCGAGAAGGGAAAGCCTGTAAATTTTTTGCGTGTCTTTATACACGTTCTAGTAGAGGATTTTGGGGTTGGACTCCGATCGTCCCGTGGTTTTCACCCAACTGGGTTTCCACGTTAAAAATTCTTGCGTGCTGTCTTTATTCCAATTTTGTATTTATACCCGCTAAAACGATCGTGCAGGTGCTCGCGCTAAATTAATTTGCAGGTGCTCAGGTCGGGTTTGCGTGCTCTCAAACCCAACAGTGACAGTCAATCTCAATATGCTTAGTACGTTCGTGAAACACTGGATTGGAAGTAATCTGAATAGCACTTGTATTGTTGTAGAACGACGATATGACATCTGAGATTAAAATGGGGAGATCTTGTAAAAGATGTCGAAGCCAAGTTATTTTTGTAGTAGTAGTGACCATGACATGATACTCGACTTCAGCACTAGAACGAGATATGACATCTTGTTTCTTGGATTTCTAAAAGATCAAAGAATTTTCAATAAAGATGCAGTATCTTGTGGTAGGTTTATGATCAGAGACATCGTCGGCCTAGTTAGCATCAGTATAAGCATGAAAATCAAAAGGATGAGTTGGATGAGAAAATAGGGATCTGGTCATTGTGTCACGAAGATAACGCAAGATGCGGAGAAGAGCAGCATAGTGTGTGTTTTGTGGTTGAGAAACAGAATGGCTGATGAGATAGAAAATAATGAAGGGGGTCTGAGATCTTTCATTTCAAACTAAGTCTTAAGGTGATCTTTGATCTGTTTAATATGCCTTGAGTTGCCACTCGTAATGATTATGTCATCAACATACAACAACAAAATAGTGCCAGAGGAATGTGTGAATAAGGTTGGATCTGAGAGGTTTGCAGTAAAGCCGACTGACAGGATGACAATAGTGAACTTGGAGAACCAAGCACAAGGGGCTTGTTTGAGTCTATAGAGAGCCTCGTGAAGGTGATAGACTGGTCCTGCTGAATGGGGAACCCTTGGCGGTGGTGTCATATAGACATTTTCGGAGAAGTTATCATAAAGAAAGACATTCTTGACATCCAGTTGACAGATATCTCATGAGCAAATTGCAGATATGGCAAGAATAGTGCGAATGGTATTCATTTTTGCGACTGGGGCAAATGTCTCATCGTAATCAATGTCATGTTGTCATTGAAAACTACGGCAACATGTCCGCCTTATATCTATCAATTGTTCTATTTACTAATGTTTTGATTTTGTAGACACATTTACAGCTGATGGGTTGAATACCCTTATGTAGATTCTTAAGTTTTGGTATTATGAAGAGCAACCAACTCGTCCTCCATAGCCTTCTGCCATACATGTATAGATACATCCTCCTGGTATGTCTGGGGCTTCTGATGACTAGAAGTAATAGAGAAAAAGGCTTGAAGAGCAGGAGTATGGGAGGAGAACATGCAAAGATGATTCAATGATTTTTGTGGTCTGGTAGAGCGACAAAGAGGCACTGAAGATGGAGGAAGATCATTGTTGTTTAGAGGAGGAACATGTCTATTAGGGGGCTCTGAGTTGCTAGGGGAATCCTCGGGTTGTTCAGATTCTGTGGGAACTTGAGAAGTGGACGTTGGTATATGATAAAGGAATACCAGATCTTCAGGTGTAAAAGATGGTAGATGTATATGAAGATTAGGAAGAGCATAATATGAGAGATGTTCAACAAAGACTGCATGATAGGAGATACGCATGCGTCTGGCAACATGATCGTAACAGTGATAGCCTTAGTGTTGGTAGCTATAGCTAAGAAAAACACATGCAAAAAAATAAGGAGAAAACTTGATGCATTCGATTGGAGGAAGTTGAACAAAGCATGTGCAACCAAAGACTCTCAAGAAAGAGTACAAAGGAGGTTTATGATGCAGACATTCATATGGGGATATGTTTTACATATTTGAAGTTGGTATTCTGTTTATTAAAAATATAGTAGTGTGGACTGCTTCACCCCAGAATAGAGCAAGAATAGAAGAGGTGTGAAGGAGGGACCAAGAAACCTCCATGATATGACGATGATGTCTATTTGCAACCCCATTTTGTTGATGATTGTGAGAGCATGAGTATTGCACGAGGTTTCCTTGAGAAAAAAGGAACTGCTGAAATGTGTGTGAAAGATATCCCCCCCCCCAAATCATAATGTAGAGTTATGATTTTGCAAGAGAACTGAGTTGCGATCATAGATGTGAACTCAACATATTTATAGTAAGCATCAGATTTTGCATTAAGTAAATAAAGCCAAGTAAAGCAAGAATAGTCATCAACAAACATAATATAATCTTTATTGTCACCTTTTGAAATACACTGATAAAGACCCCAAACATCAATATGAACTAAGTCAAAAAGGGCAACAAAATAGAGGAACTAGAGAAAAACGCAAAGGCAATCTGACGACCTCTAATATAATGAATACATGGATTTGGATTCTTGATAGATGTAGATCTAAGAGCACCAGAGGAGGCAAGAAGTTGGAGCTGGGACAACGAGATGTGAGCAAGCTGGTGATGCCAGAGATCACAGTTAGTTGTCGAGGAAGCAAGAAGAGTTGAAGTAGTTAAGGCAATCGAAGTAGCAACAACAAATGTAGGTTGGGAGTGTGGAAGATGTAGGCTAGTAATGTAGTAGAGATCATTCCGTCGGAGTCCTTTACCATCAACCGTCCACATGTGGGAATCTTGTATCAAGTAAGTAGAAGCGTTAAAAGTAACGGTGAATTGGAGATCAGTTATCTGATATACTGAGAGAATATTCATAGCCAAACAGGGAACATGATAGACAATAGTAAAGAGAAAGTGGTCTTGAAGGTGACCACGACTAGTGATCGGGAGTAGGGTACCATCAGTTGTGTGAATGAACGAGGAAGTAATGGGAGTGAAAGCAGAGATATTACGAACATCATTAGTCATTTGGTAGGAATCACCTGAGTCCAAAATACAAGAGGCAGAAGATATACCTACGACAACAACAACAAAAGAGGAACCAGTATCTACAAGAGGTTAATTGTTGAGTTGTAACAGAGCCATGAGTTGGCACATTTGTTCTGGCGAGAAGGCAAGAGAGTAATCTGCTAGGGCATCTTGAAGAGAAGAATGACTAGATGGGCTAGATTTGGCGGCCTCCTGAGTCTTGCGATTGGCCAGAGCATGACATTCTTAGGTGTTGTGATTACCATGTTATTTGTGTCACACACACCATTTTAGACCTGGAGAAGATGTCGACTTGGGCGTGCGAGCCCCAGTAGAGCTAGACTTGGGAGGTAGTCATGCAACCGCCACCATGGGTTGTTGAGCATTTGCTATCGAAGAAAGCAAAATAGAGGAGCCCATGGGAAAGTTGTCCTCAAGAGCATGTCGACGATTTTATTCAGCAGTGAGTTTGTTCACCGCAATATCTAGAGGAGTGGGGGAATGTTAAAGAAGGATACCAGCAAAGGTCTGAAATTTAGACCGGAGATGGATGAGAAACTGCAGGTGGCGGAGATGATCACAAAAGGCAAGATACTAATTGTAGAACGGACTTGTGTCGCCCGAAAGGGGAGTGGGTTCCATAATAGAGAGTTGAATACAAAGATCCATCATAGTCGCATGATACTGGCAAATAGTGAGATTACCCTAGCAGGTGGATTCGATGGTTTGCCGAAGTTGGAATTCATGCACATTACCAGTCAATGTAAAATAGGTACGAAGATGAGTCCACAAAGTTATCACTGAGTCATAAGGTTTGAGTTGTAACATTATAGGGGAGGTGACAGATTGAAGAATGACACCAATGTCCCGATGCTCATCATAAGTTTATGTTTCAAGGAGAGTAAGATAAGCCAATCAGTGGCTTTGTCAGGCGTTGGAGGAGTAGGCATGGGAGTGTTATCATCAATATGCCCCCATAGGTGACGACTTCTGAGATGGCTTTTGACAGTCAAGGACCAAGTCCTATAGTTTGTGCCATCAAGGATGATGCAGAGCCGCGATTTTGTGGTCAGGGTTGTATCAGTCGTCAAGACAAAGCGGCCTTATACGCCTAGTCGCACGGGTAGGTGGGAGTTGACGAGCAGGTGAACTAGAAATAATGGTGACTTTGGACTGCAAGATGCACGAACAGGTGTCCTCCGATCAGATGATCACGAGCAGGCAACTTGAAAATCTTGGAGCAGGTGACCTCTGCGAGCAAATGAAGACTACCACGAATAGGCAAGTTGGATACCTTAGACTCCTAGGTGTGCAAGCAAGTGACCTCGATCAGGAGGGCTGGTCGCCTTTGTGAACCGACGAGCTTGGAAGAAGACGACAAACAACTTCGCTCAGATGATCGTGATATTATAGTTACGCAGGTAGGAAAGTAGAGCAGCTACAGGCGACTGGTGAATAGCTGATGACGAACTCGACTAGCTGGCAAACGTGAGTCTTAGTGAATAGGAGTCTTGGCGAACAAATGTCTCGACGAACCTAGAGTATGGAGAGTATGAGTCTCAGCAAACAGGAGTCTTGGCGAACAAGAGTCTTGGCGAACAAGAGTCTCAACAGACATGGAGTCTGGTGAACAGGAGTCTCGGCGAACCAGAAGGAAACATACGTCTGGCAAGAATGATCACGCAACAGCAGAACTTGGGGAACAAGCTGGCTCGCAAAAACATATGTCTGGCTAGCGACAAGGGTCCTTGCGATAGAAGCAGGATCAGGGAACATGCTGAATTGCGGCTGGAATGACTGGTGTGCTCGATTCGGGGAAGTGGAAAGTTGTTCTTTAGGCCAGCCTGGTTCGGGTTACTGTAATCGACACAAATCCTCCACTTCCCGGAGTCCTTCTTAACCATGACCATATTTGCTAACTATGCAGGATACTCAGCCTCCCGAATGAATTTTTCCTCTAGGAGCTTTGTCACTTATTCCTTGATTGCCTACAATCGCTTTGGTGCGAAGTTTATTTTCTTTTATACGACTAGTCGACACGAGGGGTTGATGTTTAGAGAGTAGAGGATTACTTCTGGATCTACCCCCGACATGTCTTCCGGGATCCAAGCAAAGATATTCATGTTTTTGTGGAGCAGTGTAGCATACTCCTCCCTCCCCTCTGATGTTAGTAGAGACCCAATTTGTATCGTCAGGATCATGTTTTGCTGAGAGAGGATAATTTATACAAGCCCTTCAACCGGGGATCCTCGCTGAATTGAAGTTATATCCCGAAGATCAAAGTTGTCAATATTGATAGCGGCCGGCATGGTCGGCTATGCGAGTTCTAAGCAGCATGCTTGGGCCGCCTCCTGGTCCCCCCAAACTACTCCAATCCCGCCCGTGATTATAAATTTCATGGTGAGATGTGGGATAGATGAGATGGCCTTGAAGATTGTCTGGGATGGCTTCCTAAATATTGTGTTATATGGTGAACTAGGATCTACAACTGAAACTGAATGTGATGGGTTGCTTTCTCTGGTGGCTCGCCCAATGTAATAGGGAGCGTGATTATTCCTTAGACTGGCACTGAATGATCGTCGATGTCATAGACTAATCCTGACACAGGGCTTAGGTGCCCTTTAGTTAGCTTGATGTTTTGTATAGTGGAGAGGAACAGGATATCAACGGAACTGTTGTAATCCACTAGGATCCTTGTTGGGTCCATTGCCCACAATGTCCTAGATTTGGAGAAGTCAATCATGTCAATGATATACATAAAGTTGTATTTGATGTGTGCCTAAGTTCATGCATGCAGGTTAGTCCTTGAAATATTGATAGGACAGGTATTCCAAGTGATTGGACAGGTAGACACAAAGATAGATGCGGGACAGGCAGGAATTTGCCTAAGTCCATAAACATTGAGTGAAGCTTACTCACTCAACGTCAGGTGCAGGAAATCGGTTAAGTCCACTGGCGTTGAGTGAAGTCTACTCACTCAATGTCAGATGCAACAGAAGATGTTGGATATGTTGGAAATCGCCTAAGTCAAAGCCTAACTATTGGCTTGATAGAAAAGTGTTTAAATCCACGGGTGTTGAGTGTAGTCTACTCACTCAATGTCATACAACAAAAAGCTGTGAGACAGGCTGAGGCAGTCAAAGCCTAAGGAGAAACTGGCTGAAATGTGGCTAAGTCCACAGGCGTTGAACAAAGTTTACTCACTCAACGTCATACAACATAAATCATTTAGTATAGCTCAGACAGTCAACGCTACAGAAAATCTATGCAAATATTTGACTAAGTCCACAGACATTAAGTGAAGCTTACTCACTCAACGTCATGTGATTAAAAGCATTGATTGAACCTTTGACAGTCAAAGACTGTGATTTCACAAAAAAATTGGCTAAATCCAAATGCATTGAGTGTAGCTTACTCACTCAATGCCAGATAATAGAAGAATATTTGTTAAGTAGCTTGACATTTAATGAAACTTACTCACTCAATGTCAAGTGACAATCTATCTAAGTAACATGGCATTGAGTGATGAAGGCTCACTCAACGCATAGTAACAAAAAGTTTGACTAAGGCAAAACGCATTGAGTGATGAAGCCACACTCAACGCTCTCAACGCATAGTAACAGAAAGTTTGCCTAAGGCAAAAAGCGTTGAGTGATGAAGCCACACACAACGCTTTCAACGCTTAGAGACAAAAAAATTTTCTAAGTGTCTTGACATTGAGTGAAGCTTACTCAGTTAACGCTTAATGACAGAATAATTTTTCTAAGTATTTTGGCGTTGAGTGAAGGTTGCTCACTCAACGCCTAGTGACAGAATTTTGTCTAAGTGTTTTGGCGTTGAGTGAAGCGTACTCACTCAATGCCTATGCTAAAGATGTTTGATTTTGGTTAAGTCCACAGATGGTGATGTCAATAAAGTCAACAAAGTCAATAGAGTTCAAATTAAGTGTGGGAAAGCTACAGAACACGACAAATGTTGTTGAAGGGCTACTATACATCTTCTTCCGTTAAAGCAAGGTGCAGCTGTCTGCTGCAGGTGATCTCCACTGCTTCCTGGAGCTGTTAATCGACGGAAGATATAAAGGGACAACTTTAGATGTTAAACTTAACTTTTTAGGGTTTTATCCAAAACGAAAAAAGAGTGGCAGGACTTCATCTTCCTCGTCATTGTTGCCGAGAAAAAGCTTTAAGCCTTCTAGCAGAACAAAAAGTTCAGTTAGTGAAGATTGCCTGGGATGGCTTCCTAAATATTGTGTTATATGGTGAACTAGGATCTACAACTGAAACTGAATGTGATGGGTTGCTTTCTCTGGTGGCTCGCCCATTGTAATAGGGAGCGTGATTATTCCTTGGACTGGCACTGGATGATCGTCGATGTCATAGACTAATCCTGACACAGGGCTTAGGTGCCCTTTAGTTAGTTTGATGTTCTGTATAGTGGAGAGGAACAGGATAACAACGGAACTGTTGCAATCCACTAGGATCCTTGTTGGGTCCATTGCCCACAATGTACTAGATTTGGAGAAGTCAATCATGTCAATGATATACATAAAGTTGTATTTGATGTGTGAGTAAGTTCATGCATGCAGGTTAGTCCTTGAAACATTGATAGGACAGGTATTCCAAGTGATTGGACAGGTAGACACAAAGATAGATGCAGGACAGGCAGGAATTTGCCTAAGTTCATAAACATTGAGTGAAGCTTACTCACTCAACACCAGGTGCAGGAAATCGGTTAAGTCCACAAGCGTTGAGTGAAGTCTACTCACTCAATGCCAGATGCAACAGAAGATGTTGGATAGGTTGGAAATCGCCTAAGTCAAAGCCTAACTATTAGCTTGATAGAAAAGTGGTTAAGTCCACGAGCGTTGAGTGTAGTCTACTCATTCAATGTCATACAACAAAAAGCTGTGAGACAGGCTGAGATAGTCAAAGCTTAAGGAGAAACTGGCTGAAATGTGACGAAGTCCACAGGCGTTGAACAAAGTTTACTCACTCAACGTCATACAACATAAATCGTTTAGTATAGCTCAGACAGTCAACGCTACAAAAAATCTGTGCAACTATTTGTGTAACACCCCCTATCCGTCGCATAGCATATAGCAGTAGGTCCGGCCGGGGCCCGACGCCATATACCACAGACAGACCGGGTGGTTACGTATGGAAACCATCCAACCAATCTCAACGTCCTACACAGAGCATTCTAGCGGAAGCAGTTTATAAGAGTTGTAAACAAGAACCCAGCATCAAGCACGAATGTCCACTAGTACAAAATTAGGAATGTATACAAAATACCCAAAATCGGCCTTAAGGCCTTACAAAATGTTTCACTTGAATAAAACATGATTTACAAACCTCGGCACGCAGGCCGGTCATACATGAATAAAACAGAAAACATTTCCACTTGGGCCTTCGAGGGTCAGCTTCGCAAAAAGGGCTTTAGCCCGCTATTGACCGCTTGGTCCAGCTGCACCTGCAAGCAACAAACCACCGCACGGTGGCAAACAAGGCAACGGTCAGCAATGCTGACCAAATTATAACGATCCCGCCCCAACTCGGGGCGGCGATGCTCCTTCCCTGCATTTCATTAGCACAAGCGAGCAATGCATATAACCATAGCCATTTAATCACAGACGTTGGCTCGTACGGCCACACGTCCCATGCACTCAGGGCACATTCTCGGTGAACCGGTCGATGTTACGTCAATTAAAGCCATTAACATTCCGGACTCACCACCGCCACTTAGACGGCCATTCCTATGAGCAATTCGTCTTCCTGGCATTGGTCACGTCAATTTAAGTCCATTGACCGCCGAAGACTCACATCTATGCCAACGGCGAGTGCCACGTAACCTTAGGTCTCTCTAACCCGAACGACATAGAGCGGGTACGGTTCCATCTAACCCGTGCTCACATCGCAACGACAATTTAAGCCATTTGCGCGGGTCAAACTTTCGCCGAGTCCCATTCTACCGCAAGTCACATAACCACGTTATGTTCAAGTTGGCTCTCAGGCCACCAAGTTGGCAAGATCTCGTATCCGCCCAGTTTTCCGGGTGCACCTTTGGGTTAGTCCCCAAGGCTCCCTGCTGCAATCTACCGCGTAGAAAACCCGAAAACAAACCATAGCACGGAGTCTTCTCCGGCCTTATGCAATGCAAAATCACCGATCCAGACTAACATGTCCGGGTAGGCTTCACACAAAATGCCTACGTCCGTTCTCGCATACGGACTCTAAACAACGGGGACTTTACATATCTACCCGAAGGAACGCCTCCAACTCTCCGCAACCTCGCGAGAGCGGGCTTCCTATGCTAAGAAAAGGAGCGATTCATGCTCAAGATGAGGATCGTTACCCTTGAGTTCCTCTTTGGCGCCATCGAAAAGTAATCGGATAGAAATCACCGCACTTGCGTTGCCTCCGTGGATCCGGAGTCGGCTTGCGATTCGGAGCTCCGAAGCTCCTCCAATGGCGGATCTAGCTCTTCTTCTTCCAAGGGCTCTCCTCTTTCTCCAAGGGTTTGGAGAGATGAAAAGGGTAAGAAAGTGATGGATTTTCTAAGTCAAACCCGGGTATATCCTCTCAGGAACCATCCCCAGCCGTTAGATCTTCAATCAAGGAAACGAACGGCTTTGATTCGGGGCTGAAATGCCCAATCTGGACCGAACACGGCCTGGCACACGCCCGTGTCCAGGGCCGTGTGCCGCATTCGCCGTCAAAATCGAATCTCCTGGACCCTCACACGGGTATCGAACACGCCTGTGTTCGAGCTGACACGCCCGTGTTCCAGATGACACGGCCGTGTAGCCGGCCGTGTACACCATGATTTTTCCCCCATTTTCAACCCGAGCACTGCACGGGTCCTAGGACACGCCCGTGTCCTTGCCCGTGTCACCTTGACACGCCTGGACCCCAGGCCGTGTACACGGGACATTTCGTCGAGGGAAGATCGACGACTTGATGACACGCCTTGGACACGCCCGTGTCCTAGGCCGTGTTCCTTGTCTCGACGATCGTCGAGTGAATCTCGACGACTCCCCGGGACGATCGTCGACACGGTTCGACACGCCCTGCGACACGCCCGTGTCGCAGGCCGTGTGCCCATTCTCGACGAATCGTCGAGTATAACTCGACGACTTCACGGCTAAGTGTCGACACGCCCTGCGACACGCCCGTGTCGCAGGCCGTGTGCCCATTCTCGACGAATCGTCGAGTATAACTCGACGACTTCGCGGCTAAGTGTCGACATACGCTTGACACGCCCTGGGACACGCCCGTGTCCCAGGCCGTGTGCCTTCTGCCAGAACCCAAACTGGCCCAAAACGTCCCCCTTTGCTCCTTTGAGTTTCGGGGCGTTACAACTCTACCCCTCTTAAAAGAATTTCGCCCACGAAATTTCATAAAGGGAAAAACATGTACAAAAACAAAATTTGTACCTGAGCGGAACAACTCCGGATATTCGTCAAGCATCGTCTGCTCTCGCTCCCAAGAGAGCTCCTCACGACCGCAATTGTCCCACCGGACTTTGACCATCCTGATCTCTTTATTGCGTAGCCGCTTGACCTCCGAGTCCTCAATCCGCACGGGCTTGACCTTTGTCGTTAGCCCACTTTCCACCGACACTTGATCGACCGCGATCACTTGCGTAGGCTCTTGCACCGCCTTCCGAAGCACCGAAATATGGAATACATCGTGTAAACCACTTAGCTCCACTGAAAGCTTCAATCTATAGGCCGCTTCTCCAACTCGCTCCAGAACCTCGAACGGTCCAAGGTACCTCGGGCTTAGCTTTTTCAATCGCCGCACCCGCGAGACACCCTTGAATGGCTTTATCTTCAAGTATACATAATCGCCCACAGCGAACTCCACGTTCCTGTGCTTGGCATTATAGTACTTTGCTTGCCGGTCCTGAGCGATGAGCAGCCTCTCCCGAATGGTTCTCACCAAAGAAGTAGCACCCTCTACTTCCGATCGCTTATACAACTTTGACTCACCCGTTTCTAACCAAGACAACGGCGTGCGACATCTTCTACCATAAAGGGCCTCGAAAGGCGCCATCTGAATACTTGCTTGGTAGCTGTTGTTGTATGCGAACTCCACCAAATAAAGGTGGTCTTCCCATTGCTTTCCGAAATCCAAAACACACATGCGAAGCATGTCTTCCATGGTTCTATTCACCCTCTCGGTCTGCCCATCCGTTTGTGGGTGGAAGGTTGTGCTAAACTTCAGCTTTGTTCCCAACATTTGCTGCACCAGCCTCCAATCATTGGACGTGAACCGCCCATCTCGGTCACTCACGATGCTGCGGGGCACACCATGAAGCCGTACTATATTATCCACATAAAGCTTTGCCAGCTTCTCCACCGGATCATCTTTCCTATGCGGAATAAAATGCGACACCTTCGTTAATCGATCAACAACCACCCAAATGGCGTCGTTCCCCTTTTGCGACCTTGGCAAACCGTGCACAAAGTCCATAGAGATGTCGTCGAATTTCCACTCCGGAATAGGCAAGGACTTAAGAAATCCTCCCGGCTTTTGGCATTCCGCATTTACCAAGGCGCAGGTTTGGCACTTCGCTACGTATAGCGCCACATCCTTTTTCAAACCCGGCCACCAAAATAGCTTCTTAACGTCGCGGTACATCTTCGTGCTCCTCGGGTGAATCGAGTACTTGGTATGGTGTGCCTCGTACAACAACTCCACCCGTAAATTGCCCACACAAGGGACGCACAGACGACCGTCTTTACAAAGCAATCCGTCCTCCACGACGAATTCGGAATTTGACCCATCCAGAGCCTCTATCATGAACTGCTTCATATGAGCATCCATATCCAAAGCCTGCCGAATACGATCAGCCAGGTCATATTGGACTTCAGTCCAATTCAGAACTGCTTCAGCACTTGATTGTCTGTCCACACAAACAATCTCCAACGCCTCCAACTCCTGCACCAACCGCTCATCATGCACTGATAGCCAATTTTCTTGAGCTGGGGCTCGGCGACTCAACGCGTCCGCAACCGCATTCCCTTTGCCAGGCACGTAGTGGATCTTGAATGTATAGTCCCCCAGGAACTCCATCCACCTACGCTGCCGCATATTCAGATCCTTCTGATCTATCAGGTACTTTAGGCTCTTGTGATCGGTGTAGATATCAATCTTCACACCGTACAAATAGTGTCTCCACAGCTTCAAGGCAAAAATCACGGCCGCTAACTCCAAGTCATGGACCGGATAATTCCTCTCGTGCACTTTTAGCTGTCTCGAGCCATAAGCTATCACGCTTCCGTGCTGCAGTAGCACGCAACCCAAACCGCTGCCCGAAGCATCGCTATATATCTCATAGCCTTCGGTTCCACATGGCGAACTCAGCACAGGCGTCGTGGTCAACCGACACTTCAATTCCTCAAAAGCTCGCGCGCACTCCGGCGTCCAAACGAACTTATGCTCCTTCCTCGTCAAAGTAGTGAGAGGTAGCGCTATCCGCGAGAAGTTCTCTACGAAGCGCCTATAATAACCGGCAAGCCCCAAAAAGCTCCGGACTTCTGCTACCGTAGCAAGCTCAGGCCACTCCCGTATCGCAACAATCTTCGCCGGATCCACTGCAATACCCTCTCCACTCACTATATGCCCGAGGAACGCCACTGAGGATAGCCAAAACTCGCACTTCGAGAACTTGGCATACAACTGGTTTCTCCTTAGCGTCTCCAACACCAAATGAAGATGCTTGAAGTGATCTTCCTCACTTTGAGAGTACACCAAAATATCGTCGATAAAGACGATCACGAAATGGTCCAAGTACTCCCTGAACGTCCTGTTCATCAAATCCATGAATACTGACGGCACATTAGTCAGCCCAAACGGCATGACCGTAAACTCATAATGCCCGTACCTCGTACTAAACGCTGTCTTCGGGATATCACTCTCCCTTATCCGCAGCTGATAGTACCCAGACTTGAGATCTAATTTCGAGTACACCGTCGACCCGACTAACTGATCAAAGAGATCATCAATCCGGGGGATCGGGTACTTGTTCTTCTCTGTCAGCTTGTTTAGCTCCCGATAATCAATATATAATCTCAAGCTTCCGTCCTTCTTCTTAACAAAGAGGACCGGTGCGCTCCAAGGCGAAGAACTCGGGCGCACATACCCTTGCTCCAACAACTCTTGCAGTTGAACTTTCAGCTCCGCCATTTCCTTAGGCGCTAGCCGATACGGAGATCGTGACACAGGCTTTGCACCTGGCACTACCTCGATCGTAAAATCTATCTCCCGTTGAGGCGGGGCTCCAGGAAGATATGCGGGGAACACATCAGGGTATTTCGATACCACTGAAATACAATCCAAAGCGGGCTTCGGCTTTGCAACCTCCACTAGTGTAAAGAACAGTTCTGCTCCGGCACGAACCGCCTTCACCACCTGAAGAGCAGACATCAATGTCTTGCTCGACCCCTTTAAGCCCGTAAACGTCGTCTCACGACTCACTCCCAGCTTGACTTCCTTGCTACCGCAATCTATATGGGCATGCTGCTCCGAGAGCCAGTCCATGCCAAATATGACGTCGAACTCCACTAACGGAAGTAAAGACGCTCGCAGGTCGAACTCCTGCTCCCCAATACGAATCTTAACATTGCAGATCCTATCCGCTCGCATCGAACACCCATTGGGCAACAACACATCCAACTTATCCTTCGCCATCGAAGAAGGGACTCCGATGCGTGATATAAATCCTTCAGACAAGAAGGAGTGTGAGGCTCCCGTATCGAAAAGTGCTCGTGCCGGATTTTCACAAATCAATACAAATCCTAACAAGCAGTGGTAAGGTAACATGTGCATAACAAGTATTTAAATAAATTGACTTGCTATAAATTAAACCGTACCTGTCACCACATCAGCTTGTTTAATGGCCTCCTGTTGGCCAAGATTGTAGACCCTTGGTTGGGCCGGAGCATAATGGGATGCGGTCGACTCCACCGCCTTTCCCTTCTCTTCATAAGTGGCTCCCGGCCTCCTCTCGGACTTAGGACGTCCGCTCCAACAATCACGGGCAAAGTGCCCCGTCTTTCCACACGTAAAGCACGCACCCGGGGTCCGACCCGTAGTCTCCCCAGAAGCGCTAGAAGGAGCTGGACCCGAAGTTCTATGCTTCTTGAAAGCCCTCCGATAGCCGGACTTTGAAGTAGTCGGCACTCTGAACTCAGATTTCTTTTCACCCAAGCTTTTCTTCGCTTGCACGCTCTTCATGTCCTTCTCCAAGGACCGGGCAGTATTGACCAAGGTTAAGAAACCCTGCGTCATCGGCCCCGACAGTAATAGTCTCAGCTCATCCCTCAAGCCTTCATAAAAACGATTAGTCTTGCGCTCCTCATCCATGATGGTGGAGCTAGCATAACGACTCAACCGCGTAAACTCGTGGAGATATTCATTCACGCTCCTCTCACCCTGCACCAACTTCAGGAACTCATTCTCCATTGAAATCCTCTGAGTAGAAGGGAGGTATCTTGCTAAGAACAATCCCGAGAACTCTTCCATCGGAACGTCTATCAGTTGTCTACCTCTCAAATGATGCAGCTCCAATCCTTCCCACCACATCCTCGCTTCACCGTCCAGCAGGAACGTAGCGATGGTGGTCATTTGCCACTCCTCCGTCTCCGTCGCCGTCATGACTCTCTTCACCCTAGAGAGCCAGTCTTCAGCCTGAGATGGGGTTCCCAACCCCGAGAATAACGGAGGGTTAAAGCTCATTACATGCTTCAACTGCCTCTCAGTTGCCCTCCTTGGCACTATTGGTTCCGCAACCACTTGCTCCACCCTCCTCGGCTCAGCCTCTTGCAGAGGTACTTGCTCCATCACAGGAGCGGGCTGCTGCGCTTGCCTTCCAGGCTGCGCATTAATCACGGCCAACACCGCTTCAGCCACCAAACGTATATTCTCAGCCGACAGAGGTGTTGCGGGAGCAACATCCGGTGCACTGCTAGCCTCAGAAACTCGGCGTTCTGATGGCCCAACACCACTTCTGGTCACCTATAGTGGTACAAAACACCGTTAAGCGACCACATAACATTGCAAACAGCAATTATAGGAACACGCAGGTTCCTCAAAAAAACGAGTATTTTCATTCCTAAGTGGACATTCATGGGTTCTTTTACCATTATAACGATGACGCACACAATGTGCTCACCACCCCTTAAAAAGAATTCGCCCACGAATTCACTTTAAGCCCGACCAAAACCAGTAGTCTGATACCAAATTGTAACACCCCCTATCCGTCGCATAGCATATAGCAGTAGGTCCGGCCGGGGCCCGACGCCATATACCACAGACAGACCGGGTGGTTACGTATGGAAACCATCCAACCAATCTCAACGTCCTACACAGAGCATTCTAGCGGAAGCAGTTTATAAGAGTTGTAAACAAGAACCCAGCATCAAGCACGAATGTCCACTAGTACAAAATTAGGAATGTATACAAAATACCCAAAATCGGCCTTAAGGCCTTACAGAATGTTTCACTTGAATAAAACATGATTTACAAACCTCGGCACGCAGGCCGGTCATACATGAATAAAACAGAAAACATTTCCACTTGGGCCTTCGAGGGCCAGCTTCGCAAAAAGGGCTTTAGCCCGCTATTGACCGCTTGGTCCAGCTGCACCTGCAAGCAACAAACCACCGCACGGTGGCAAACAAGGCAACGGTCAGCAATGCTGACCAAATTATAACGATCCCGCCCCAACTCGGGGCGGCGATGCTCCTTCCCTGCATTTCATTAGCACAAGCGAGCAATGCATATAACCATAGCCATTTCATCACAGACGTTGGCTCGTACGGCCACACGTCCCGTGCACTCAGGGCACATTCTCGGTGAACCGGTCGATGTTACGTCAATTAAAGCCATTAACATTCCGGACTCACCACCGCCACTTAGACGGCCATTCCTATGAGCAATTCGTCTTCCTGGCATTGGTCACGTCAATTTAAGCCATTGGCCGCCGAAGACTCACATCTATGCCAATGGCGAGTGCCACGTAACCTTAGGTCTCTCTAACCCGAACGACATAGAGCGGGTACGGTTCCATCTAACCCGTGCTCACATCGCAACGACAATTTAAGCCATTTGCGCGGGTCAAACTTTCGTCGAGTCCCATTCTACCGCAAGTCACATAACCACGTTATGTTCAAGTTGGCTCTCAGGCCACCAAGTTGGCAAGATCTCGTATCCGCCCAGTTTTCCGGGTGCACCTTTGGGTTAGTCCCCAAGGCTCCCTGCTGCAATCTACCGCGTAGAAAACCCGAAAACAAACCATAGCACGGAGTCTTCTCCGGCCTTATGCAATGCAACATCACCGATCCAGACTAACATGTCCGGGTAGGCTTCACACAAAATGCCTACGTCCGTTCTCGCATACGGACTCTAAACAACGGGGACTTTACATATCTACCCGAAGGAACGCCTCCAACTCTCCGCAACCTCGCGAGAGCGGGCTTCCTATGCTAAGAAAAGGAGCGATTCATGCTCAAGATGAGGATCGTTACCCTTGAGTTCCTCTTTGGCGCCATCGAAAAGTAATCGGATAGAAATCACCGCACTTGTGTTGCCTCCGTGGATCCGGAGTCGGCTTGCGATTCGGAGCTCCGAAGCTCCTCCAATGGCGGATCTAGCTCTTCTTCTTCCAAGGGCTCTCCTCTTTCTCCAAGGGTTTGGAGAGATGAAAAGGGTAAGAAAGTGATGGATTTTCTAAGTCAAACCCGGGTATATCCTCTCAGGAACCATCCCCAGCCGTTAGATCTTCAATCAAGGAAACGAACGGCTTTGATTCGGGGCTGAAATGCCCAATCTGGACCGAACACGGCCTGGCACACGCCCGTGTCCAGGGTCGTGTGCCGCATTCGCCGTCAAAATCGAATCTCCTGGACCCTCACACGGGTATCGAACACGCCCGTGTTCGAGCTGACACGCCCGTGTTCCAGATGACACGGTCGTGTAGCCGGCCGTGTACACCATGATTTTTCCCCAGTTTTCAACCCGAGCACTGCACGGGTCCTAGGACACGCCCGTGTCCTTGCCCGTGTCACCTTGACACGCCTGGACCCCAGGCCGTGTACACGGGACATTTCGTCGAGGGAAGATCGACGACTTGATGACACGGCCTTGGACACGCCCGTGTCCTAGGCCGTGTTCCTTGTCTCGACGATCGTCGAGTGAATCTCGACGACTCCCCGGGACGATCGTCGACACGGTTCGACACGCCCTGCGACACGCCCGTGTCGCAGGCCGTGTGCCCATTCTCGACGAATCGTCGAGTATAACTCGACGACTTCACGGCTAAGTGTCGACACGGGTCGACACGCCCGTGTCGCAGGCCGTGTGCCCATTCTCGACGAATCGTCGAGTATAACTCGACGACTTCGCGGCTAAGTGTCGACACACGCTTGACACGCCCTGGGACACGCCCGTGTCCCAGGCCGTGTGCCTTCTGCCAGAACCCAAACTGGCCCAAAACGTCCCCCTTTGCTCCTTTGAGTTTCGGGGCGTTACAATTTGACTAAGTCTACAGACATTAAGTGAAGCTTACTCACTCAACGTCATGTGATAAAAAGCATTGATTGAACCTTTGTCAGTCAAAAATTGTGATTTCACAAAAAATTGGCTAAATCCAAATGCATTGAGTGTAGCTTACTCACTCAATGCCAGATAATAGAAGAATATTTGTTAAGTAGCTTGACGTTGAGTGAAACTTACTCACTCAATGCAAAGTGACAATCTATCTAAGTAACATGACATTGAGTGATGAAGGCTCACTCAACGCCTAGTAACAGAAAGTTTGACTAAGACAAAAAACATTGAGTGATGAAGCCACACTCAACGCTCCCAACGCATAGTAACAGAAAGTTTGTCTAAGGCAAAAAGCGTTGAGTGATGAAGCCACACACAACGCTCTCAAGGCCTAGAGACAAAAAAATTTTCTAAGTGTCTTGGCATTGAGTGAAGCTTACTCAGTTAACGCCTAATGGTAGAGAAATTTTTCTAAGTATTTTGGCGTTGAGTGAAGGTTGCTCACTCAACGCCTAGTTATAGAATTTTGTCTAAGTGTTTTGGCATTGAGTGAAGCGTACTCACTCAATGCCTATACTAAAATGTTTGATTTTGGCTAAGTCCACAGATGGTGATGTCAATAAAGTCAACAAAGTCAATAGAGTTCAAATTAAGTGTGGGAAAGCTACAGAACACGACAAATGTTGTTGAAGGGCTACTATACATCTTCTTCCGTTAAAGCAAGGTGTAGCTGTCTGCTGCAGGTGATCTCCACTGCTTCCTGGAGCTGTTAATCGACGGAAGATATAAAGGGACAACTTTAGATGTTAAACTTAACTTTTTAGGGTTTTATCCAAAACGAAAAAAGAGTGGTTGTACTTCATCTTTCTCGTCATTGCTGCCGAGAAAAAGCTTGAAGCCTTCTAGCAGAACAAAAAGTTCAGTTAGTTGTAGCACTTTTCTTCTGCTACATCAATATAAGAAAGACTTCTGATAAAGAAAGTAAGGAGAGCCTTCAGTTTTTTGTGAGTTCAGTTAGCTGATTGAAGATCTCAAGACATAGCCGTTCTTTCGTCTTCTTCAGTAAGTTTAGAATTAATATTTTGAGATTCTTCCAGCAGAGGCAGAATTTCTTCCTACTGCTGTGAAGAAAGATAGAGCTGAGATAACTCAGCTCGAGTTGTTGGCACAGAGAAATTTCTCTGTGTCAAATTAATTAAACCATTATTTTTTATAGGATCCTTTTGGATCTGAGTTGTAGGGTCTTTGGCCTGAGGTAGGGCAAATTTGCCTGAGTTGTAGGAGAGTTTTACTCTCTGAGTATAGGATCCATCTTGGATCTGAGATAGGTGATTTTTTGATCACTGAGCTGTAGGGCTTAAAAGCCTGAGGTAGGTGAGTCATTCTCACTAAGTTGTAAGGCACTTGTGCCTGAGGTGTAGGATCTTTTGGATCTGAGGTAGGGCTTAACAGCCTGAGGTAGGAGAGTCATTCTCTCTGAGGTAGGATCCATTGTGGATCTGAGGTAGGGCTATCCTCCCAGCCTGAGTTGTAGGGCTTAACAGCCTGAGGTAGGTGATCTGTTGATCACTGAGTTGTATGGCCTTGTGCCTGAGCTGTAGGTCTTAAAGGAGACCGAGTGGTCCTACGGGATTGTAGTGTAAGCTCTTTGTGCTGAATTTTGGAGAAGTGTCTTGTCTAACTGAAAGTTAGAAAGGTGGGAGGAGAGTGGATGTATCCATAATCTGGGGAATCACTATAATTTATGTGTGTGCTTTTTTGTGTTGTTTCCTTTTTGCAGGTTCTTGAAAGCTAAATAACTTCCAACACACTAAGTAACTAAATAAGAAATTAAAAAAATTCATAAGACATCAAATAACCTATTCACCCCCTCCCCTCTAGGTTGCAAGCTACCTTGAAAACAAAGACTTTCAATCCTTTTCACTCGGAAGCAGGGGTCTCCGATTTCAGCATTGATTACTAGCAGACCTTGGTGAGGTACATGTAACCCTTTAAGGTCTACATCTTAGAACGTGATGACTGAGTCTTGACGGGACCTTTTTCGACTACGCTCGCACTCGGTTTGCGTATTATGAGGAGCTTGGGCTACGAAATTGGGGAATCCTTTAATGGTCTGGATGCTCTCTGGCATTCTTTTGGAGGTGAGAACCACAGCTCCCTGAATCTTCAAATCTTTGGGGAACTCGCTTTCCCACAAATGGCGCTAAATTGTTGCTGTCTGCTCGAGACTCTTGGTAGACCGGGCCTGCTGAACCGTCTTAGCCCGTTGAACGGTTGAGCGCGCAAATAGTTAGAACTTCACAGAATAGTGAGAGAGAGAGAGGGAGACTTTTTGCGTGGAAAACCCGCAATCTGGGTAAAAACTCATGTGGTCGATTCAATATCGACCTAACTTCCACTGGACAGAGTTTGCTATAAAGCTTTTGGTAGAAGATGATGGTGGCATGCCGCTCCTCGTTACACTTGTTGAGATGAGAGAGAGTGCTTAGAGTGCGATAGGGCTCCACACTTTTGCCAATGGTCTTGCTTCTTAGTGCAAAGGGGAGCGTGAGAACTTGGGCGTGTTGACGGGCTCGATTTGTTGACGCTGAGAAGGATTGTCGCTCGCTTTGACGCTACACGGACAACAGAAATCAAAGAGCAATCGTTAGAGTTCCTACCACCCTCCAAGTGCTTGACGGAGTTCAGGGGCGACTTCGATTGTCTAAACGAACTTTGATGATGATCCTGCAGAGTGAAAAAGAGAATGTAGAGAGAAGTAGGAAGAAGAGAGAGAGACCAAAGTGAAAGAAAGTTTTTTCAATGAAGAGGTAAAGGAGCTATTTATAGATTTTTAAAAGGGCAGTCCTGTAATTTTGTCTGGTAACTACCCTACGGACGAATTGGAATGCCCGAATTTGAGTATGAGTATCGTCATTTTTAGATAAATGACAAACCTACCCTTGGGACGAGAAAAGCCCTCCCGAGAAAACGGGCGGCCGACGAGCCCGACGGTCGGGTAAGGCCGGCATCCAAAGCCGTGGACGCCCTATCCCCCTCACGCCAAACAGCCAAGTGGGGGGGGGGCGACCTTGGCATGGTCAGGCGGCCAAGGGGCGGCTGGCCCTTGCGGGGTCGGCCGCATCCGAGAGAGTCCATATTCTAAGGCTCTGTTTTGCACGGTGGTGACGGTCATGAATATGTCATTCGTTAACGCCCACCGGAATTTCATCCACTTTTATGTTCAAACGAATGATGTTTGTTAGGTTATTCTTACTTAATGAATGAATGTTTAACTCATGCATTTACAACAGCCACTATCATGCCAAACGAAGCCTAAGAAAGTTTTGTCAATGAAGAGGTAAAGAGACTATTTATAGATTTTTAAAAGGGCAGTTCAGTAATTTTGTCTGGTAACTACCAGATGGACGAATAAGAATGCCCGAATTTAAGTACGCGGATCGCTATTTTTAGAGAAATGACGACCCTATCCTTTGGATGAGAAAATCCCTCCCAGAAAAACGGGTGGCATGACGAGCCCGATGGTCAGGTAAGGTCGGCAACCAAAGTCGTGGCCGCCCTATCACCCTCACGCCGAGCAGCCAAGGGGGTCTTGGCGGGGCCGGCCGAGGCCGCCCTTGGGACGGGCGGCCAAGGGGCTGCCGGACCTTGTAGGGTCGGCCGCGTTCGAGACTGCCTGTGTGTCGGGCGGCCTAGGGTTGGTCTACCCTTGCGGGGCCGACCGACGGTGTCGTGAGTCGGGCGACCTCCCCTTACGGGGTTCGCCGAGGCCGTCCTAGGGCTGGGCGGTCGACCCTTACGGGGTCGGCCTAGGCTGAGGCCACCCTTGCGCCGAGCGGCCTAGGGGCAGTCTACCCTTGCGGGTCCGGGGCTCCCTGTGGTCGGCAGCGAAGGGGCAGCCAGCCCTTGCAGGGTCGGCCGAGACTGCCTATGTGTTGGGCGGTCGAGGGGGCGTCCGACTCTGGTGGGGCCGGCCGAGGCCACTGGGCGGTCGGTGCTTGGGATCCCACGTGGCGGTTAAGATCTGATGCGTGATGTTTATTGCACAGATCGGATGAGCGGATCGCACGCACTGTGGTTAGGCCCCTAACTCCACACTTCGCTAGTGGGAGGAGAGGGAATCCAGCTATTTGTTGTCTGGAAGTTCTATATATTGGGGTCGACCCCATCAATAATAATATTTTTTACAATTTAATAATACATCCTATATACTATATTAAAAAGGAAAAAAACACAATTTGATTAAACATTCGCTTTCCTATTTTACCCTTCTTTATCAAAAAATTCCAGTTTTTAAAATTTACACGTTTTTAATTGTGCTCTCATATAGATAAAGTTCTCTACCTACATTAAAAATATGTTCTCCTCACCGCTTGCAAACCCCCCATGCACAACAAAAAATGAGCGACAAACGGAGTATAACACTGACAGGTTTGCGAGCGTCGGGAGTGTTGTCACGCAGGGTCAATGTCGTGGCTGACATAATGTCGGGCAGGGCACTGAGCTCCCCGTGCACTATCGCGGTTGAAATACTATCACAGTTGGCCAATGGGCGGAGCGCCTGTCACTCGCAATAAATATATAATATTTTTTAATAATTTCATAATATGTAATAAATATATAAAGTAGCGGTTGACAGTCGCACTATTCATCCGCCGCTTTATTAAAAAGAACAAAAAAATAGGGTGTTGTTACGTGCACATCACTTTTGGCTATGTGCACACAAACCCTTAAAATAAAGAGCGATGTTACGTGCACATCACTTTTGACTATGTACACACTACTTTTGACTATGTGCACACCAAACTATTAAAATAAACAATACCATTATTTTTTTCCAATCCCACCCATATTAAATCTAAGCGCACACCCCGCTCCTATTTTCTCCCGAAAGCCGAAACTCTACCCACGCCCAGCTTCCACCTCGCTTCACATGACATATAAGTACAGTTGGATTAGATACTCCAAAAATACAATACATCATCGACTATTCAAAAAATGAATTGAAAAGAAAACTACGGGAACTATTGGATTCTACAACAAACCAAACTGTAAAACATTTGGTTCCGGGTTGCTTAAAGGGGCGATCAAAAGGAAGCTTGAACAAGCAAAAAGACCGTGCATGTATTAATATTCAATTTTAAGTAACTTGCAAATATTTTGTTTATTTAAGGCAACCAATATTCATATCTTTATGTTCGTGCATGTCTACATGAATTTAAAAATGGACCGTGCAAATTTTTAATTATATCAGTGAAAATGATTTAAGATTTTTGTTTTTTATTTTGTTGGTTTGAAATATAAAATGGGAGAAATCTTTTGTATTTGAAGTAACAAAAAAACTCAAATTTTATTTTGGTGTTTATTTAATAATTTGTCATGCAAATAAAATTTATGATGTTTACTTGACAATTTGACCTGCAAATAAAATTTATGGTGTGCACATATCAATGATGTGTGCATAGCCAAAAATGATATGCACGTACACCGCTCAAACAAAAAAAACGCAACATTTTTTTTGTAAATGATTGCTTATATATTAGTAAAAAGCGCAATAATATAATTATGTATATGTGTGTGATAATCAATGTGCTGCCTCACTATAGGTCGCCTTCACATCTACCTCCGGAACTACTCTCGCTCAATGGATAGCTCGCCGCCAGCGTCCATCGCCGCCGGCGACTCATCGTCGTTCCCAGTCCCGCCGGCAATCACCTACGTCCAGACTGACGCCACTACATTCAAGGAGTTAGTCCAGCGCCTCACCGGGCCACACGACGACGTCCCGTCCTCGAAGCTCGCTGGCGTTCGTGGGCCGTCCTTCAAGCTCCACGAGAGGCGGCAGGCTTCCCAATCAGAGCTCTCTGTTCTGAAGCCCATCGTCAGCCCCCAACCGCTTCCTTTCGACATTTCCTTCTCCTCGCCGGCCTGCCGTAGCCCGCTCGTCTCGCCGTCGACGCAGCTCTCGGTGCTCTCTATCTCCGACGTAAATAGATCGCTGGAGGAGATAAATGAGGATGAGGAGGAGAAGGCAATACGGGAGAGGAGGTTTTATTTGCACCCGTCGCCGCGGTTGGGGAGGACGACAGCCGAGCCCGAGTTGTTGACGTTGTTCCCGCTTCATTCTCCGGGCGAAAAGTGAGAAATGCAACATTTAGAATATATGTATATCTTAACAATATCTATACTAATATATAAAGATATCTCTCTATGCTTTCATTTTAAATCAAAATCAATTATCTTAAATTTTTTTTACAATTTTGATTATTAATTTAAATTAATTTCACTAAAATCTTATTTATTTTTTTCCTGAAATTAGTTATTTATATTCTAGTTGGACGAGAGATCAGTGAGGTGGTAGTATTTCTCAGAAGAGGTGCTACGCACCTCATAATTTACAAACTTCTATGATTGAGATGTTCTATTAAGATGTCTCCAATGCAATTCGAGTTTTTTTTATAGTTCTTTTAGAGGGATTTCAATTTACATTTTCCTTATCTCTTATTATCTTATAATGTCCTACATCATAATACTATAGATATACTCGCCTTATCGAATTGTATTTTGGATACATACATTTATCCGTATCATCGAACAATTCGTCGAACACAGTGGCAAGCGTGGGACAACGTAGGGAATGAACCCTAAGAGAGGGGGAAGCATTTGAATTAATGATTGCGGCAATTAGGGCGTTCGAGCTCGGCTCCCTTTCACAAGTCAATCTAAAACAAACTATATGACACTTTCATCCCACCTAATTCCCGCCCTTTTATATATTTTAAATATATATGAAAAATTATATTAAAAAATACTCTTGATTTTTAAACTGCCGTTTAAAAAATAGCCTTCCCACCAACTCCTTTCATCCCACCTAACTTTTTTCTTCAACTACCAGCGTGCATTGGACTATGTCAATATTTTCCCCAAATGTTAATAAAATAATATAGAAAAAATTTAGTGGTCGTGGATGAACATGGAGGTTAAATTGTCGTTCGTTAACACCCACCTAAAGAGCTTCATTCACTTTTATGTTCAAACGGATAATGTTTGTTAGGCGATTCTTAACAAATGACGCTTTAGCCCATGCCTTTACGACCACCACAATCGTGTGAAACGGAGCCTTAGTTGAATCCAAACAAGTCAATATATCGGCATCATCAAGCAAGAAAGAGAAACATGATAGAAATTCAAACACAAGCTACATTTGGCATGGTGGTGACGATTTTGAACACAATGGTGATGAACGGTCGTTTGTGAACGCCCGACCTCACCTAAGGAACTTCATCCCCTTTTATCTTCAAAACTATTTTTTTGTTGTGTCGGTAAAAATGCCCCAACAAATGGATCCTCAATAGTAGAGTGCATAAAATGATTCATGAAAGGTCATTCAAGAAGGATGGAGACATTTCTTCATGCCCCAGCATTAAAGAAGAGTCAACCGCATCATACAAATTCTCCTATGCATTTCTGATCTTTGTTAGTCCCAGTAAGTAATATTTCAAGTTTTCTCCAGACAATTAGGGCTCAAACAATAATTGCACAATATGGATTGGTTTGACCGAGCTGATGCCCCGCATAGCCCATAAGGCCCATCACAACCGTGGTGGCCTCCTAAGGGTGAATTTCAATTGGAAATCAGGTGGTTCAAAGGGGCGGGGAGGATCCACCGCGCGGCCACGGCCCTGCCAAATGGGCCATGACCGTGGGGGCAGACGTGCGACTGTGCGGGACCCACCCCACCAAACAGGGCAAATGACAGCTGAAGATAACTCAATCACTAAATTCACCATCAAAATTGCATGAAATATGAACACCTCAATCAAGGTTACTTGTATAAAAAAAACAATAAGGTTGCTCTACAAACCACCAGCCTGTGAGGATGGACAAAAAATTGTATCTTTAAGATGCATGCATGCATGCAATTTGCCGAAGATTGAAAGTAGGCTCGAATGAAGGATATCCCGAGAATTCGCTCATTTTCTTCACAAAAACTGCCCACTGGTTAACAAAGGATGGGAGACTCGAGACTTGTGGCATCATACGAATGCAAAGGGAAGATTGAATGCAGAACCCCGTGAACCTCTTTCATGCGGTTTCCAGTACTTCGAAGACCCGCGATTCAAACCAGCAGACCGACAACCAATCTTGTGATGGCAGTGAACTTCAGCCCGAATAGAGAACTTCTAAAAAAATGAAAGAATATACACAACATGGCCTAAACTGATGGAAGCAACCTCAACAATCTTCAGTTGCCAAAATGGAATCCATGCTTTCTGGGAGATAATCATCCTGTAGCATCAGTAGCTTTAAACATGAGGAAAAAACAAATCAATGGTATTATTAATGTTATGAGCAAGTTAGTGATGAGTGGTGGACCAAAATGTAATAATCCCTTTCTTATCTCTGTTTTCTCCATAGTATTGTAGATTCATTTGTATAATATAATCTTGCACATCTTGCTTTCGTTCTATAAAATAGAGGGCTTGTCTAATAGTTTTAAAAAAATCTTTGTTAGAGAGTAGACATAATATACATTGTAATCATGCCTCGGCATACATGAGATGCACTAGCTTTAGATTACGCAAATTTCATTGCGGGAAAATTGCCGGAAAACAAAAAAAAACAATAAAAAAGTTGAAGGGAAAGAAGAGGCTGATCAATCACATACTTTTATCAGTTGGCTGGAATGATCTACTGATGCATGATTTGAGTTGAGGCGATCCGGTAGCTGACGTAGATCCAAAATCAAGCAGTTGTTTGCCACCCTGCGGCAACATATTATTATATCCTTCCTCGAAACTGTTTGAAATGATATTCGTAGCAGCACATCATGACATGGTGAAGCAAAACCGGAGAGAAAAAAAATACAACAAGAAGAAAACATGGGGATTGAGTAACCAAATGAAGTTCCAACGGCAAAAGCTATCACACATCTGCTCTTTCATCGTTGAACATTTGTCGGGGGCGGCCACATTGGTCGGGAGCGGGCGACATTGGTCGAGGGCGGCGACATTGGGCAGCAATTCATATATACCCGGAAATAGAATCACGAACAGCAATTCATATATATATATACAAGCACGTGCACGGGAGATCGCGTACGGTGCGGCGACAATGGTTTGGGGCGGAGACATTTGTCGGGGGCGGCGACATTTGTCGGGGGCGGCGACATTGGTCGGGGGGCGGCGACATTGGTCGGGGGCGGCGACATTGGGCTGGGGCGGCGATATTGGCGACGGCGGCAACATTGGTAGGGCGGCGAGTAGGGGAATAAGAAAAAAAAAATTATGCAAATGAGTAGGAGAATAAAAATAAATTTATGATAAAATGACAAAAAAAGTCATACAAATGAGTAGATGAATAAGAAAAATGAGGGGTATTTTGGCATTAAAATGTTACACCATAGTCTGGGGAGTATTTTGGGGAGACGAATGTTACACCATGACTCTTTTGGAGTTTGCTTATAGTATAAAGAAATATATATATATATATATATATATATATATATATATATATATATATATATATATATATACAGCATATCTTCCAGCATGGGCTACGGTGCTTTCTCAGCGGCAGCTTCGGGCGGAGGTTTTCCAGCGGCGAGGGCAGGCCCGCCTCCGAACGTTCCAGTTCCGTGCTCGAAAATGCGTCGATTTTGCTCATTTTTTTTTATATTTAAATGCAATCTATCATTATTAACGGGCAGTACCCGCAATAATTAAATAATTATTTACTCAAAATCACCGTAAAAATTAAAATTTTGAATTTTAAAATCGCCGGCGGCAGCGGGCGGAGGCTGCCCGTGCGCGGGTTTTTTTTGATTTTCTAATTTTTTTAATATTAAAATAATTTATATCATTAATAAATAATTAAATAATTAGGTTTAAAAAATCAAAAAATTTAAAGTTTCACGAACTTTAAAATTTCTCTCTCTTCTTATTGTATGTCGGGCGAGCGAAACCATCTCCGGGGGAGCGGGTGAAGCCCGACCGGGCGAAGCCTGCGGGGGGCGGGCGAAGCTCTCGCCTGCCAAGCGGGCGAAGCCCGCTTGGTTGTGGGCGAAGCCCGCAGCGACGCATCGAGAACGGACGGAGCCCGTTCGAAGATGCTAGTATATATATATATATCTTTAACACTTATAAAGAAATATCCTGGTTCCATCTTTAAAAACCACTGTAACAATCTTGACTGTCGGATCTTGCTCTCTTTTTTCACTAATCACCGTCCTAAAAAAAATCATAGGTGTCTTAAACTCTCCCCCCATAAAAGCTCATGTGCTTTCTCTCAAGAGAGAAATCCAAAGTGAGAGAGAGAAAAGGAGAGAGAGAAAGAGAGAGAGGAGAGAGAGGGCGGCGGGAGAGAGGGGGAGAGAGAGGGGGGCTCGCGCCATTTATGAGAGAGAGAGAAAGAGATAGAGAGGAGAGAGAGAGGGAGAGAGGGCGGTGGGAGAGGGAGGGAGAGAGAGTATATTATGGGAGAGAGAGGGGTCATTTATTTTTATAAATGACCATTAATTTTTATATTACAGAAAGATAAAGAGAGAGAGAGAGCAAGAGAGTTAGATAAATTAATTTTTATGCGTCAAAACGTATATTTTTTTACAAAATAAAAATGATAATATTGATGTTTCTTTTGTTGCGGTCATTTTGAGTACTCTTATGTATATGTTGCGGGCACAGACCGCCTTGATGCGGGCGCAACCTGCAACGGCGCATGGAGCACGGGCGAAGCCCGCTAGGGGCAGGCGAAGCCCGCCGCAGCGATTGGATACTGTCGCGCGGGGCACGAGGGCCGGAGGCCCGTGCCTGTCAACTCGTGTGTGTATATATATATATATATATATATATATATATATATATATATCGTATATATATATATATAGGGAAGTATCTCGTGCGGGCGTACGTGCAAAGACTCAAGGAGGCTCCAAATCGAAAAGTGTTCAACATGAAAGTTGTAGATCTCAGCGAGACGAACAACTTTCGTGTTGATCACTTTTTGATTTGGAGCTGTCTTGACCGTCGATTTGGGCCTCGAAATCTGAGACGAATGAGAGTGCTACAATAAAGGCCCGAAAAACCGGTTTTTCGGGCCCAATATGAGGGTCAAAACAACTTCAAATCGAAAAGTAATCAACATGAAAGTTGTAGATCTCGGCGAGATCTACAACTTTCATGTAGATCACTTTTCGATTTGAAACCATCTTGACCCCCATAAACACTTGCCCGTACGGCTGACCCTCATATAAGGGTGCTCGCATATGATATATATTCATATTTATTATATAAGCAAAGACCTAATGTCTCCATGTTGTAACATTTAAATCCTAAAATGCCCTCATAAAAACAGCTTTTGTGGGTTAATTTGGGGGTCTTTTGGTCTCTTGGCCGGATCAAGACTTAATTAATACAGATTTCCGCCTTCCCTGCACGGTTCACCCATCTCAAAATCGCGATACGCGACTCTTCCTTGCTTCTTCATCGCGCAGGTAGGGCAGCCCATCGCGATACGTGACTTCTTCCTTGGTTCTTCTGCGCAGGTAGGGCAGCAACACCGCAACATCTCCTTCTCTTTCTGCTTCCGATCGCGTACACCTCCGTCAATTGCAAGCCGTCGCAAGCCCTATGCGTTCTGCTCCGTGGTCACAGGCCGTCACAGGTGTTCTGCTTTGTTCTTCTCCTCCACTCCCATTTGTGGTAAGCTTCGAGCTGTTTTCCCTAGCAACTCTCCCCCAAACTTCAGATCTGACATTTACTATGTCTTTCGCAGGTTCTGCCAGCACTTCCGTCCAATGGTTTTGCAAGCAACTCCGGTGGAGACACAAAGCCAAACACCTCCGGTAAAAAAACAACTATACACTTACATTTCCTCCTCCCTTGCTCTATTTTTCTCCACTTCCGCTTCATTGCTTACTTTCTCTTCATTGAATTTTGTTCTCTTTTCGCTCACAAAATATGGGTAACCCTTCCGCTTGCTCTTCCGACTAACTTAGGCCATACTCAAATATTTCCTGCCGCACAGTCCTACCAAGCACGCACCAGTAACTCTCAAGGATGCCTCCGACTGAATGTCAAGCACTGCTCGCCTGCTCTGCTATGGCATCATCTTCCCCCACCTCTTTTGTGGGTCTCTGATTCACTTCCTTTACAGAAGATGCTTCAAGAGATGAGGAACATGACCAGGTAGGAGTACGTTGCATCTCTTAGAAGGTAATGTTTGTTTATTTTTCACCAAGGAATAAGATTAGGCTTCCTTCTTCTGCAACTCATATAATGGGGTGATATTTCATGAGTCTGGAGTAGGATGTTTTACGATTTTGACTTTTTCTCAATTTTTTTCTTGATTACGACAGGCAGGACAAAATTGTCGCATGAAGCCATCTACGCCAACCTATGTGCTCTTCACCGGCAATTGATCTCCCCTCTCCAAGTATTGCTATATCCAAAACATTTTCTTCGAACCTTCACATTTTGTTTTTCATTGTAGGGGTGATAATGTATGGATTCATTATAAATTTCACTTGTGTGCAACCAAACGCCCCTCTCAAGGTATTCTCATGTCCTTTTTTATTCTTCTTCTAACCTCCACATTTTCTTCTTCATTGTAGGGCATGTTGTTCGATATCATTGTTTGCATGGTGTTTATTTATAGTGCACACATGTTGTTTGATAGAATGCCTAATAAAAACATGGTCCTAAAGACATGGTCCATGTTCGATAGAATGACTAATAAAAACATGGTAACGACACATAAATGCTCTTCGATAGAATGAATTTTATTTCTTCATCAGGTCGGATCTTCTTCGGTTCTTCATCAGGTTCTTCCTCAAAAGGAAAGTGTTGGAGCTATCATCTATTGTTCCATATTTCCTCAGGTTGTTCATTGAATTTTATTGCGTAGGAAATGGAGGAATCACTTGCGGAAGAATGGCCGGCGGTATATGTGTCCCAACTCCGACCGTTGATGAATATGATAAATTTGTTTTAAAAACGGTCTAAAGTGTAATTAATATGTATCTATGTACGTATAGGAAACTGCTGTTGCTGATGAGGTATTAACTTCACCAAAGTATATTGATGGTAGCTTGATTTATTTTTGGGTTGTGTTGATTACTGATGTATAGGAAATTTCTTTCTTTGCCACGATGTTTTTTTATCATATCGAATAATGTTGTCATTTTACAAAGAGTTCAGTATAAATGGAAAGCTTTCAAATTTGTGATGATTATGAACATGTTATATGAAATTTGGATGATTATGAACATGTTATATGAAATTTGGATGATTATGCGGTGAATCTGAAAACAATTTAGTGTGATCAAAATAACTCATTTTTGGGAGATGCAAAAAACGAAGCACCCACTCTATAATCTAACTATCTAAGCACTCCTAAAGTTTAGCAAATTATTAAGTTCCTCTTTTATGAAAAAAATTATGATAGGGAGGAGATTCATACGTGCAAAAAAGTTGTTATATAGATGTGTTTTAATATTTTTCTATTCAATTATACGATGTTGTATGTTGTATGTTCCAACAGAAATCTGCATAACTTGCTTTCCCAAGGATTACAGCCTAAGTCAGTACTTAATTTACTAAGCATTTCTCTTTCAGCATACGGCTTGAGTTTTAATTTCAAGATACTTCATATTGCAGGTATAGACTGACAGTTGGTCCATCAATCGTAGTCAAGACCATTAGCCATCCGGATTCAAGATCATCAGCTATTGCACCACATGAGTGAAACTTTGGGTATTTCTACATTATTGATTAATGTTTCGTCTCTCTCAGATTTTTTTACAGCAAATAAGATTTTGTAGTATTTATAGAAGAGCCTCATTTTTTAGCGTGGCTATAAAATTTTTTATTGTGATGACGCACATGCAACCTTTACTTCAAGCCCATTTATGAAAAAAAAAACATTGTGTTTATCCTTCTATACCACATTTTATTGTATTTGAATATAATTAATGCCCCCAACGACCGATGTTGCCCCCGACCATTGTTGTCGCCCTCAACCAATGTTGCCGCTCACAACCAATGTCGTCGCCCACGACCAATGTCGTCATCCACCTCATGACCAATGTCTCCCCCGCGACCAATGTCTCCCCCGCGACCAATGTCGCCCCTACAACCAATGTTATGATCTAATTAATTGGGACAAAATATGGATTTTAAAGTTCGTCAAATAAAATAAATAACTTGGGGCAAATGGTAGGCAACGAAATGCCAGAAATGTGGAGTCCTGAAGAAAATGATCTAATTAATTGGGATAAAATATGGGTTTTAAAGTTCGTCAAATAACACTTATAACTTGGGGCAAGTGGTAGGCAATGAAAAGCCAAAAATGTGGAGTCCTCAAAGAAAATTATGATTTTTTTCTAACATTATAAATTTTTTTAAAGAACTGAAACAGTTAGCATTCACAAAATTAGAAAATGATCAAATTAATTGGGATCAACAACCAATGTCACCCCGATGACCAAATAAGCCTCCCACGACCAATGTTGTCCACTCGACCAATGTTGCCCACAACCAGTGTCTCACTACTCGACCAATGTCTCACTACTCGACCAATGTCTCACTACTCGACCAATGTTGCCGCCCATGACCAATGTCGCCGCCCCCGACCAATGTCGCCGCCCCCGACCAATGTCGCCGCCCCCGACCAATGTCGTCGCCCCCGATCAATGTTGTCGTTCACGACCAATGTCGACGTCCACGACCAATGTCGACGTCCACGACCAATATCTCCTTCTGCACTTAATGTTGCCCCCTACGACCAATGTCACCCCCCACGACAATGTATCCGCTCTCGACCAATGTCGCCCTCATTGTAACGCCCCCAATTTTCTGATGTTATTCTTGATTTGATGTCGTCATATTTAAGACGTCGGGGCGTTACACCCCCCTTCTTACGTTTAGTTGACGACGCCGCACCGTTTGTGCGTTTTTGCGTTCGTTGGGTATGGTTGACCGGATTCTGGGGTTTTGATTGAGTTGAATATCTTCCTTGATTTAAAGGATGAGGTTTTGAGGTTTTGGATTTGTCCAGTTTTATTGTGATCAGAGCATTTTGGAGTCTCAGCGTGTGTTTGGACCTTTGTGGTGATTTTTGCTTGTGTAAGCATTTGTTGTTGTGTCTCAAGAATGGTACGTCGGATTCTAGGGTTGTCTTCGCTCTAAATTCGTAGAGTCACATTTTATCCCAGAAGTTAGTCAAATTAGAATTTCTGAAATTTACTCTGCTTAGTACTCAAGATAGACAGCCTTGTTCTCGAGAGAGATCGTTGTGTACTCGGGAGCTTTGGCCATTCGTTTCTCGAGAGGCCGGGACTGGTTCCCGAGTAGTGTGTTGATTCCCGAGGATGCCTTTTCCTGTACTCGAGAAAAATTCATCTAGCTCTCGAGTAACGCTTCTAGTTCTCGAGATATCTACTTTTGTACCCGAGTAATGCTTGTGTTGTTCCCGAGTAATACTAGCTCTCGAGATGTACATTATCGTTCCCGTGATGTGCAGTCAAGCTCTCGAGAAGTCCCTTTTACTTCTCGAGAAGGTTATTTTAGTACCCGAGTAATCTTCTTCTGTACTCGAGATCTGCTCTTGTTCTCGAGAAGGTCGTCTTGTTCTCGAGAAGATCCGCTTGTACTCGAGAACTGCCCTTGTTCTCGAGAAGTTTTGGCTCTGTACTCGAGAATTGGGTTTGTTGTTCCCGAGTGGTGTTTCCTTATGTTCTCGAGTAATGTTTTTACTCGAGAAATAACTTCTCCCTTACTCGAGAAACATGTTTCTTCTGCTCGAGAAAACTTCCTTCTGTTCTTGAGTAATGCTTTTGTACTCGAGAAATAACGTCTCCCTTACTCGAGAAACCTGCTTCTTCTACTCGAGTAATTTTCCTCCCTGTTCCCGAGACATATCTTCTACTCGAGAAAACTTTCTTTTGTTCCCGAGAATTTATCTTCTACAGGAGTGCTGACTGTATGGTCTTTGATGATTGGATCATCGCTATCGATGAGATGTTCACGTATTCGAGGATTGCTGAAGCCCAGAGGGTAATGATTGCGGCCTACCAGCTAAAAGGCCTGACAAAGACTTTGGTGGATTCGGGAAAAGGAAAGTTTGAAGGAATGATGCTCTTGCGAGTCCTTCAAGAAGATGCAACTTAAAAAGTTTTTACCCTCGGTCGAGGAGCACCGTCTGATGAATAATTTCCTGCATTTGAAGCAGAGACAACTCACGGTGAGCGAATATGAAATTGAGTTCAGTACGTTGAGCAGATTTGTTCCTGATATGGTAGCTTCGGAGGCAGGAAGAGTGAAGCGTTTCCTCGGAGGATTAAAAAGCGATGTCCAACAGTTGACATGCATTTATCGAGCTGAAAGTTATGCTGAGGCAGTGGAAGCCGCTCTGAAAGTGGAGGCGGTCGAGAACGCCAAGAATCGAGGTGTCGCGGCAACTGATCCCCGAATACGTGGACATCGCTTCTTAATCCTCCGAGAAAACACTTCATTCTTCCTGCCTCCGAAGCTACCATATCAGGAGCAAATCTGCTCAACTTACTGAACTCAATTTCATATTCGCTCACCGTGAGCTGTCCCTGTTTCAAACGCAGGAAATTATTCATCAGACGGTCCTGCTCGACTGATGGTAAAAACTTTTTGAGTAGCATCTTCTTGAAGGACTCCCAAGAGCATCATTCCTTCAAACTTTCCCTTTCCCGAATCCACCAAGTCTTTGTCAGGCCTTTTAGCTGATAGGCAACAATCATTACCCTCTGGGCTTCAGCAATCCCCGAATACGTGAACATCTCATCGATAGCGATGATCCAATCATCCAAGACCATAAAGTCAGCACTCATGTCATAATTAGGAGGTCTTAATCGCTGGAAATGCGATAAAAGGATCAACTCTGGTGGTAACGTCACTGGGGGCACCAGAGGAGCAGGATTAGCAGGTACAGCTTGACCCGCGGCAGAATCTTGCGCTAAGGGTTGATGCGCGAGAGCGGCAGATAACAAGGACTGAATTTGCGACTGCATCGCAACTAACTGCCTCGACAGAGCCTTGTTACTATGACGCAAACTCTCGATCACCGCATCACTTTGCGCACCAGACAACTCACCCTCCGACTGGGGAGTCGACCTCGTCACAGGACGCCTTGGCGGCATTTCTATAAAACTAACGAACGACTCATCAAAAATCCTAGATTACAACTAGGCCACACAACTAGATCAGACCATACTTTAAAGACATTTGCTTTTGCTGCAAATTTGTTCTGGGATTATGATGTTATGTTATATTTAGAATGATATTCTCTCATCCTATTTACTCATGTGTCTATGATATGAATGCATGAATTATTTATTCTTATTTAAAATCATGTGTGTACATGTGTCATCATGTAAACCTTAACTTAGTCATAACACGGTGACATGTATAACATTCCGACACAAACTTCGTTATATCATAGGCACATGATGGCGCAAATACACACATGATTTTAAATAAGAATAAAGAATTCATACATTCATATCATAAACACATAAGTAAATAGGATGAGAGGATATCATCCTAAGTAGGACATAGCATCATAATCCCAGAGCAAATTTACAGCAAAACAAGTGTCTCTAAAGTATGGTCTGAACTAGTTGTGTGGCCTAGTTGTAATCTACGATTTTTTTGATGAGTCGCTCGTTACTTTTCTAGAAATGCCGACTAGACATGCTGCGACGAGGTCGACTCCCCAGTCGGAGGGTGAGTCGTCTGATGCGCAAAGTGATGCGGCGATCGAGAGTTTGCGTCAGAGTAACGAGGCTCTGTCGAGGCAGTTAGTTGTGATGCAGTCGCAGATTCAGTCTTTGTTGTCTATCGCTCTCGCGAAACAACCCTTAGCGCAAGATTCTGCCGCGGGTCAAGCTGTACTTGTTAATCCTGCTCCCCTGGTGCCCCCAGTGATGTTACCACCAGAGATGAACCTTATATCGCATTTCTAGCGATTGAGACCTCCTACTTATGACGGGAGTGCCGACTTTATGGTCTTGGATGATTGGATCATCGTTATCGATAAGATGTTCACGTATTCGAGGATTGCTGAAGCACAGAGGGTAATGATTGCGGCCTACCAGCTAAAAGGTCAGGCAAAGACTTGGTGGATTCGGGAAAAGGAAAGTTTGAAGGAATGATGCTCTTGGGAGTCCTTCAAGAGGATGCTACTCAAAAAGTTTCTACCATCGGTCGAGCATGACCGTCTGATGAATAATTTCCTGCGTTTGAAACAGATACAGCTCACGGTGAGCAAATATGAAATTGAGTTCAGTAAGTTGAGCAGATTTGCTCCTGATATGGTAGCTTCGGAGTCAGGAAGAGTGAAGTGTTTTCTCGGAGGATTAAAAAGCGATGTTCAACAGTTGGCATGCGCTTATCGAGTTGAAAGCTATGCGGATACAGTGGAAGCCGCTCTGAAAGTTGAGGCGATCGAGAACGCCAAGAATCGAGATGTCGCGGCAAGATAAGAGGAGAAAGGGTGTTAAGGATGGAAGCTCTAACGCATCTGGCCCTTCTTCGAAGAAGAAAAGTAAAGAAGTATGTAACTTCTGTGGTCGTTCTGGCCACCTTTACGAAAGGTGTTTCAAAAGGACTGCCACCTTGAAGCAGCAGCAGGTGCTCGCCATCCAAGGTGCACCCAAAGGATATCTGGTGTGCACGTACTGTATAAGGAAGGGACATGACGTGAGTCGTTGCTGGTTGAAGGATAAAATTTGCTTCCAGTGTGGGCAGAAGGGCACCTGAAGACTTCATGCCCCCAGGCTCAGACGCCACTGCAGCCTGCCCCACTTCGGGCTCTGCCGCCGCCACCAAACCAGGACAAAGGAAAACGAAAGCTAAATGTGGTGACCAGGGAGGAAGCTCAGACCTCTACAAAAGTGATATCAGGTTAGACTATAGTTTAACTTTTATTCTTTATTCTTGTCCTAGTTTTCGTTCGTTTAGTTATGTATGCTACGGTTTTAGGAGATTTTAAGGTGCGGAATAGGTGGGCGCGCGTTCTTTTCGATTCTGGTGTCACTCATTCCTTTATGGCGCGGAGGTTCGTAGATAAATATCGTTTGAACGTGGATCAATTAGGAGACTCCTTCAACGTCAAGCTTCCCTCCGGTGATTCGATGGTATCTAATCAAGGAGTTCTGAGATGCCCTGTCTGTCTCGGCGATTTCCTAGCCTTTGCGGATCTGATGGTTTTGGATTTGGCGCACTTTGATGTGATTTTGGGCATGTACTGGTTGTCCAAATATGATGCAGTCATCCAGTGCAAGGCAAAGCGACTGGACTTCAAGATGGACAATGGTCAACCTATGAGTGTCTATGATTTCCAGGACAAGGTTTCCCCTATTATCTCTGTGGTACGTGCTTGTCGTTTTATAGAGTCTGGTTGTGAGGTGTTTCTGGTTTCTATTTCTGATTTGGAAACAGCTTTTGTTACACCACGTCTTGAGGGTAACTCGGTGGTGCGAGAGTTTCCAGATGTCTTTCATGATTCTCTTTCAGGACTTCCTCTGGTGAGGGAGATAGAGTTTGTGATAGATCTCGAGCCAGATACTCATCCTATTGTCAAAGCACCGTACTGTATGGCTCCGCGTCAGTTGGATGAGTTGCGTACTCAGCTCGACGAGTTGCTGCAGTACGATTTTATTAGACCGAGTTCTTCTCTGTGGGGTGCTCTTGTATTATTTGTAAAGAAAAAGGATGGATCGATAAGGTTTTGCATCGATTATAGAGAATTGAATAAGGTGATCATTAAGAATAGATATCCTTTGCCAAGGATTGATGATTTGTTCGATCAGTTGCGAGTTAGCTCGGTATTTTCAAAGATCGATCTTCGTCCAGGCTACCACCAGTTGAGGATTCGTGAGGCATATATTCCATGGACTGATTTCCGTTCGCGACATGGAAATTTTGAGTTTTTTGTAATGTCTTTCGGTTTGACCAATGCACCCTCTGCATTCATGGAGTTAATGAATAGAATGTTCAAGGATTTCTTGAACCGTTTTGTGATTGTATTCATAGATGACGTCGTTGTGTATTCACGCAGTGTTGAGGAGCATACTCAATATTTGAGATTGGTTTTGTCGACCCTGAGGGAGCATAAGTTATATGCAAAGTTGAACAAGTGTGAGTTCTGGCTACCTCAGGTGTCCAGTATGGGTCATGTTGTCGGCAAGGACGGTATTTTCGTAGACCTGACCAAGATTTCTGTGGTGATGGAATGGGAGAGACCTTCTACACCTAACGAGATTAGGAGTTTCTTAGGCCTGACTGACTATTATAGAAGATTCGTGGAAGGATTTTCAGTGTTGTCTGCTCCTCTAACTAGATTTACCCAGAAGAATATTGTCTTCATTTGGAGCGATAAGTGTGAAGAATCTTTACAAGAGTTGAAGAAGAGATTGTGTACTGCTCCAGTTTTAACGTTGCCTACTGAAGGAGTTGAGTACGTTATGTATGTGGATGCATCACACATTGGACTTGGTTGTGTTTTGATGCAAGATGGAAAAGTGATCGTGTATGGATCAAGGCAATTAAAGATTCATGAAAGAAACTATCTTATGCATGATTTGGAGTTTGTTGTTGTAATTTATGCGCTGAAGATTTGGAGACATTTATTGTATGACGCGCTAATGCAAGATCTATACAGACCATAAGAGTTTGAAGTACGTCTTCACTCAGAAGGAACTAAATCTGCGTCAGCGTAGTTGGTTAGAATATGTGGCTGATTATGAAATGAGACCATTTATCATCCGGGAAAGGCTAACGTAGTAGTCGATGCTTTGAGTGAAAAGACCGCCAAAATTTTTAATCTGTCTGTACAGTCCTTGGTAGAAGAATTTTTGTTGATGGACATTGAGGTTGGGAGTTTGTTGTTGCAATTTATGCGCTGAAGATTTGGAGACATTTATTGTATGACGCGATATGCAAGATCTATACAGACCATAAGAGTTTGAAGTACGTCTTCACTCAGAAGGAACTAAATCTGCGCCAGCGTAGTTTGTTAGAATATGTGGCTGATTATGAAATGAGACCATTTATCATCCGGGAAAGGCTAACGTATTAGTCGATGCTTTGAGTGAAAAGACCGCCAAAATTTTTAATCTGTCTGTACAGTTCTTGGTAGAAGAATTTTTGTTGATGGACATTGAGGTTGGGAGTGGTATTGTGCCTGCTAGTTTGGAAGCAGGAGAGCCCTCTTGGATTTCCCTAACTAGAGCGCACCAGAAGGATGATCCGGATTTGTTGCATCTCCGGAACAGAACGGAGAAGTGAGAGCTACCTGATTTCTTTTTGGATGAGTTGGATACTTTGAAGTATCGGGATAGATTTTGCATCCCCGCTTTTGGTGATATTCGGACTAAGATTTGTGCTGAAGCTCATGGTTTCAGTGTTGTTTACCACCCTAGTTCCACTAAAATGTATAAAGGCCTCAAGCAAATTATTTGATGCTCGGGAATGAAGAATGATATAGTGAAGTTTGTGTCGGAATGTTATACGTGTCAGCGTGTTAAAGCTGATCATAGAAGGTCTAGAGGTAAATTGACACCGCTTGATATTCCAAGTTGAAAGTGAGAGAGTATTTCAATGGATTTCATCGCCGGTTTACCGAGATATCCCCAGAGGCACGACTCTGTTTGGGTGATAGTTGATAGATTGACTAAATGTGCTCACTTTGTGCCTTTTACGATTGGGTATTCTATGAAAAAGATAGCTGAGTTATACCTTAATGAGGTCATCAGATTACATTGATTGTTTGTCAGTATCGTATCGGATCGAGACTCTAGATTTACGTCTCATTTTTGGAAAAGTTTACAGGAGAAGTTGGGTACCGATTTGAGATATTCCACTGTCTATCATCCGCAGACGAATGGTCAGACGAAAAGAGTGAATCAGATCGTGGAAGATATGATCAGGTGTTATATTTTGGATCACGGTGGGGCTTGGGATGAGCGTCTCAGACTCATGGATATTGCTTACAATAATAGTTATCAAGAGAGTCTGCAGACGGCCCCGTTTGATGTCTTATATGAGAGACGTTGTAGGACTCCTTTGTTTTGGACTGAGGTTGGTGAGAGATCGTTGCTAGGTCCGGAAGCTCTTAAAGAGATGAATTGTGTTGTGACTCATATTCGGGAGAAGCTCCGTGTGGCACAAGAATGTTATGAAAAATATGCTAATCGACGAAGGGTTGATCTGGTGTTCGCTGTTAGGGACTTAGTTTTTCTGAAAGTTTCTCTGATGTCGGGTGTTAAAAGGTTTGAAAGAAATCACAAGTTTGACCCCCGGTATGTGGGACCTTTTCAGATTTTGGAGCGCATTGGAGTGTCAGTTTATAGACTGGAGTTGCATGCTACCTTCCCTGGTGTCCATGATGTGTTTCATGTGAGGCAGTTGCGGAAATGTATTCGTAGTGGTCGTCAAGTCCTGGACCCGGTGCCCCAAATTCAGCCCAACCTTACGTACGTGGAAGAACCTGTTCGTATTTTGGATTCTCAAGATCGAGAGTTGCGGAGAAAAACCATCCTCATGGTTAAAGTTCTTTGGCGAAATCAAGACGTCGAGAGCGCGACGTGAGAATTGGAGTCGGCGATGAGAGAATCTCATCCGCCTCTCTTCTATTAGTTCAGGTATGTCTTCAGGTTTTTGGTAATATTTGGGTTTTTCGTTTTGATTATGTCGTAATGTTGTGTTAGGTTTCGAGACAAAACTTCTTTTTAGGGATGTAACTGTAACGCCCCCGATTTTTCAATATTATTCTTGATTTGGTGTCGTCATATTTAAGACGTCGGGGTGTTACCCCCCTTCTTACGTTTGGTTGACGGTGTCGCACCGTTTGTGCGTTTTGCGTCTGTTGGGTCTGGTTGACCGGATTCTGGGGTTTTGATTGAGTTGAATATCTTACTTGATTTAAAGGATGAGGTTTTGAGGCTTTGGATTTGTCTAATTTTATTGCGATCTGAGCATTTTGGAGTCTCGGCGCGTGTTTAGATCTTTGTGGTGATTTTGCTTGTGTAAGAATTTGTTGTTGTGTCTCAAGAATGGTACGTCGGATTCTAGAGTTGTCCTCGATCTAAATTCGTAGAGTCACCTTTTATCTCGGATGCTAGTCAAATTAGAATTTCTGAAATTTACCATGTTTAGTACTCGAGATGGACAGCCTTGTACTCGAGAGAGATCGTTGTGTACTCGGGAGCTTTGGCCCTTCGTTTCTCGAGAGGCCGAGACTGGTTCCCGAGTAGTGTGTTGATTCCCGAGGATGTATTTTCTTGTACTCGAGAAAAATTCCTCTAACTCTCGAGTAACGCTTCTAGTTCTCAAGAGGTCTACTTTTGTACCCGAGTAATGCTTGTGTTGTTCCCGAGTAATACTAGTTAGGTCTCGAGATGTAGCTTATCGTTCCCGTGATGTGCAGTCATGCTCTCGAGAAGTCTCTTTTACTTCTCGAGAAGGTTATTTTAGTACTTGAGTAATCTTCTTCTATACTCGAAATCTGCTCTTGTTCTCGAGAAGGCTGTCTTGTTCTCGAGAACTGCCTTTCTTGTTCTCGAGAAGATCCGCTTGTACTCGAGAACTGCCCTTGTTCTCGAGAAGTTTTGGCTTTGTACTCGAGAATTGGGTTTGCTGTTCTCGAGTGGTGTTTCCTTCTGTTCTCGAGTATTGCTTTTGTACTCGAGAAATAACTTCTCCCTTACTCGAGAAACCTATTTCTTTTAATCGAGAAAACTTCCTTCTGTTCTCGAGTAATGCTTTTGTACTCGAGAAATATTGTCTCCCTTACTCGAGAAAACTGCTTCTTCTACTCGAGTAATTTTCCTCCCTATTCCTGAGACATATCTTCTACTCGAGAAAAATTCCTTTTGTTCCCGAGAATTTATCTTCTACTCGAGAAATATCTCCTTCCACTTGAGAAATTCATACCTCCCGAAAAGTCTTGTTCAGCTGAACCTCTTAACTTCACTTAAGTATATTAATCCTTATATTATATTATACATACATATAAGATAAATTTCTCATTCTCCTACTTAGACCGATTCTCTTCCTTCTTCCCGAACCAGAGCGGCGTGAGCGAGAGAGAGAAAGTTTTCCGCGATTCTTCCGGTGGCCGCCGACGGTGCTCCGGTGCTCGAAATCTTCAACCAAATATAGATCCGGAAAGCTCTCGTCGAGAGCGACGCCGTCGTGGTAAAATCTTTCTCATTCCTTTAGTTTTTCTCGGTAGGTTTTTCGGCCCTAACTCCTATTTTTGGCCATTTTTGTTAGATTTCATTTTCCCTCGTCCTTCCTGGTCCTGATCTACGTCGTTGAGCGATTTGGAGGTCTTCTACGGTAAAACCAAGGCAAGTTACTGTTTCCTTCTTCTCTTCCCTTCTTTAACTCGATTTGCAGAAATTTCTAACCTCTCGTATTCATTATTTACAACTTGCTGAATATAGTGTTGTTTAGATCCTTTGTCTAATTCTATTTATATTTTTCATATTCTCGATTTTGCTATCTAGCCTTGTTAAGTGCAATACGCTTTGATGATGTGGTTAAATTTCACCCTTATAACCATTCTTCAACGTTTATGTAGGACGTGTTATAGTTTTTTATGATTGTAAATTCTTCGTAAAGGTTGATCAACCATGTCAAATCTACAAATGTCTACTAGAATCTGATGTGTCGTTGTCTTGAGATCTATATCATGGTTTCCTTCATGGCGATGTCGTGGGGCGAGACAAGCTGTCAAGCCTCGATAGGGTTGTGGTGCGCCCCTGAGCTCTAAACCCGGATCGTTACGGGGTGTGATTTCATGATTTTCTTCGTTGCGGGTGTTATTTGTGGGCGAATCCACCGCCGCAACGTTTGATCCCTATGTTAGTACTTTGTGAGACTCTACCGGGTGTTTGGGCTTTTGCGGTGTATGGTGGAGTATCCAATCTCCCCCGTATTTATGACGGATTAATATATCCATGGGGGTGTGTCCAGATGAGTTGACCACCCTGTCCGTTTGTTTTTGGTGGAGTTGACCACAGGTGGCTAATAGATTCTTGCCTTCTTTCTGATGATTTAATCATGACCTTTTCTCTTTATAGTCTTGTGCTTTTGGGGTACTTTTGTTGTATGTGACGTCTCACGTAAGTGTTCCCTTTTTGACTTTGGTGCCTTACTGTTGTACTTTATTTAAGTATCCTTCATTTGGACTTGGGTTAGTACCCCTCGACTTTATTTACTTTTGGCTTACTTTCTGTCATCACTAGTACATTCTTGTTGATGTGTTCTGTCTTTGTAATGTCTCGGGTTTAGAGCTGTAGTTGTTTGCAGTGCTGGTTTTGGAGTTCTTGAGCAGCAGTGTTGGCTGTGGTTTTTGCCTCGTCGTAGTGAGGTAGATTGTTGTTTAGTTTACTTTACTAGTTCAGGCATACTTTATTTTATGTGGTTCGTGTCAGTTTGTTGACGCCCACAGGGTTGCTGATTTTTGGATGCTTGCTAGCTGCTTAGTTTTCTTTCTGTGTACTTGAATTACTTGCTCTCTGTGATGTTTTTATGCTAGGATTGCATAATAGGTATTTTTCGAGTATAAAAACTACTATCACTAACTCACGCATTGCATGTTTTAAAATGCTAAAATCACTATATTTACCGATCGTAAAAATCTACTTTTATTTCTATTATAAACCTAAAACTTGCATACCATGAGGTGTCCTCTGGGAACCTCTGAACTCATATAGGACGTCAAACATTTAAAAGAAGTATTTTATACAGCGTTTAACTACTTTTTTCGTGAACTAGATTAGTCACTAAGCCGAGGGATACGGCTAATTACCACACATAAACTGATTTGCCTCTAAATAACTCAAGATTTTTCTTCTTGGTCAAGTAGGAGTTTTGTCTGAGCGTCCGCAGTTGTTTCCTGCTCATGACGCGCATTTTCCCCTACTATGATATATCTTTTATGACGGTGAAAAATGCGGGTTGTGACACTCATGACCATCGTCGCCGCCCATGACCAATGCCGTCTCCCCCGACCAATGTCACCGCTACCGACTAATGTCACCTCCCCGACCAATGTCGCCTCCCCCGTGCACGACTGCTTGTATATGTATATATATATATATATATATATATATATATATATATATATATATATATATATATATATATATATATATATATATATACTAGCATCTTTGAACGGGCTCCGCCCGTTCTCGATGCGTCGCTGCGGGCTTCGCCTGCAATCAAGCGGGCTTCGCCCGCCCCCCGGCGGGCTTCGTCTGTCTCGGGCAAAATTTAATAATTAAATAATTTAATAAATAATTATTATTTTGAAATTATATTATTATTTATTATAATTTAATAAATAATTATAAAAAATGGAAAACCCCCCAAAATCACCCCCCCCCCCCGCTTCCACGCCGGTGGCTGCCCTCTTCCCCTGCCGGCGGCGGAGCCGCCGGCGGCCTGCCCGGCGCCCACCGGCGGGTTTTGTCCGGCGGGTTTTGTCCGGCGGCGAGCGGGCAGGGCCACCGTTGGCGGTGGCCCTGCCCGCTCGCCGCCGGACAACCCCCGGCAGGTTCGCCGGAGGGCGGGCAGGCTGCCGGCGGCTCCGCCGCCGGCAGGGGGGTGAGGCAGTTTTGGAACGGGAGGCCAATTCTACGATAGGGATTTTTGGCTGGATGAACAGTACCCAATCCGGAGGAAAAGCTATAGGCAGACCTCCTGTTTCGAATCTAACGGCCCGTGCTTGATGGAGCTTGATCGGACGGTCCAAATGCGTTTTATGGTGTGATCCAAATATGCATATTGTATTATATAATAAAGATATGCTATGAAACAAGAAAATTTAATAGCACCAGAAAAGAAGAACATGATACAATTTACAAGGGACCTCATGTCATAACTCTCAAACACTAGCTGCTACTAGACGTCCCTCTCCAAAAGAGTCTCAAATCCTAAGAGATGAAAAGATCCTTCTAAGACTCTAAGCTCCTCCTTATATATGGAGTGACCCACTTGCAAAATTACCAAAATGTACTTCATAAGGGAAAATACATAAATGGCATTATAAAACACTCCAGGTTGTCGTCGCCGCATATGCATGTCAATATATCCTACCTAAAATCGACTATCTTCAAGGTAGAGTCTCCTACCTACTGCTGGTGCACCCCCGGTTGATGTGATGAGGGCCTTATCTAGTGGTGCAAGACAGGACGAAACTCCTATACGGGTAAAAGAGTAAGGTTGCTTATTGAGAAAGTAAAGGCCATTACTCTTCAGATCATGGTACTCCTGATTGGATAGGTTGCGAGTGGGGATGGGGCGCTTATTGCATGGGGGAATGGTGGTTGGTCAAGGAAGAGGGGGTGATGTTAGCGGTTTAGGATTATGGCCGAAGCATTGTGGTTTGTTGGGAATGGAAGGAGTGGAGACAGAAGGGGTTCACTGATGTCACAATGAATTCAGCTTTCACGAGTAAGGAGAGGTCCAAGGCCTGATTAACGATGGGTAAATAAGGGTGTGTATGTGAGCTCGGATATGGGATTGTAGGTCGTGCATAAAGTATCAAAAGTGATATTTAGGTGGAAGACTTGGCATACGTGTGACAAGATCGATGAACTCGTCCACATAGGAGTCAATCAATGGAGCCAATCTATCGGAACCCACACAAGCATTTGATCACACCGCTAGTGTCATGATGATCGTAACGTTGTATGAGGGTCTCCATGAGAGTGGTCCATGTGAAACTCGAAGAAGACTGATGGAGCAAGCTGTAAAGAGTCGAGATTAAAATACCTAACTTCAAGCTCAACGACACATCTAAAGGCCTAATGAAAAGAAAATCCCAGGAAGCATAAGAGGGCCTAAGAAGTAAGAAGACCAATGAAAGGGCCATGGAGGAACTAGAAGTTTCTTGGGTGTTCTCATGAGAAGATTCTAGAGAAGAAGGTTATTGCAAATGGTAGAAGATAGTAGAGTACTCTAGAAAGGTAGAGATCAAGATTATCACATTCTTTGGCGGGAAACCTCCATGAGGCTACATAAAGGAAAGACTCATTTATTTGTGGGTATCCAAGTTGAAATAAAGCTTGATGGGGTGTGTGGGCCGAAGCCATGTTGTTGGGAATAACAAAGAACCTGCAACATAAAGTGCACTTTTATGATGTGAGCTCTGTTATTCCCAACAACAGGATTTTAGCCCATACACCCCAACCAGCTCTCCGCGCTCATATATCACGCAATAGGTTGTTGAGGCCGAGTGTCAAACCCTTTACCTCCTTGATGAGAAGTCCTCCCAGCTCAGCTAGTGATGAGTCAAAGGAAGGACTTCTCATCAAGAAGGTGAAGGGTTTGAAACCTTACCCCAACAACCTACCGCGTGATATATGAGCGTGAAGAGCTGGTTGGGGTGTGTCGGATGCAACCCTATTGTTGGGAATAACAAGGAACTCACAACACCCTACCCTAGACCCTCATTGTGCGGGGATGCTTTGTGCACCAAGTTGCCCTTTAGTTAATTTCCCGATAAGGTTCACCCAGTTTTGCAAAAGAGTCACTCGATCAAATGAAAGGTTACCTTCCACTATTGAGGTTTCTTGGGACGTTTAGCTGTAATTACTATTTTTTAGTATAGTATCTCCTCCCAACTCTTCAACGATTTGTCCTAGCATCAAGTCATTTCTGACAAGTGAGATTTTCTGATTATTCTTCATGGTAAAAGGATTACTCACTTGGTGACAGGCCACATCACATTCATCAGCCACCACAATGACATAGGTTCAAAGAGAATATGAGCATAATTAGTAAAAGTTTATAACATTAGTATAATTGACATTATATATCTCTTAATAAAATGTTTATCTAGTTAGGTATTCTGGCATGTTACGTAGGTATAATTTTCAAGATATAGGCATAGCAGTCAATTGAATCAGCGTAACGGAAGAAGATTTGCACAAAGTAGAGTTATGGTTACCTCCTCGAAGCAATTGTCTTGGGCATCTTCAAAAAGTGAAGAATAATATGCCGGATCATATATGGACCCACCTAGTATATCGTTGGAATTGATGTTCTCTCTTCCTATTGCATTTGACTCAAGATTTGCATGGTAATCATCTCTTTCATCAAAATCTAATTCTCGATAGGCTGAATTGCTTACAGTTGTAGCTCCCAGTCTGTACATCTGAATCCACAAGAATGAGGAGAAAAACCTCACTGAAAAACCAATGGTTTGCATTATAAATGCCAGTCTAACAGAGAAGACAAAAGACGGCCCATAATTTTCTAAACCAAAGTTCCTGTACAGAGACAGCAATAAAATTGGATTACTTTATTGAATAAAACTTTTAAAATTGTTCATATCTATGTTGTTGGCTGTCTGCCTGTCTTTAAATTTCTGTCAGGGAATTCTAGATAACATAATGAAGGATGCAATTTAAAAATTAAAACAATGTCAAACATCAGCCAAGGTTGTCAAGATCAAGATCCTAGGTGGGGTCGTTTCGAGATTGGATCGGATCGGATCGTAGGATCAGATCGAGGATCGGATCGTAGGATCAGATCGAGGATCGCAAGATCTTACAACATTCATAAATTAAGACAAAATATAAAATTGAATTTTGTATCATTCACATGCCCAATTAAAAAAATGAATAAATTGAGTAGACAGAGGAGTTATTCTATCTATATTTTCTGATAGCTTTTATTCTCAAATATTCTCTGGAGATAACCGTTGGAGCTTGTCCAAATCCTTCAAATTTGTCTTCTTCATTCTAATAGACAGTAACTTTTCATACTTTTATTAAATCAAGTTCCAAAACTATTTGCTGAGGAAGGTAGAGATTGAGATATAATCTTCCTAAAAATAGGTAGCGGTTGAGAGACAGCCTTCTTGAAATAGGTAGTGGTTGAGAGATGGCCTTCCTGAAATAGGTAGCGGGCCTAGCGGCTGAGAGATGGCCTTCCTGAAATAGGTAGCGGCTGAGAGATAGCCTTTCTTAAAACTTGCTTTAATGACTAGAAAATACATTTCATTAATCTGCTCGAGGATATCTTGAAATAATTTGCCTTCACTAGGATAGAAGTAGACACAGCTTTGACATTGAAATTCAGCGCAGCTTGATCATTTAGTTGACATAGCACAGAAAAGTAAAGAAAAGAACAAATTAGTTCTGGGAAGATGTCGACGCAACTTTGTAGAAGTCGATACTGCTTAATCTTCATAGGTCAACATGGCTTTTAGAAGTTGACGCTGCTTCAGAATATATCTCGATGTTGTGTTGATTCATATAGATGATGTGTAGAATATATTTTGTTGTACGTCTTTTGACTTGGAGTTCATAGCTTATAACCAACAGAATTATCATAGCCTTTTCTATACATCATTAAGGCTTAACCTAAAATCACTTTTGTCAGAACCTGTGTTGTTAGGCGACCTGGAGACGAGCACCGGCGGACAAGATAGGCAGTATGGCGGCTAGTACTGGCATACAGGATAGGCAGCTTGGCGACTAGCAGTGGCAGACAGGATTGGCGGTCGGATAACTAGAGCCCTTGCGGTTAACCTCTGAATGACGCTCTGGCTATGATGCTTCAGTCCTGGCGGTCTGGGTAGGCAGACCGTTCGGGCGGTCTGGCGGTTTGTCAGGCGATCTAGCGATGTTCTAAGGTGGTTGTGCGGACTGTTGAAGTCAGGTCCAGTTGACGGTCAGGAGTTCTCAAGTACAACTTAGGCAACCTGCAGTTGCGGTCTGTTGGCAACCCGCAGTTACAGTCTGGTAATAACTCGCAGTTGTGGTCTCCTGGCAACCCGCAGTTGCGGTCTGCTTGCAACCCGCAGTTACGGTCTGGTGGCCTGACCGTTGTTGGAGCTTGGCAGTTTCCAGTGTTTGCAGCGTGCTATTGAATAAAGACCGGAAGCCTCCTTGAAGATAGTTTCTCTAGCTATATAGTCATGCGGTTTGACCTATTCAAACCGCATAGCCCGCGAGGCTTGTATATAGTCCCGCATTGCCTGTTATATTTTCCTTTCTTCCCACATCTTCTATAAATAGGGGGGCACACTTATGTATTTTGTAATTTTTTGAAGTAATAAATTTTTGTTATTTATCTGTTTTCTTACATAGTATCAGAGCTTTCGATCATTTTTCTTCGTTTTCTATTTTTTGAGCAAGCGGCAGTGCGAGTGGTTTCTATTCTTTAACCGTCTTCTCTTCTTTTCTGCGGTTTCTTTTTCTTAACCACAATCTCCTTTTCTTCTCTCTTGTCGCGGTTTCCTTAATCGCAGTTTCCCTCCCTCCCTTTGGTTGTCGCTCTTCTTGCGGATTGTTTTCTTCACGCGGTCTCTTTTTGTTGTCCGCGTGGTCTTGCTTTGTTTGCTTTTTGCGGATTCTTCTCTACTTGTCGTCTTTGTCTGCTCGACTTGTCTTCTTTACCCGCGCGGCTAACCTCTTTTTCTTGGCTTCACTTCTTCTATGGCGACTTCAGATTTCTCATCCTCTACTCTATCCGCTCCTCTGGTTTTACCCGCTCTTATCTCTACCTCTGGCAATATGGGTACTTCCTCCAAGCTCACTGGACCGACTTACCCAGATTAGAGTGTTTTCTTTATCTTTTTGTAACGTTCTCAGCATAAGCGTCATCAACTCATTGATGACCCTCCTGCCTATGGAACTGTCGCTTTGACGACTGGGATGTCAGTGATGCTCTGGTAAGAACGTTGCTTGCCAACAGTCTAATTGATGAGCGTCTTCCCGTCATTCGACATGATGCGACGGCTAAGGTTGCCTGTAATCATCTATATATGTTTTATGCAGATCTTTGTGTCCGACCTGTCATGACTCTTGTTGCTGCCTATCAGGAAGTGCAAGCTCTTGGTGCTAAGCTTCTTCAACATAGCCCCTATTTTGCTGATCTTACTGAGCAACATAAATACTTTCAGGAGCTTCTGGTTGATTGCTATTTGCTTCGCTTGTCTGACTCTTATGATATGATTCGACAGCAAATTCTTGGAGAAGATGATACTCCTACTCTAGATGCTATTGTTGTGCGTATTTTAGATGTTACTACTCTACTCCAATAACTTTTGCTTGCCTCTCCACCTCCTTCCGACATTATTGCTCATCAGGCCCGTCATGATATTCCCAATGGTCGTGGAGGAGCTCTGGTGGTCGTGACTTCTCTAGATATCTATGTTATCACTGTGACAAGACTGGTCACCTTGTTGATCGTTGTTGGGTCAAACATCCTCATCTTCTCCCTGCTCTGGGTGATACTCCTTCAAAGAAGTCTACTTCTCTTGTTATCTCTTTGGGTAGTGCTAATGTGGGCATTACGGGTAAGTGACTTATTGTTTCTGGTGCTTCGAATCATATGACAGACAATCACCATCTCTTCTCTTGGCTGGACAAGCATAACTGGTTACCTCCGATTTTTATTTCAGATGGTTCTCCATCCCTTGTGTGTGGCTCTGAAGTAGTTCATGTTACTCTTATTCAACTTGCGGACACTCTCTATGTCCCAACTTTTTCGTGCAATCTTCTTACTGTTACCTCTCTATGTAAACAACTAAATTGCACGACTATTTTTTTGCGCATCTACTTGCTCTTTTCAGGATCCTCAGTCCAAGGAGACGATTCCTACTGACACTGAAAGTGGTGACTTGTTCTACCTCGATAATTTGTCTGCTTTTTTTGCGTCCACTACTCTTCTACAATGATATCTTCGCCTTGGACATCCTCCTACAAGTCTTCTTTACCAACTCTTCCCTGATCTACCTCGGGGAGACTCTTCTCTCCGTTGTGAAGCCTGCAAACTCGGCAAACACCATCGTACATCGTTTCCAGCAAAGAAAGGACGTAGCTCTTCTCGCCCTTTTGAGCCTGTCCATTCTGACATTTGGGGTCCTGCTCCGACCAAATCTGTTGGGTGAGGTAGTTTGTATTTTTTTACTTTCATTGATGGTTTTTCGAGATGTACTTGGTTGTACCTATTGAAAGAACGTTCTGAATTTTTTTTTGTTTTCAGTGCGTTTTATAATGAAGTGTGTAATCAGTTTGATATTATTATTAAAATTCTACGCACAAATAATGTCAAGGAGTACCTTGGTAATCAGTTCTCTGTGTTTTGTATGCATCATGGCATTATACATCAAAGTAGTTGTCCTTACACCTCCCAACAAAATGAAGTTGTTGAACGCAAAAACCGTCATCTTCTTGATGTGCCTCGCTCTCTTCTCACTCATATGAGTGTTCCCTGTTCCTATTGGAGACATGTCGTTCTTCTTTCTTGTTAGCTCATTAACCGAATCCCTTCTTCGATTTTCAACGGCAAAACTCCTTTCTTCATTTTGTATCTTGGTGCGACACTGTTTCCTTTACCTCTACGCGTCTTCGGATGCACAACGTTTGTTCACTCACCTTCTCATGGACGTGACAAACTCTCCTCTCGCCCAATTAAGTGCATCTTTTGGGCTATTGTCCGATGCAGAAAGGATATCAGTGCTATGATCCTATTCTCTGAAAACAATATCTTTCCGCAGACGTTACTTTCTTTGAAGATACTCCTTACTTTTCTCACATTGTTACGCTTCCACCATCTGATGACTCATCTTCTCTACCTATTGTATCTGCTCCTCCGCCTGAACCATTCTCTCTCCCTTCCATAACTATCTCTGAGTCTACTCCTCTTTCTCCAGCTTCTGCTTCTCTCCCTGAGACACCACTGACAGTTCTCAGGCCAGCAGTCTCTCCAACAGAAGGATCTGATACTACAGAAAAGTCAGATCTTGATCTTATGATTGCTCTTTCAAAAGGAGTTCAACATGAACTCAACATTCTATTCATGATATTGTTTCCTATGCTCGACTATCTTCTTCCTCCAACAGCTTTGCACTTGCTCTCTTAGTAAATGTCCTCTCGGCTACTTATCAAGAGGCTTTTTTTTTGTTCTTCATTGGAAAGATGTCATGGATCAAGAAATGAAAACTCTAACTAAGAGGGGTACTTGGACTCTTGTCTCTACCCCTCCAGGTGCTGATGTGGTTGGTTATCGTTGGGTCTTTGTGATCAATTTTTTTCTGATGGTACTATTGATCGTTACAAGGTCCGGCTTATCGCAAAGGGTTTTACTCAGACCTATGGTGTGGATTTCTTTGACACCTTCTCTCTTGTTGCTCGGATTACAACAATCTGTGTTCTTTTTTTGTGGCTGTTAACAGCGACTGGGAGATGTCTCAATTAAATGTCAAGAATGTCTTTTTTATGGTGATTTACAGGAGCTAGTCTACATGGAGCAACCTTCTGGGTATGTTGCTCAGGGGGAGTCTCAGGTGTGTAAATTGAGGAAGGCAATATATGGTCTTAAGCAAAATCTGTGAGCCTGGTTTGAGAAGTTCGGGAAAGTTATTTCTGTTATTGGGTTTGCTCGAAGTGTTGCATATCACTCTTTGTTCATACGCAGGACCTCGACAGAGCTAGTTGTTCTTGCTGTCTATGTGAATGGCATTCTTCTTACAGAGGATAATACAAAGGGAATTGACCTGACAAAGAAGCAACTTCTTCAGTACTTTGTTACAAAAGATGTGGGGTCTCTCAAGTACTTCTTGGGGATTGAGATCTCCCGAAAGCCCAATTCTGTAGTTCTTTCACAGCGGAAGGATGTCTTGGATCTTTTGAAAGAGACGGGTCTTCTTGGGGATAAACTTGTTCAGTGTCCAATAGTTGTTGGTGATGACAAGTGTTGGAGTGAGGATTCACCTCTCCTTGCAGATGTCACCAGGTACAGATGGCTTGTCGAAAAACTATTTTATCTGACAGCCACAAGACCGGATATCTGTTATGTTATAGGAAAGGTGAAACAGTTTATACAAGCTCCTAAGAAATGTCATTTTCAATCAGCCCTAAAGATCTTGGAATATGTGAAAGGTTCTCCTGGAAATGGCTTTTATTCAAGAAGAACAGTCATTTGAGAATTGAGGTTTATTCTGATGCTAGTTATGCAAATGACAAGGAAGATAAGAAGTCAATGTATGGTTTCTGTACCTTCTTAGGATATAATTTGGTCAGTTGAAAGAGCAAGAAACAGACTGTAGTTTCAAGCTCAAGTGTTGAAGCAGAATACGGAAGCACGGCCTTGACAACCTATGAGCTGAAGTGATTGTGGACACTAATGCTTGATTTGGGAGAAGTTTATGATCATCTCCTGCCAATATTTTGTGACAACAAAGCAACTATATATTTTTTGAAGAATCCAATCTTTCATAAAAGGACAAAACATATTGAAGGTGACTGTAATTTCATCAAAGAAGAAGTGTTGAAGAATCAGATCTGCACTCCGTTTGTCACCTCTGACAAAAAGCTTGTCGATATCTTTACCAAACCAGTGTATTTTTTCAGATGTCTGTAACAAGCTGGACATGGTTGACATATATGCTCCAGCTTGAGGGGGAGTGTCAGCGTCTGTGTTGTTAGGCGGTCGGCGACTAGCACTAGCGGACAGGATAGGCGGTCTGGCGACTAGCACTAGAGGACAGGATAGGCGGCCTGACGACTAACAGTAGCGGACAGGATTGGCAGTCTGATAACTAGAGCCCTTGCAGTTAACCTCTGAATGACGCTCTGGATGTGATGCTTCAGTCCTAGCGGTCAGGGTAGGCAAACCGGTCCGACGGTTTGTCAGGCGGTCTGGCGATGTTCTGAGGTGGATGTATGGACTGCTGAAGTCAGGTCCAGTTGATGGTCAGGTGTTCTCAAGTACAACTCAGGCAATCTGCAGTTGCGGTCTGGTGGCAACCCGCAGTTGCGGTCTGGTGGCAACCCGCAATTGCGGTCTGCTGGCAACCCGCAGTTGCGGTCTGGTGGCAACCCGCAGTTGCGGTGTGGTGGCAACCCGCAGTAGCGAACTGGTGGCAACTCGCAGTTGTGGACTGGTGGCAACCCGCGGTTGCGGTCTGGTGGCAAGTTGCAGTTGCGGTCAGGTGGCAACCCGCTGTTGCGGTCTAATGGCATGACCATTGTTGGAGCTTGGCGGTTTCCAGTGTTTGCAGCGTGCTGTCAGATAGAGACCGGAAACCGCCTTATAGATAATTTCTCTAACTATATAGTTAAGCGATTTGACCTATTCAAACCGCATAGCCCGCGCGGCTTGTATATAGTCACACATCGCCTGTTGTATTCTCCTCTTCCCCCATCTTTTATAAATAAGGGGCACACTTATGTATTTTGTAATTTTTTATAGCAATAAAGTTATGTTATTAACCTATTTTCTTACAACTTTAACCGTAATATGTTTTATCAAATCAGAGATTTTTTCCTTACACGGTATGTTGACATGCCATCATTATTGAGGTCTGTCATACCCAATTAGGGCGACCTTAATAGTACGATAGACACGTCCTTCATGATGGTGTAAAGAACCTCATTCCTCCAAGCACAATGAGCATAAGATTGTTCTTCTCCAGAATAATAGTCTTGTTCTGATAGCCCCCAGAGAGGTTTTCAGAACCATCGACAACTATTTTTGGTATATCCTTCCCATACGCCTCTATATTACTGATTGGGGAAAAATTTTGGAGTTGAAGGATACTGACGTAATTTTCATGATATATGACATTGACTCCACCCCTACTACGATAGACATCCCTAGTGGTGTACGCTCTCTTATTAAGGAGTTCTCTGAGATTATGGCAGATGAGTTGCCAGATTAGCACCCTCCAAAAAGAAATATTTAGCATTGTATTGACCTGATGCTAGAAGTTAGCTTTCCTCATCTTCCACATTGTCGTATGAGTCCTAAAGAGCATGAAAAAACTCCATAGGCAGGTGACCGATCTGATATTGAAATGTCATATTAGGGAGAGCATGAGCTCTTGCGCCATTCCCGCATTGTTAGTCCCAAAGTAAGACGGAACCTGCCGCATGTATGTCGATAATCGAGCAATTAATAAAATTATTATCAAATATCGCTTTTTGATCCCCTAATTGGATGACATACTTGATAGGTTTAGGGGGTCTAGTGTGTTTTTGAAAGTAGATCTAAAGAGTGGGTACCACCAAATCCAAATCCGACCCGGAGATGAGTGGAAACCTGCATTTAAGAAGGTAGAGGGTTTATATGAGTGGATGGTGATGCAATTTGTTCTATACAATGTGTTGCAGTATGGAGACCGGGTGGTCTGGCGACTTGACTCTAGCGGTTTGGAGACCAGGCGGTCTGGCGGTTTCACTCTGGCGGCTTGATAGTCGGGCGGTTTGGCGGCTTCTCTCCAGCGGCTTGGTAGCAGGGCGGTCTAGCGTTCTCCTCTGGCGGCTTGTCGTTATGGTCGGGCGGTTAGCCTTCTTGTCTAACCATGTGACCTGTGCGGTCTGGTTTTGTCTACCCGCTAGTCACTGTAAATGTCTTTAGTCCCACAATGCTTATTTGTAATCTCTCTTTTCTCGTTCATTCTATAAAAGAGAGGTCATATCTTTGTAATACACACAATTTTTGGAGTCCAAATTTCAGTTTCTCTTTTTCTGTTCGCACATGCTCTCAGAGGACTCGATCTTTTCCCCTTGATTCTGTGTGCCCTTCTGTCCGCGCGGTTTGTCCCCTCCTTCTTGCACCCTGTCCGTGTGGTTTCCTTCTCTTCCTTGTCATTGTCCTCTATGTGCGCGACCTCTCTCTTTGCGTTCTTTCTCTCTGTTCGCGACCTGTCTTTGCGGCCTCTTTTTTTCTCTGTTCGCGACCTGTCTTCGCGGCCTCCTTTTTGTTCGTGCAGCCTCCCCATCGCCATGCGACCTGTTCTCTGCTCGTGTCGGCTCTCTGCTCGCGCCTGTTTTCTGTTCACGCGATCTGTTCTCTGCTCGCTCCTATTTTCGCGCCTCTCCATCGCCCCGCGATCTGTTGCTTTTGTGCGGCCTCTTTGCCTGTTCGCGCGGCCTCTTTTTCCCTATTCGAGCGGCTTATTTTCTGTCCGCTCTTTTCTTCTATATGTCTCACTCTGATTCCTCTACTACTACTCCACCTGTGGCCCACCCTCCTCTTCCTACTCCTTCGGGTAATCTTGGGACCGTTTTCAAACTTATCGGTTCCAACTACCCGGACTGGACTGTTTCCTTCCCCTTCTGCTTCGCTCATAATGCAAACGACATCATCTCACTGATGACCCACCTCATCTAGAGTCTGATATCTTGATGACTGGGATGTTAGCGACGCTCTTGTTCGCACTTGGCTGGCTAACAGCCTTTCTGATAAGTGTCCTCCCGCCATCTGCCATGATGAAACGGTAAAGGCGCCTTGACTTCATCTTGTCGCTCTTTACTCCAAGGGGGCTCAGACGTCTCGCATCTATACTCTCTATGCGGACCTCTTTGCCCGTCCCTCCATGTCTCTTGCTGCTGTTTACCAACTGGTTCAGGCTATGGGAGCCGAAATTCTTCAGAACCGCCAATTCTATGCGGATCTGGCCGAGCAACACAAGCACTTCTAATAGCTTCTGGTTGTGTGTTATCTTCTCCGTCTTTCGATGTCCTATGACATGATCCGTCAACAGATCCTTGGCGAGACGGATTCTCCCACCTTAGATGTCACTGCTTCCAGCATCTTTGCTGTTACATTTCTGCTTCAGCGTCCGCTGCTATCCTCCCCACCGCTCCCCGACATCTATGCTCATCATACTCAGCGGGGTGGCTCTGGTGGTCGCGACCATCAATCCGGCGGGCGTGGACCTTCCCGCTTTCTCTGCTCTCACTGTGGCCGCACCGGCCATACGATTGATCGTTGCTCGATGAAGCATCCACATCTTCGCCCTTATGGTGACGCTTCCACCTCCTCTTTGAAACAATCTGCCTTAGTGGTCACATCTTCAGGTAGTGCTCATGTGGTGACTCAAGGTAAATGGCTGATTGATTCCGGTTCTACTAATCATATGACCGGCAATACTCAGTGTTTTTCTCTCCTAGAAAAACATGATCGATTGCCCTCGGTCTTCATTGCGGGCGGCTCTCCCTCACCGGTCAATGGGACTGGAGTGGTTCAAGTCACTCCGTCTCTTCGTCTGGCGGACACCCTCTAGGTGCCCCAGTTTTCATGCAATTTGTTATATGTTACTTCTCTTTGCAAGTAACTACAGTATTCTGTCGCATTCACTCATACTTCTTGTTGTTTTCAGGATCCGATCTCCCAAAGGACGATTGCTACTGGGACTGAGAGCGGCGGCCTCTACTTCCTTAGACAACGTTTCTGCTCTGTCCGTTTTTTCTTCTTCTTCTACGGAGCTTCTACAATGGCATCTTCGTCTTGGTCATCCTCCTCCACGGTTTCTTCGTCAGCTTCTGACCCACCTACCTCCACACAGTCCCCCTCTCAACTGTGACGTCTGTCAGCTTGGCAAGCATCACTGCTCCTTCCCGCCGAAGCAAGGTCATGGCTCTTCTCGTCCTTTTGATCTCGTTCACTCTGATGTCTGGGATCCTGCTCCTACCCTAACTGTAGGTCGGGATAGTTCGTATTTTGTAACTTTTTTGATGATTTCTCTTGGTGTACGTGGGTGTAGCTCTTAAAAGAGCGCTCCGAACTATTCTTTGTATGGACATCCTTTTATTATATGATTAAAACACAGTTTAATGCGTCTATTAGACTTTTTCGTTCTGATAATGTCAAAGAATATCTTAGTCATGATTTTTTTTTGTGCAAAATGACATTATTCATCAAACTAGCTGTGTCTATACCTCGCAGCAAAATGACATGGTTGAACGCAAAAACTATCATCCCCTTGATGTGGCTCGAATGCTAATGACACAAATGCAGGTTTCTCGCTCCTATTGGGACTATGTCGTTCTTATCTCATGTTATCTCATCAACCGCATTCCCTTCACGGTTATACAAGGTCACACACCGTTCTCCATTCTCTATCCGGGCAAGAAACCTTTCCCTCTTCCTTTGCGTATATTTGGGTGTACGGCTTTTGTGCACGCTCCCTCCGCCACTCGTGACAAGCTCTCTTCACGTGTCACCAAGTGTGTCTTTCTGGGTTACTCTTCCACTCAGAAAGGTTACTGTTGTTTTGATCTTGTTCATCGGAAGCAGTTCGTCTCCGTGGACGTTACTTTTTTCGAAAATGCGTCTTATTTCTCTCACGACTCCTCCCTTCTTCCTGATATTCCTGCTCCTCCTACCGACCCCTTCGTCCTGTCTACGCCCACTGAGACACCTCCACCTTCGCCGTGTCCACCATCTCCTCCTCCTCTCTCTCCGCCTTCGGCGTCTCTCTACTCTCGGGCCAGCTCTCTCCTTCACGGATGCACCGAATGTTGATGAACACGACGACCTGGACCTTCCCATTGCTCTTCGCAAAGGGGTGCGGACGTGTACCCAGCATTCGCATACTGTTGTTATTTCCTATGCCCGTCTTACCCCTTCTCGCAGGAATTTTGTGTTTGTTATCTCTGCCACTGCCACTCCCCGCACCTAGCAGGACGCCCATGTTGTTCCTCATTGGAAGGCCGACATGGATGAGGAAATTGCCACCCTCACTGAGCGGGGTACAAGGACTTTTGTCCCTCCTCCTTTGGGCACCGATGTTATTTGCTGTCGCTGGGTCTTTGTTGTGAAGTTCCGTCCGGATGTCGGTGTGGATCGTTAAAAGACACGCCTGCTCGCTAAGGGCTTCACTCAGATCTATGACGTTGATTATTTTGACACCTCTCTCGTTGCTCGTCTCAACACTATTCGGGTTCTCATGTATGTGGCCGTCAACAGGGATTGACCCATTTTCCAACTGGATGTCAAAAATGTCTTCCTCAATGGAGATCTATAAGAGGATGTCTACATGGAACAACCTTCTGGGTATGTTGCTCAGGGGGAGACACGCGTATGCAGACTGAAGGTCATTTATGGCGTAAAGCAAAGCCCTCGGGAATGATTCGATAAGTTCAGCGGCATTGTGGCAACCGTTGGTTTCACAAGAAGCTCTGCCGATCACTCGTTATTCATTCGCAAAACTGCACTGGGTCTGGAAGTTCTTGTTGTATATGTGGATGATATTCTTCTCACGGGTGAAGACCGGGCTGGGGTAACGCTGACAAAGAAACATCTCCGTCAACACCTTGTCACGAAGGATATGGGCTCCCCAAATTATTTCCTGGGGAAAGAAATCTCTCGAAATCCCAATTCTTTGATTCTCTCCCAACGTAAGTGTGCTCTTAATCTTCTGAAAGAGACAGGGTTGACTGAGGCTAAACCTGTATGATGCCCCATGGCTACTGGAGAAGATAAAACCTGAACAGACGACTCGCCTCCTCTGTCAGATGTTATAAGGTACAGGCGTCTGGTTGGCAAACTCATTTATCTCACGGTAACCAGACCCGACATCTCCTATGTTGTAGGCAAGGTTATCCAGTTCATGCAAGCTTCTAGAGAGTGTCATCTACAATCTGTCCTGAGAATATTGGAATATGTTAAAGCGGCGCCTGGTAAGGGACTACTGTTTCAGAGGAATGATCATTTAAAGGTTGACGCCTACTCAGATTCTAGCTACGATGATGACAAAGATGATCGCAAGTTCACATCGGGCTTCTGCACCTTTGTGGGAGGAAACCTAGTGAGCTGGAAGAGAAAGAAAACAGTCGGTCGTCTCCAGGTCTAGTGCCGAAGCTGAATATCGGAGTATGGCGTCAACCACTTATGAGTTAAAGTGGTTACGGGCTCTCATGCTAGACTCAGGAGAAGTCTATAATCATCCTCTACCTATATTCTGCGACAACAAAGCCGATAGATATCTCGAAAAATCGGTATTTCATGAGAGAACAAAGCACATCGAAGTTGACTGTCATTTCATTAGAGAAGAGATCTTGAAGAAACAGATTTGGACTACGTTCGTTACTTCAAACGAGTTGGAAGATATCTTCATCAAGTCTGTGTCTGTTTCCTTTTTTCACATTTACGACAAGCTGGGCATAATTGATATATATGCTCCAGCTTGAGGGAGAGTGTTGCAGTATGGAGACCAGGCGGTCTGGCGACTTGACTGGCGGTTTGGAGACCAGGCGATTTGGTGGTTTCACTCTGGCGGCTTGATAGTCAGGCGGTCTGGCGGCTTCTCTCCAACGTCATGGTAGCCGGGCGGTCTAGCGTTCTCCTCTGGCAGCTTATCGTTATGGTCGGGCGGTTAGCCTTCTCGTCTAACCGCGCGACCTGTGCTGTCTGGTTTTGTCTAGCCGCTAATCATTGTTAATGTTTTTAGTCCTACATTGCTTATTTGTAATCTCTCTTCTCCTTCATTCTATAAAAGGGCGGTCATACCTTTGTAATACACACAATTTTTGGAAATAAAAACTCTGTTATTGTCCAAATTTCGGTTTCTCTCTTTTTGTTTGCACCCAATACATTTATGTGTGTGAAGAACCAAGTGCATTGACCACTCATTGGAGTAGGGGTGCAACTCGGATCGATTCGGTTCCACTCGAAACCAAGAACTGACCCGCATAGGTTCGGTTCCAAATTTTTGGAACCGGAACCGATCCACGATTCTAAAATGTAGAACCGAAACCAAACCGGAAATATCGGTTCGGTTCTCAGTTCTTTAATTTCAATGACATGGTAATTATTCACATAAAATCAGATCTCTAACTTCAACACTTTACAACTTCATTCTTTCCAACAAATTACTAGCAGTAATCACCATTGCAGACCAATTCCCTAGCAGAGACAAAAATGTACTTAAAGCTTTCACTTCATCTTCATACATGATCTCTATCAAACATTCAATAGAGTTATAATCATATCAAATTTGTTGATAGGATCTGCAACATAAACCTTCAAAACCATCTTCAAATTAAATAATTTTAGCAAAATTTCTTGCCAATATCAACCAGAATACATGGGTCTCGCTGGACGAGAAAATGCTAGGGCTCGCTACCGCTCGGTCCGCTCATGTTATTCGTCAATGTTATATTCTTAATATTTAATTTTAATTACTTATTCGGGTTGGTTCATGGGTACCCGACTGTAGGAACTGAGAACCGACGCGAACCGCCGGTTCTCTTATTCCTGGATCCAGACCCGAACCGATCAACACAGGAATTGGCCCGAACCGACCAATTCAGTTTGGTTTCGGATCGGTTCTCGGTTCTTCGGTTCCTTTTGAAATCTATATAGTGGTATATTTTGATGATATTTTGATTTATAGTACTGATCCAGATCAACACCTAATTCATCTTGGGCAAGTGATACAGATCCTGTGCACAAATAAATTTTATGTCAATTTGAAAAAGTGCACTTTTATGACTAATGGTCTGACCTTCTTAAGGATATCATATTTCATTAGAAGGTATTAAGGTTGATAGAGAAGGTCAAGGTGATAGAATTATGGTTTAACCCTAAGACAATTAGTGAGGCTCGAGGATATCATAGGCTAGCATCTTTCTATCGATGTTTCATTCAAAATTTAGCACACTAATCGCATCTATCATTGATTGTTTAAAAAGGGGCTATTTATTGGAACCAAGAAAGCAGAGCAGCATTTTTATTAGTGAAAGAGAGGCTCACTAGTGCACCTGAATTAACAATGTCTGATTATGATAAAAATTTTCAAAGTTTACCGTGATGCATCAATTATAGGCATTGGAGCGGTATTAAGTCAGGAGGGTCAAAGACCAAGTACTACATGTGTGACAAAGTTCTATGTCATCGTTCATGCTTTCCGCCACTGGAGTAACTACCTGATCCGGCGTGAGTTTGTGTTGAATACAAACCACTAAGCACTAAAGCATTTGAGCTCCGATAAAGAGATTAAGCGCCACACCAAGTGGATTGTCTGTCTACAAGAATTTACGTTTTGCTTAAAACGCAAATATGGTATCACGAATCGAGTAGCCGACGCCTTAGTCGCCACACATATTTACTAGTCACCCTGCAACCTTGCATTATTGATTTAGATTCGCAGCATGACTTGTACACTACAGACCCGTTTCTTTTGTGGCATTTGGACCTCATGTCAACATAGTGGGATTGATCCTACTACACAGTTCACAGTGAGCGAGGGATATTTATTTAAGGATACTCCGTCTTTGCATATGCGAAGGACCCCTTCGAGAGACACTACTTAGGGAGCTTCACTCATCGGGGTTAGGACACATAGGGAAATCCAAATTGCTAGATCTCGATATTATTGTTGAATATGAAGTATGATGTCATCGAACTTATTAGGCATTGTAAGACATGTCAACTGTATAAGGGTCACACAAAAGGCTGGATTATATACCCCCTCCCAATTCCTGAGACGCCCTGGGATGAGATTTCAATGGATTTTATAGTTGGACATCCTCACACTCCGAGAAAAGTAGATTCAATTTTTGTGGTAGTGTTTTTCAAAAATGATGCATTTCATACCATGTAGAAAAATCACTAATGTTGTACGCGTCGTTGAACTTTTTTAAAAAAAATGCTAGGTTGCATGACATTTATAAGTGGATCACCTCTAATAGGGATACACGTTTTATGGCATATTTTTGGAAAATACTGTGGGGTAGACTAGGAACCAAATTTATGCTTAGTAGCGCTTATCACTTTAAGATCGATGGACAGACAGAGGTAGTAATAGGAGCTTGGGGAACCTTCTTCGGTGTTTAACTAAGGAGAATCCAAAGCAATGGAATCTTGTACCTCCAAAAGCAAAATTCGCATTTAATAATTCCAAAATTTGCTCCCCTAATAACTTTCTTGTTGAGATTATCTATGAGTTTTTTATACCTCACCTACTTAACAGCCACTCCCTCCCATCACATGACCGTATTTCATTCAATGTGCAAACTCATATTAATTATTGCTAATAAATAGCAAAATACTTCTGAAAATTAAAAAAACATGGACGATAGTTACCGTTGAGAATTATACTTTTCAGAAGAAGATTAGGTGTTTGCATATTTCAGGAAGCATAGATTTGCTCTAGGAACATCACAAGCTACAATAGAGGAAATTTGGTGACTTTCAAATTTGGAAGCACATAGGGCCACCTAGCTCCAGCCTTAGTCCACGTGTTGCAGTCCCACATATGTCACCTGATTTAGCACTATTGACGACGCCCACCGTTGTAGGAAGAGACGTTACTGATAGTTCTTGGATTAGCACCACCAAGTTACAAAGACGACGTCCAGATCTCTACGTTGCTAATCTTTGTGAGTTCTTGACGGGGTCGAGCTCGATCAACCACGGGGGAATTGATGCACCCTCTGTCGCATCCAAAGGCACATGATACCATCATGCATCATATGTCTTTTATTATTATTTTATGTCATGTATTTTTCTTTCCCTAGGAATGAATATATCAGGGATAAGACAAGAGTAGCACCAATTGCAGAGAAGATGTGAGAAGCACCAATTGCAGAGAAGATGTGAGAAGCACCAATTGCAGAGAAGATGTGAGAAGCACGACTAAGATGGTTTGGACACGTACAAAAGAGACCATTAGAGGCATCTATTAGGCGTTGTTAGAGTCTAGTCACTAGGCATGTTAAACGAGGGAGGGGTAGACCGATTAAGACTTGGAATGAAACTATAAGGAAAGACATGATATACTTAGGCATTAGTGAGATTATGACAAAAGATATGGCACAATGGCGACAAAGGATTTATATAGACGACCCCATTTAGTGGGATAAAGGCTTGAGTGTTGTTGAGTGTTGTTGTTGTTGTTGTATTTTTCTTTCCCGTGCATCGTTTTTTTATTTCCAGCTCATCTTTTTGAACACCTGATAAGATCATGAATAAAAGGTCTGATAATTTTAAATAGTCATGATGAAAAAGGAAAGCATTAACTAATTAAGGATGCTTAAGCCTGGGGGAATTTAGAAGATTTTATTTTGTATCTAATTTTGAGGGGAAGATTTTATGAAATAACATAATTATATAACATGCTTATTTGTAAGCAATTAAAAAGGGTTATAAATTAGATAGATTTGGAAACAAATTACAATGCCCAAATTGATTCTATTTAAAGAGACGAACTGGGAAAAGAAAGGGGAGAACGGGTAAAGCAGAGGAAACGAAGTTTTGTTCCTCTGTAATACTGGTCGCAGGACTTTCTTCGTGCACCACCCTCGACCACTGCTCTCATGCCCTTCAGAACGGAAGAAGCAATCGATCCAGTCCCCTATAGTCTGCCACGACTCCGACTCCTGCTTTCTAATTGGCTTCCTATTGAGCTCTGCCCGACGTCATACATCCAATTCATCGGGCATGATTCTTCTACTGCTACGACCGTCTCCCATCAGTCGTCGTCAACTCCATCGTCCATCCCGACGACCTAAGCCATTCCAGCTCAGTCTCGGGTTGTCGTTGACTACAGCATCTTCTTCTGACAACCTGCCATGGCGATTGCGGACAAGGGAAAGAGAAGATAGTTTAGGCAGAGAAAGAGTTGTGTTCATCATAAATGGTGATGCTGACTTTGGGGAAGGCAGCTAAAGAAATGGATCCAGAGGAGCCCGCAGGATAGGTGGCTGTGAAAGAGGCGGCGATGTCGGTGGCAAAAAATACGAGGCAAAGTCTACATTAGGTGGTTGTGAAAGGACAACCATCGTGGAGAGCGGCGGCATGACTGCGGGTGGTGTTGGGAGCGGCGGAGGGGAGACTGCAAGGACTGGTTGTGGCGGTGAAAGCGGGAGCGGCACGATCTGTGGCAGAAATGCGGCTGTCAGATTCTTAATATGGTGGAGTCTATCGGCGTCCCGAAGGCATGCGTCCATGGAGGTCCTCATTTCCTCTATCGAACGAAGGACGGCTGTGCTCCATAATTAATTGATTCCTTAATTAATTCAATTAAGAATTAATAAGTAATTACATTTTTAATAATTAATTAATCAATAAAATGACTAAGCAACAACACTCAAGCCTTTGTCCCACTATAGTGGGGTTGGCTATATGAATCAACTATCGCCATTATGCCCTATCTTTAATCATAATCTCATTAATGCTCAAGTACATCATGTCTTTCCTTATAGTTTCATTCCAAATCTTTATTGGTCTACTCCTCCCCCGTTTAACATGTCTAGTGACTAAACTCTCACAACGTCTAACAGGTGCCTCTGATGGTCTCCTATGTACATGTACAAAACAACTTAGTCGAGCTTCTCGGATCTTCTCTACATTCTACAATTGGTGTCACTCCTGTCTTATCCATATCTTCTCTCTGCAAGAAAAAGAGTAATCAAATAAAAATAAATTCAATAATGCAGAGTATTATACGAGCGGATATGTCATTGTACGAGGCTCAAGAAGGAATGAAATCAACAATTAGGCTCGAGATATAATAAGAATAATAAAATAAAATGTGTGATGGTAGGCTACTCGGGGGAGGGAGGCGGCAAAAGGGTTCGAAACAAGCAAGAGGCGTGTGCCCCTGGAAGAAGACGAATAGCATTGTAGGAGACTCTGCGGGAAAGGCAGAGGGCGTAGAGGCACAATGTAAATGGAGGTAGTCGTCGCCGATCAGAAGAGAGGCAATGATCCAACAGGGGGATTGATCGGGGAAGATGATTCCAATGTCGATTTTAGTAGAGGAGAACATGTTACGACAAGGATCGCTGATCAAAATCTGTCGAGGGTCGACATTGAGCTCAGAGAGAGGGAAGTTGATGTGCCAGGGAAGAATCCAGGAGGTGGGAGGGCTCTGTTGTTGGCTTGTTCTCCTTGAGGGAAGAAGGAGAAGACGCAGACGGAGATGCTTTGGCTGGTGCAGTCGGATCGAGCAAATGGATGCGGCTGGCGTTGGCTTGTGCAGAGAACGGGATTCGCAGGACTCATCGGCCTGCTGAAAAAATTATTACGTACAAAGGAGATCTCTTTGGATGAGTGTAAATGAGTGTGGAAGCGGAAGAAGCAGCAGTTGTTGGTGTCGAAGAAGCGAACATGGGAGGACAGAAGCAGAGATATCAGGTCGTTATGGGCATACTCAGAGGTTGCTAGAGAAATGGCCGAACGAGGGGATGGTGGCGGAGATACCACGGAGTCTTGACCACGGATACCTAAGCGGGGCGTGCTCAAGAGAGAGAGCTTTCAAGATGTCATTCAAAGATGGGGAAATAGACTTTTTCATTGCTTAATCATACAAGACCCCTAGTGTCCTTTAAATAGGACTTATAAAATACTTTAACGGGAATAAATGATAGATTTTGACATGCGACTAAACAGAACACCACATAAAGACACATAATATAAGTACATGACTTTAAGACATAATAAAAGCATATCAAGACAAAATAAAAACGACCCATAATAGTTGGCGTGACGCCCATAACAGATTCTTACTTCGATGAGCTCTCAATCAAGTCATAACTACTATTTCTCATTTTGAAAGTATGTGTTTGGTATTGCAAACACTATGCTGCCCTGTAATCTAAGTATAACGCCTAAGATGGTTCATTAACCTCTTCAAAAAAATGCTTTTTGAACTATCTTCTAATCGAATTTAGGAGCACAATCATTAATCATATTAATAAGGTGATGTTATATGCAGGACATCTTCAGCTATGTGCGGGCCAAACTAAGAAACATGGGAAAGTGTGAACCCGTATAGACCTTGCCTTGCACATAACCGTTATGAAATTGCGTGACCTGCACATATAGTTGTTGCCTATTAATATTCTCATAAACAATTTAGTTAGTCCACCAAATTTTTTTAGCTCCGTCCTAGTGGCTCGAAAACAGGGTTTAATAAAAAGAGTGTTTGGGTAAAACAAAACAGCAACACTCCATTTATTAATTAAGGAGTTTTAGGTTAATATCACACAGCAGCTAACCCCCGCTAGTACAACAGCAAGGTACGTCGTTTCCTCTGCCTGGACTTGTGATCTTCCTCTTGTGCACACGAGAATCTTCACCGAGCCAATCCACCCAAGCTTGACGTCGTCGGTGCCTCCTCCAGATCCAGCCGACACCTCCTCCATGAGCATTGCTGCCGACGCGTCCTCCAGATCTAGACGAAACCTCCTCCGGATTCATCATAACGATGCCATCAGCAGCCATCCTTCAACCCTGGTGTTGTTGTCGAGGGTGATTTTGTTCGCCCTGGTTAAGCAATCGCACTGATACGCCCTTTTGTTTTTGGCGTCGATCATGTATGTAGTTTACTTCATCTGCAAGTCATACCATTGTGAGAGCATCAACAAATCTGCTTTGTCAGACCACCTGGAGGAGTATTTGGGCGAGTATCAGCTGCTCAAGGCGAAGGATTTGCCGATGCAGTAGCTTCATATTTGACCTCTGCAGCTCTCTCAATTATAATCTCCCTCTCTATCTCTCCATAGGTGGTTTCGTGTTTAGGGCATTCTGCCATTAAATTTTTTGTATACTTCTTTTCTGTTGAATTGTTATTGAAGATTTGAAGAGAATTATAATTTATTCATTCCATTTGGACATGGTCCTTGGGCTTGAGTTTTTTTTCTTCCTGGGTTATAATTATAGTTCTCATGTTTGAGCTTTCTCTGGATGGTTGGGCCATAAACCACTCACAAGAATATTAACAAGTAGTAAAAAAAATAAAACAAAGTTTATATATTAAGAGCAACAAGATTAAATTTACTGGATCGTCATTTATCGTTATAAATTATCAACTTATCATAAATATTGTTTAAAACTGAAGCTTTACTTTTGAAAAAAGCAGCGATCAAAACTTTGTATTTACCAAACAATTTATTGCCACTATGCTTTAAACAGCTCTGCAAACAAAGTTTAATTCAAACAGTTTTTATCTACAAACTTCATTTCTCACATACAACTCTTTATGCAAACTTCAAGCCCTTTCTCACAGATCTGCTCTCCAAAACAGCCTTAATAGAAATCACTCTCTAATCTAATTCACCATAATAACTGCATCTATCAATTCTCTAATCACTATTATTCTTATATTATTTATTGTAACTTTTCTAGCATGTAATAATTAATAACCTTCCTCGATATCTTTGCACATTTTTCCAATTTCACTTTCCTTTATCATTGCACCACCAATTCTTGACTTATCATTTGAAGTGTTCAATGACACAGAATACGGCTGTGAGAGTGGATTCTAATAATGCAAACCCTAAATGTAGGGTAGAGGAATTAAATTCTATCTAATCTTAGGATGATGCATGCCTACAGCAACGGACCCAATAGTAAATTACAAATAAAAATAAAGCATAACACATTAGCATTTAACAAGTAAGCAATATGCAAACAATTTTAGTGAGTGAGCAAATTAGGTGTTCCTTCGAATGGAGGGTTGTTAGTTAAATGCACAAATAAATGGATCTTGCACATCACAATTAGTCACAAGAACAAGTGCACTAACATTGGTATGCATCCAAAAAAATGGGTAATCTGGTTCATACAATAATGCTGAAAATAATAAAACTAAGCACTAAACTCATTAGTAAAGAGTCGTAGGCAAAGGAGTGGAGATCTTGTAATCGAAAGAGCAGTGGTGGCTACCATAAGAGGTGAAGAATGCTGTATGGTGGTTGATCAAGAGTGGGTATGGACTGTACGTGGACAGATTTTGATGGGGAGTTATATCAAGGGCTCGACAAGGGAATATATGGTGGTTGGAGTCTGTATTATTAAAGGCGCGCCCAGGCGTCAGGCACACAACCCCCGTCTCTGCCAGGCAGAGGCGGATGAGGTGCCTTTGGCGCACCCAAAGCGCCCATAGGCGCACCTGAAGCGCCCCTAGGCGCACCTGAGATGCCCCTAGGCGCATTTGGGCATCCAAATCACTGATTTTCGATGAATTGGGTGCCCAATTCACCGAAAATCGATGAGTTTGACATCCAATTCACTGATTTTTGGTGAATTAGACATCTAATTCACTGATTTTCGGTAAATTTGCCATCCAATTCACTGATTTCGGTGAATTAGGTGTGAAATTCACTGAAAAACAGCGAATTAGATGTCCAATTCACTGATTTTCAGTGAACCGGGCACCCAATTCACTGATTTTAGTGCATCGGGTGCCCAATTCACTGAAAATCAGTGAATTTGGCATCCAATTCATTCTTTTTCAGTGAATTGGGCACACAATTCATTGAAATTGGTGAATTAGATTCTCAGTGAATTTGGCACCCAATTCACTGATTTCAGTGAACTGGGACCCAATTCATTGCTTTTCAGCAAATTGGGGCACCCGGTTCACTAATTTTCAGTGAACTTGGGCATGGACTTAATAGCACAAACTATAAATGAATTATTATAACTTTACAAATGTACAATTATTCATAAAAATAATTTTATTTTATCTTCATTTTTGCGCCTAACGTACCTCAGGGGCACACCTGTGTTTTGCGTCTAGGCTCCAGGACCGCTTTGCTCCTCGGTGCGCCTTGTGTCTTTAATAACTTAATCTAGAGTATGGTTGCAGTGAGGTAGTGATCGACAAGTGATGGGAGGGGAGGGAGAGAGTTTGGCGGTTTTTCTATAGGCAGCAGGCTGGCACTGGGTACAAAGGTGTAGATGTCGGATGTCAAGACACATCGGTTTGGATTTTTCATATCGATTTTAAATTTTAATATAACATGGGATATATCAATGATATTTCATATGTCAGATTTCAATATTTAATTATTTATATACATAATTATATAAATATAATCACTTTTTATAATTATATACTTACGAGTGCCCGACACGGGGCTCCGCCCTATGGCCATGGGCGACAGTACCAGACCGGCGAGGACGGGTTTCGCCCGCCCCATCAAGGCAGGTTTCGCCCGCAACATATACATATGAGTACTCAAAATGACCGTAAAAAAATATACATAAATATTACAGTTTTTATTTTGTAAAACAATATACGTTTTGACCTAAAAATATTAATTTTAACTTTAATAAAGTTGATTGATTTTTGTCATCAACTCGAAAATACCACTGATATGCCTAATGACAACCTTCCTTGAATAGACCGCTGGCATGCATAATGACAACCTACCATAGTAGGTGTAGGAGCTTTACTAAAAAACTTTTTGAATTTAAAAGGATTTTCATCATTACTTCTAATTTTTTGATAGTATAATTACTTGAATGATCATTATATTTTAATTTTTTTGAAATAGATTATAATATATGTCAAGTCATTAAAATATAAAAATGAGGGTATAATTGGTATTTTTGAATGTTTCACCAAAGTCAACTTTTCCCTTATAGTAGTGAAAGATATATTAACAATTCAACATTTATTGAATTTCTAAATTAACCAAACTAATATAAATGTTTAATGATATACCAATATCATGCTAGAAGAAAAACATAGGAAACATGAAGCAAGGAATTCATCGAAGACGATGAAAGATGAGGAATCGTCAAGCCATAAATCGAAGGCCAAGCAGAATCGACGTCGATGACGAACGATTGCAGAGAAAAGTTTCAGGAAGTAGGAATAGATTTGAGAGCAAAGACACAAAATAACTCAGAGAATGGAATGAGTTCATTTCATTATCTATTAAACCATAGAGCTAAATAAAATAATATTACTAAATCAAGTTGTTATATCAATAGGATAAATTCGTCGATATATTTCAAAATGATATTTTGCAACACAAAAATATAGAAATCGTGTCATTTTGTCCATAAAACCTTTATGTTAGACGACATGTTGGTCATATCAATTGATATCCATAACATTAGCTGGGAGAGGAAAACTGGGAAGGAGACGGTTATAAGGGTGGTTGGGTGGCTTATTTGGAAAGGTTTAGGATGGGCCAGTAATGTGTAGGGGCGGTTGCAGCAGATGGAGGGGCTTGGGATGGTTTGGGTAGGGGTTGGAAGGCACCCAAGGATTGTCTAAAGGAGGGGAAGAAAGAGAGAGTGGTTGGGCAGCCTTAGACAGATTGCAGGATGTTGTTTTGGCATGCCAAGAGGGACAACCCACTTATGGAAGATGGTCAGCTAAGGGATTGGATGAGGGACATGAGGCGGAAAGGTTAGGGAATACAAGAATAAATACTTAGAATCTGACATCTACGACCCCACAGAATCAACAATTCAAGAAAATCAAGGGATTTCGGGAAGAAAGTCTATAAATTTTGGAATGGCCTCCAAACCATCCTCTCATCTATTTATAATAAAGCATGTCTAGGATACCATCTTGAACAGCTATGATTGAACATTCACGATGAATGTCTGATCTCATAAAAAAAAATGTTAAAAATAAAGAAAATACATAAGAAATATTGAAACAATGCTCGAAACATAGCTGCGGACTCAGATCTTATCTGGATATGTCAAATATGGTATGGCAATAAATCAGCTTTAAATGGGACCCGAAATTGGTGTTGATCCTCATCATTCTCCCTGGTTTGAAAAAAATCTATCTCCTGAGCATTGGAGAAGAGTATCCTCTTGATGTAGGCCGAGTAAGAATCAATGTGTCTCCATAGATGCCACCCAAATGTTGGTTGTGAATGGGTATCCCCCAGTGAACCAAGTATATCAATGTGTCTCCATCTTGTGCGGCCACAAACTTGTAGGACATAATGTCTGCAAGGGTTTTTGAAGGTTGATCAATGCTCTTCAAACTCAAATGATGTGGTACCAGTGGGGTTGCTGGCAGTGCCAATGAAACCATAGGTGCATGAGGGGTGCACTGGTGATGGGACTAAGGCTAAGGGAAGGTGAGTGACGCAGAACGAATCTATAAGCGGCGGATGAACGATGACCTAACCCTACATGTCAAGCAAAACCCAACAGAGAAATCAAACATCAAATAATAAATAATTAAATCACACGCACATGATTATAGAAAAGCAAAATAATTCTTTAGGCAAGCAGGCTTAGACTTTCCTCTGCATGGAGAGCCAAAACGAGAATAACGCGGCGAATAGTTACTGCAAATCACAAAATAAATAGAGAACAAAATTCTATGATGCAATTTATCCAAACTAATATAAAATCACATCACCATAGTTTAATATTGAGAAACAAGATCTATAAAACAAATAACAACTCAGAAAACATGGGGGTTATCGTAGGAGAGCAGATCCGGAGATATTCAGCACAATAGGAACGATCTGGAGAGGAACCGGTGGTGGTATGATATGGGGGATGATTGGATCTAGCTTAAGGGGGTCGGGATGCAGGAATGTAGATCCGGTGATTTGGGGGCGGAATAGGGTTGTGGGGAGGGATGATATGGTTGTGTGGGAACTGGATCGGGTTGAGTGGGACAGATCCGAATGGTAATAGGCATCGGATTGAAGGGGAGAGGGAAGGGAGCGGTGACGGCTATAGATGGCTGCAATAAATAGGGGTTGGCGACTGTAGATGGCAAGGGGGTGACGGCTGTAGACAGCAAGGGGGTGGCGGTTGTTGGGGTTTATGGAGGTGGCGGTATAGGGATTCAGAGGTGGAAAATGAAGGCTAGGGTTAGGAGATACTTTGGAGAGGGAGATAACCACCTAGGAGTCGTCACCTAGAGTTCCACGGAGTCGTCACCATGTAGGGATAGTCGGATTTCGGGATTTTTCACTTCAAAATCTGCAATAGCAATGACAGCCTCTGTGCACTTATATTTATACATAAAGAAGACTAGGGCATTCCACCATCAACGGCTATGATTGGCTGGAGATGGGATAGCCCGAATTACATCAAAATAAAAGTCAAAATAACAATAAAATATATGAAATCATGTGCAAAGGACGGGTCGGACGAATCCGTGAAGTGGGATCATCAATCTGGATACACTGCATATGGTAAGTAACCAATCAGCCCCAAACAGGCCCAAAACTCATCCTTCGTTGCATGTCCGCGTCTCCTCTCCGCATCAGTGAGACTCAGGGGTATGCTCAATGTACGGGTCTATGTGCTGGCGAGACTAAGGAGTCAAATCCTCAAGATTAGATACAAGGTAGATACTCATAGTCTTAGGGATGACGAGCTCGTAGGCATACATTTTGATTCTTCTAACGTATGCTAAGGGATTATTCATTTGGCATTTAACTCTTTAGCAGGCCCCTTAGGGAGCCTCTTAACACGAATTCAAACCATTAATTGTTCGTCATCTCGAAAAATCTGCTCCTACATATTGCTATTTGCAAAAGTTTTATACATTTCCTTATTAGAAGCAATCATGCGTCAAACTGACTCATATAACTCATGCAAAATACGGACAAAGAACTCATCAAACTGATACAATTTGCAAACAAAAAACTGGGCACAGTAATGCAAATGATAAACAAAAGTGTTAGTAAACTCATGCAGAGGATGTGAACGAAGAGCAAAAGACGTGGCACACTCTCTAAGGTTGGTCCAACATCGCATGGAATGCATCAAAAACTGATGCCCTGTCAGGAGGCTCTTTGAGCGGGGTGTAAAAGTATCCGTCAAGTGTGCGAATAACATTTACATGATTACGGGACACTTCAACACTAGAGTATGAGTCCCTAACATGTCGAAGGCCTCTCAACTCGTCATGAGGCTCACCAAGTGATATTTAGATAAATTTGTCGCTTATACGACGATTACCCGAATGAATCCCTGAGAAAGCTACGACAGGGAGCTCGACAACATATCAAAATGTCTCTAAGAGGGAAAAACTCATTAGGTGGATCAAAGGTATGGGTATCCAAGAACTCATAAATAATGTGGGGGGTAACAGGGTAGTCTCCCAAAACAATGAAAATATCCTTTAGTGCATGGGAAGAAAACTCTGCGTGCTTAATAGTAAGTTCATAGTTCTCACCCAGGGAAGAAATCGAGGATATGACTGAAGAGAAGTCAAAGAACCTATACTCGTAACAAATAAGTCACGTGAATCTCACCCCCATCAACAAGTGGTGACTCTCAAGGGCCTATCGGAAGGTTCATCAAAAAATCCATTAATAGTAAAATGATCCTCCAGTGAGTATCACCATGACTAAAGTGTCCTCTGAGGCAGTCAATAAGATCAAAGGAACTTGCACTCGAAGGTGGGTCTATGGATGAAGCAATAACTAAGTTTATGCAAGGAAACGGGAAATACACCACTACTGTACCACTGAAACTCCAATGGTGACACTCCAAACCGTACTCACTAGTGATGTAGGCTGAGAGGGGCAAATTGAATTTTGTGCACAAAATCCCAATTGACGTTGAAATTTCGAGAGCTTGTTAATCGTTATCTCGAAAAAATATTTCATGTGTCTTTAGGGGTCGTCGATTCAAAGCGGAATTTGTAGATTTTCACAAGCATATTCTCAATCAATAATTTATAGAATAACGGCAGCGGCGCGAATGTCTGAGGCAAGCTTAGAAAATTTTAACTGGATCGCATAAGATTATTCTAATTAAGTGGAGCAAGTGAGGTGAGGCGGAGTTTACCCAAGCATAAGCAAGCTACGATTAGGAGAAGACCTTCAAGTCCAGTTGTGCGTAGTGAGCACAGATCGAGTTAACAGAATATTCGTTGTGGTCGACGTTATTCTTCACCAGAAGAATCGTCTGACACGAAAGTCACCGAAACTGAAAGGTGTGTTGACGGCAGCTCATGCTGGTGGTGTAGAGGCAAACAGAAGGCCGTCCTGTTGATCTCCGGTGGGGTGAGAGGGGCGGAAGGTTGGCCTGTTGATCTCCTCCGAGGTCGGTCGATAATCAACAGGAATGTTGAGGGCGTCGGGGGAGTGGATGGCAGAGGTTGTTGTCGTGGATCTCATAGAAGTCGGGGAGTTCACCTCTGAAGCAAGGGGGCCTCTCATTGGGGGAGAGGGTGGACACGCGTGGGAGATCAGCGATAATTTCTCGGATTCACGGAGGAACAAAGGTGTCGTTCTCTGTGATTTTTCCAGTCTGGATTCTTCTTTACGGGTAGATCCTAATAAAGGGCAAAATTTTGCCTTTCCATTTGTTTTTTTTCCAAAACATTGTTTCCTAAAGCCTTTTTTTATTTAGGGAAATGATTTTAGAATATTTTTTTAAGTTGCTTATTTCCCAATTAATCTTTTGTGTACTTAAATAAGTTAAGCTTGTCACTTTCGTTCTAAGTACTAGCTACTCAAATTGTCGGACCATTTATTTTGGATCTCATCAGATGGTCAAACTGATGAGTCGGAACTCAAAATACATTGGTGCATGGAAATATTGACAAAATAAATAAAATTAAAATATAACCGGCGTGTGAAGATATCAAGCGTCCAATGCGGTGACGGTTGCATTAATTCCCCCAGGGTTGACAGAGCTCGACCCCGAAAAGAACTCAATAAAACTGGTAACAAAGAGATCAGGCGTCGTCGCGAATGCTAAATCAAGTGGAATGTTTTGGGCCTTGACAGGTGGCTCGATGCGTTTTTGAACTTGAAAAGAATCAAACTTCCTTTGTCGTAGCTTTTGATATGTCCCTGGAGTAAATCCCTGCTTTATGAAATAAACAACTCAACCTTCATTTGAAAAGTACAACTCATGGTGATAATAACCAACCATGAATTTATAATTTTCAAAGGTTGCTTTCAAATTATTAACAATAGTTCTATGCAATTTTGTCAAATAAGTAATATAAGCTTGCACATCGAATGAGATACGGTGGAATGGTAGAGAGTGGTGGTCAAGTAGGTGGAGTATCAAGAACTCATAGATAATCTTGAAAGATGATTTTCAGGGGAGGGATTTTTAGAATTATCAAATGTTACTTTTTCTTGTAAAAGTACAAGATCCCGTTGCAATGGATTCTCTCCAATTAAATGCCTAAGAAATTTCCCCAAACTCTTATTAATGACAGATCGAGGTCTGTCCATCGGTAAGTGGATGAAAAACGCTATAAAATTCGAGTTTGGCATTCCTTAAACCCCATAGTGGGTTCCAAAATACTTGTTAAAATGTCTAATATATTGATGAAACTTAACATGTCATCCGCATATATAAAAAAGATAGTGAGGTGAAATAAAAGCGCAATCTCCAAATATGAAATTGACAAAGTGAGGTGTAGGGAAATACTAGGTGGCGCGCCAAAAACCAATAAATGTGGGATCGAGCCTAGTTCATGTGAGGTGAGTGGCACATTTGGATAGTGACTTACTTCATGGAGTGAGAGTTCAGGCGAGAGTGTGGTAAGTAGTAATGGGTGGAGTTAACAAAAAGTGAACTAATAGACGGAGAGGTCCTCTCGTATTTCCTTGGAGTACGACAGTTCTTCCGGAGAAAACAAAACAGTTATGTGTTCACTATGCTCTAAAAATGAGAGTTCCTCGTGTCGTCGTCTATGTTGTCAAAGGTGCAAGGCACACCGAGACACAAAGGGCCCCTGGAGCCTAGGCGCATGGCGCAGGCGCCCGCCTGAGGCACGTGAGGCGCAAAAATGGGTAAAAAAAGAAAATTGAGCGAAATGGGAGCCCAATTCGTTGAAATTGAGTGAATTGGGAGCCCAATTTGCTTAGGGGTGCCTCAGGTGCGTCTGAGATCATGTTTTTGCCCATCTCAAAAAAAATTAAAAAAAAACACCATGAAAGGCTCAGGCGCGCCTTTGGTGCGTCTGGGAGCCTGTGGCACATCGCCCACCTCAGCCGTGCTGAGGCGCGGCGGGCTGCGCCCGGCGCCTCAGGCACGCCTAGGCACACGCCTTGATAACATAGGTCTTCGTGCATGACATGTCAGTCGTACTGCCAAGATCTCTCTAATACGATGTGTCAAGCATCCATGACGGTGACCATTCTTGTCATGGCGTCGCCTAGGCGTCGCCTAGGCGTCGCCTAGGCGTCAAGGCGCCCAATTGTAAACAAGGCGTTTGGCGCCTTTTTTTTTTACAAAATATATGGGAATAGACTGCGGTTTATATATAAACCGCAGTCTATTGTATGAAACCGAGAATATACTGCGGCTTGTACAATAACCGCAGTGTAGTGTAGAATAGACTGCGGTTGTGATATAAACCGCAGTCTATGCTACTATAAACTGCGGGTATTGTATAAACCGCAATCCATTCTCACACCGACTGTGGTTCTTTTCAAACCGCAGTCCATTCCTTCCAGAGAATAGACTGCGGTTGTATAAACCGCAGTCCATTCTCATATCGACTGCGGTTATTATACCAACCGCAGTCTATTCCTTCCAGAGAATAGACTGCGGTTGGTACAATAACCGCAGTGGAATGTAATATAGACTGCGGTTATTTTCAAACCGCGGTCGATTCCTTCCAGAGAATAGACTGCGGTTGGTATAATAACCGCAGTGGAATGTAGTATAGACTGCGGTTTATATAGAAACCGCAGTCGTCTCTATCTTTTTTTAACCCTGAGCCGTAAAAATCTTTTGTTTCCCGTGTTTTTGGTTCTTCTTTTTACAGTCCCTGCGCTTTGCGAGAAACCCTAAAGGCGATTTTGTTCAAGTTGCTGCTCTCCTTTGCTTCGAACGATTCTTCTTCGACAAAACTAATATTCTCACTTAGGTATACTATTTCTTAATACCTTTTCTCGGTTTTTGAACTTTTGATCTCTTTGCTCTTTGCTAAGCATTGTGTGTTTATTATTATTATACATTTATACATGTCTAAACCTCCTTAGGAACCTTGTTAAACATTTATACATTTATACATTTATACATGTATAAACATTGTGTGGTAGTAAGTAGTAACTACTAACTACTAACTAATAACTAGTTGCTCAATATCATTGCGGTTTTGTATGAATTTTGTTTAGGTTTTTTGTATGGTTTAGGTTTTTTTTAGGGTTTTACAGGAAAATGTCGGACAAGGGAGCTTCATCGAGGTCAACAAGAGGCTTCACGAAAATGAATGAACTTAATAAGCTTAGGCTAGAGGGGAGGAAGCTTATTATTTCTTTCCGTGATGATGGCCGCATTATTCCCGGTCCTGAAACAAATAAATTGATGAGTTTGATGGGATCTCTTGTGAAGTGTTATGTGCCAATTACATATGTTGCATGGAGGGATGTTGATAAACAAATTAAAGATCACATATGGGCAGAATTAAATGTACGTAACCTTGTTATGACTTATGAGTGATTAGTGATTACATATCTTTGGTGTTTTAGTTACTTTTTAAGTGATATTTTCTATTATTTTCAGATATTTTTTGATAATATTGATGGTCATTACAAGGCATTAATGAAAAGCATGGGTGAAAGTTGGAGGACTTGGAAATCCAAACTTTTTGTCAATTATGTAAAAAATGTTGATTTGGAGCATCGATACAATGTTCCTGTCAAATATAGTTTTATTACTGCCGAAGACTGGAGAGTTTTTGTCGACCATCGCACTACTACAGAATATATGGTTGTGTTCTTAACTTCTTATTAAATTCAATGTTTATATCATTTTTTAACTTTATAACTTATAACCAAATTAAGTATTAACACATTTATTTTTGTAGGAGAAAAGTAAGGTTAATACTGAGAGAGCAAAAGCACGAAAGGCCTTTCATACTACTTCCAGAATGGGTTATTCTGGATTAGAAAAAAGAATGGTATTATCTCTCTACTTCTCTTCCGTTTTTTGTATTTTAAAATTTGGTTTCTTAATTATTTGTATGATAATTTATTTTCATTTTTTTGTCAAGATTGAACAAGGTGAAGCTGCACCAATTTCACGTGCGGAGTTATGGAAAGCCGGTCATAAAAGAAAGACGGGTGAATACATTAGTAAAGATGCAGCTGAATTGGCATCTAAAATGGTAAGTGTAAATGAATCATTTCATCATTTGTAAATTATCGATAGTAATATTTCTTGAGAAGTATATTTTCGTATCTGCAATTCTGTTCCAACTTCAAATATTTATTACTTTTGTTTAGGACGAGTTGTCGAGCCAAGAGTCCCGGAGTGCTGAAACAGTGTCACAGGGAAGAAATGACATCCTTGCATCTGTTTTAGGCCAAGAACATCCGGGCAGAGTTAGAGCTGGTGGCAAGTTTTCCACCATTACAAGATTTTTCAAAAATGATAGGCGGAGTGATAGGACACCAACACCAATAGCTCGTATTGAAGATGTTGAAGCTATAGTACAAGAAAGATTGAGCCAGCAACAAGAATTATGGATCCAAAAAGAACAAGAGCAACAAGAATTATGGATCCAAAGAGAACAAGCGCAACAAAAATTATGGAGCCAAAAAGAAGAAGCGCAACAAGCCGAGATTAGCACTATGAAGAATCAAATTGAAGAGCTTATGCGCATGTTTAGTGCTAGAACTGGAACAAGTGCTGCACTTCCAGTTGCACGAGTATTATTATGTTTAAACTTTAAATATTTATACTTTTATGAAATGTTGTCTTCTCTTTTTGTTGCGCAGATAATTAATTATTTTTTGTTACTTTTTGGTTTCTCAGTCTCAGCCGGAGTACGAATCCAGGTCACATGAACCTGAGAGTAGTCAGAGTAGACATGAACAATTAGCTTGCACGGTATTATAATTTATAATATTTTTTTTGACTTTTATGTAATCAATGAATTCAATATTGATGTCCACATTCCACAATATTAATTCTTTTATTTCCACAGGCTACAAATGAATTCATTGATATCTTGCCCAGTTTTATAAGTAAGATGGAGAATGAAGATAAAATAATATCTCTAATGTTAGATTCAACAGTATTTGGGAGTGTTGAATCAACATGTACGTACTTTGAAAATTCAGAGTTGTATGATTTTCTAAATATGAAAATGATTGGAGCTAACATCATATTAGCATGTATTGGGTGAGTATTGTGCATCTGACTACTGAGTATCAAATATTATAAAAGTAAGAATTTTTATTAATATATAAATTGATTTTGAATTTACATGTTTTTGCAGGTACATAAACTCACAATTAAAGGAATTTACATACAATACTGGTGTATATTTTCATAATCCACATTCCATTTTTGCTATTAATGATGACTATGCCAAAGAACATTTAAAAACACGAGTTGAAGATTTAAAAATCAGGCTTAGGACGCTTAGTCAACTCCAATCAGATTCTTTATTATTTGTGCCCTATAATAGATTGTAAGTATGAAAAATCTTTGTATCAAATATCAATGATTATTACTATTTTTTATTCTAATTAAGTTATTAATTATTTCATTTGTTTCACAGGGAACATTGGATGTTGGCTATTATTGATTATAATAATTATACAGTTTATTGGCTTGATCCCTTAAATAATGACATTCGTGATGATATTAAGAATGTCATTACAAAGTAAGTTTATTAATGTGTTATTTACTTACTTTCCTAGTTGTTTACATTTTGTTATAAACTTATTCTTTTTTTATTTTATGAAGAGCATTAAAAGATTTAGCAAAAGAGCAGCGTACCAGTTTTAAAAAAATAAAACTTACAAAGTTGATTCCGGTAAGTTTTAGATGTATAGCATATATGAGTATGTATTGTAATTTAAACCTTTGTAATTAAAAATTAAAATACTTACCAATTTTTTATTTATGTTACTGTGTAGTGCCCAAAACAACCAGATAGTATTCAATGTGGCTATTATATCATGTGCTACATGATTGATATAGTTGATGCTCTTAAAACTAGGCCAATGTCATCATTGATAAAGGTATGTGACGTTACTGTCTAGTGCATGTAGATTGGTAATAATTATGTTGAATTGATTTTAACCATTTTTGTTTTATTGCAGATCTATCATGGAGTGACACAATTTTCGCAGGAGAAAATAGATAATATTAGAAATATGATTTGTCATTATATAATCACTTATTGTGTTTCATGAATCATGATTTGATTGACACATGAGTACATGACAAATGTATTTTTGTATTGCTAGATTTATCATGTAGTGTCTTGTCTATAGTGATGAACTGATGATCTTATGGTCTTGTTGACTCTTCTAATTTCTAAATGAGCATGTCTTTTAGAGTTCTTTAAATTGTTCATTGTGATGACTGATGAGTGATGACTGATGATTTCTTTAGCCGTTATTTATTTCATTGTCCCGACCTAACTCTGCAATCTATAGGTCCTGTTTGTGAAAGATGGAAGACCAAAACACCAACACTCTTGCTCCATCCATTGGTAGCAATGACCTTGATCCAAAAACGGATCCTAAACGAAAAGCAAAGTCAAATGATCCTGGTTGGAAGTATGGTCATTGGCCCAACCTAGAAGATAAAAATACAGTTAAATGTAATTTGTGTGGTAGATTGATAAATGGTGGTATCAAAAGGTTGAAGCAACACTTATGTGGCGGGTATGGAGATGTATCCAAGTGTTTGAAGACTACTTCTGAAATAGCAGCTGAGATGTATTCAGCTTTAAATGCTAAAAAAAAGGACAATGTGCATCTGACTGTTGATGATGACAATGAGAGTGACCAAGAAAGAGAACCAACGGGGTCACAAAATGTATCCCCGACATTATCTACAGCTAAAACGTCATTTGTCCCAAGTTCTGGGACAAGTGCCAAAAAAAGGAAAGTAATTCACTTGCCACAAAAAAGGGGGCCTATGGATGCTCATGTGAGGCGTGCTCCTGAAGATGTAGTAGATGATAGACGTGCAAAAGGTCCTGCACAAACTACTATCGAGAGATGTTTTAGAACACCTGAAGAGAAAAAGAGAGTTGATAGTTATGTTGCTGATTGGTTCTATGAATGTGGAATTCCATTCAATGCCGCAAAGGCACGAAGTTTTGAAGTCATGCTTGAAGCAGTTGGACAGTATGGGCCTGGTTATAAAGGCCCTAGTTATCATGATTTGAGAGTCTCATTGTTAAAAAATACAAAAGATAAAGTCATGGAGATGAAGACAAACTATCAAGCGTACTGGAGAAGATATGGTTGCACACTTATGTCAGATGGTTGGACAGACAGGAGAGGGAGACATTTGATCAATTTCCTAGTCAACTGTCCAGAAGGATCCTATTTTATGGGTTCCGTAGATGCATCCAGTCATATTCAAGATGCCACAATGTTATCAGATTTGCTTGATAGTAAGATTAGAGAGATAGGAGCAGAGTGTGTTGTTCAGGTAATTTTTTTGGTTTCATTAATTTAGTAATTTTCAAATACAAGTTTAATAGTCTACACTCTACAGCTTTCAATAATTACAAATGTCTGCACTCTGCAGGTGGTGACTGACAATGCTTCTAATTACAAGGCAGCTGGTAAAATTTTAATGGAAAAAAGACCTACATTATTCTGGACTCCTTGTGCAGCTCATTGCATTGATCTAATGCTAGAGGATATAGGCAAGCTACAACAGAACAAAACAGTGATAAGAAAGGCAAGAATGATTACAAATTTCATCTACAGACACACTCGTTTACTTGATGCAATAAGGACTACTATAGGCGGTGATCTAGTTAGGCATTCAGTAACTAGATTTGCAACATCATTCCTTACTCTACAAAGTGTGCTTAAGCATGAGGAGAAGCTGAAATTATTCTTTGTGTCGCCCTCGTGGAATGCCGCTAATTTGGCAAAAACTGAAGCCGGAAAACAGATTGTTGAAATAATACTTTCAACCAATTTTTGGAATGGAGTAAGAGATTGCCTAAAAGGGGGAAAACCACTGATTGCAGTTTTGCGATTAGTAGATGGAGATGAAAGGCCGGCTATGCCTGAAGTATATGCTGCAATGGAAGAAGCCAAACAAAAGATCAAACAACATTTTGATAACAAAGAAAGATTATTTAAAAAGATTATTGAGATTGTTGAAAATAGATGGACAAATCAAATGGAGCAAAAGTTGTATAGGGCGGCTTTGTTTCTAAATCCAGGCAAATATTTTGAATATGAGGAACAAAATAATGATGATGCCTGGAAATTTCAAGATGCTTTCAATGATGTTATTGCAAGACTAGTGCCCGATCAAGAATTGCAAGACAAGATTGCCGAGCAAGGTACTAACTACAAAGCATCTCGAAATAGTTTTGGAAAGCCTATGGCTATTAGGCAACGAACCACCTTAAATCCAAGTAAGTATTGTTTACATTTTTATTTTTTCTTAATTTATTTATATGTCAAACAATTTATATCTATCTTAAATGAATAGTGGACTGGTGGGGTGCACATGGAGGACCAAATGTTGACCTTACAAAGGTAGCATTGCGCATAATTGGCTTATGTTGTTCTTCTTCTAGTTGTGAGCGCAATTGGAGTACTTTTGAGTTTGTAATTAATCTAAGTATACAAATATTCAATAAAAATTTTAATATTTTTATTTTAATAATTTACCAATAAGTTTGAAATTATCTTGATTCAGATTCACACAAAAAAAAGAAATAGATTGGAACATCAAAGGCTTAGTGATCTTGTATACATCCAATATAATTGGCGTCTACAAGCACGATTCCAAGACAGACGTGAAAAGGGAAGAAATTACAATCCTTTGGTGCTTGATGAGCTCGACTGGAGTAGTGAGTGGATGGTGAACAAACCAGAGGAAGCTCTAGTTTTTGATGATGATAATCTCACATGGGATGCTGTAGAGAGAGCTCTTGGAACTGGGGCTCGAAATTTACGAAGTGGAGTTGGAACTAATCTTCAAATAAATGAACTAATAGCTCAAGGGGATGAAGATTTAGATCATTTTGTAGTTGCCAGTGATGATGAAGATATTTATGATAATTATGGGCAAATGCCGAGTACCTCCATCCAACCAAACACCTGCAATGTCAATGACGACTTACTAGATGATGATTCTAGTTGACCTTGTATGATTATTTAAAGTTAATGTTAAAAATATTATTCATGCTAATATGCTATTTTTGTGTTCCCTTTTTTGTTATTGCTTTCTCTGAAGTTTGTCTTGAGTCTTGACTCTTGAGTCTTGACCATTGATAGATGATTGCCACTGTTTTTTCTTACTGTTACATGCTTACTGCTTCATGGTATTTGAGAATTGAGAATTTGAGATAGGTCATAGGTATGATTGTATGAATGTATTGATGTTTGAGAATTGAGGATTTGAGATATCATGAATTCATGATTCATGAATACAGAATACATGATTTTGGTAGTTGGAACTTGGAACTTGGAACATTTGTGCTTGCTAGTTGCTAGTTGCTACTTGCCTACTTCTTGTCATATGATCATTCAGAAGCTATACTTAGTTGCTAAGTGCTAACTGCTATGCTTAGTTGCTTACTGCTAACTGCTAACTGCTAGTCTGCTATGAAGAACAAAAAAATCTCCAGCTGTGTTTGTAATTGGTAAACAATTTATTTTTAAAAAAAAGGAGCTGTAGACTGCGGTTATTATAATAACCGCAGTCTAAAGATTGGCAGGCATACTATAGACTGCGGTTATTTTTGTAACCGCTGTCTATATATGACTATCGACTGCGGTTATTATAATAACCGCAGTCGATGGTCAATAGATATATACTGCGGTTATTCTATTAACCGCAGTATATATAACATATACTGCGGTTATTAAACAACCGCTGTCGATAATATGTGTACTATAGACTGCGGTTATTATAAAACCGCAGTCTATAGCATGTATACTATACACTGCGGGTATTATACAACCGCAGTATATAGAATGTATACTATACACTGCGGTTATTTTAATAACCGCAGTCTATAGTATAGACTGCGGTTATTATAATAACCGCAGTCGATAGGCTGCTTTTTTTAAAAAAAAAAAAAATGGCGCCTTGCGACTTGCTCGCCTTAGTGTCGCCTAGGCGTCCGCCATGACGCCTAAGCGTCAAGGCGCCCAGCGCTCGCCTTGGTTCGCCTTGACGCCGAGACAAGAATGACGGTGACATGACATAACACTATATCCGAATATGTGCTCCCAATAGAAAACCCTACTAGACAATAATGAGTAACAAGCATAGTCTAATGTTTATTGACTCTGAATAAGTTGTGGGTTGTTCTAATGGGTGCGTCTCAAGCCCTAATGTGTCCACCATACGTTGAAAAACAAAGCTCTTCATGCTGCTACTACCGATGATAATGGAACAAAATTGTCTGGAAGGGTGCAGTAGTGCGGAAAATATTGTGTCTCTTATGGTCATCCTCAGTAGACTCACTAAGGTTGATCAAATTATAATGTAAGACACATAATAAGTGTTCAACATGTTCTCCAACTACTTCTATTATATCCTCAGACTTGGTCTCGGGCTCAGCCTCAAGGTGGGATTCATTAATATAAACTTCATACCCAGGCTCACATCCATTAGTAAAATCAATAATAGCGACGAAGTGGCGTCACGGACAGTCAGAAGATTTGTGTCCTGGTTCAATGCACTTAAAGCACCGAAAAATTCCAGTGTTGGGCTTATTAGCCCAAATTATCTCCTTACCCGGGAAGGGGTTAGTAGGTGGATTTAAGGTTCTAACAATGATGGGAAGGTGAGGAGAATCTAAGATCCTAGTAGTGGGGGCAATGGTGACGCTCAATGAGGGTCTATCAGTGACCTAACTCCAGATGTCCGCTCCTATAAGAACTCCACTCTATATATGCGACTCGAAATCTCTCTTAGGTCCTTATAATCATATAGCTCTAATTGGTCTTTAATCGTATAGCGTAACTCATTCAGACAATGGGAAACAATCATATCAACATCCTCTCGGAGGTCGAGGCGAGACTAAAGTACTAAAAACTCATTTGTATATTAATCCACCGATAATTTGTCTTGTCGTAGGTTGTGGAATCTATAATAAAGAGTCTGCAAATAATCGAGTGACACGTACCTTTTGCGCAATTGTGTCTTAAATTCAATCACAGTGGTTATAGGTGGCATGCCTAAATTAAATCTTGAACACTCTAGCTGACCCCACCAAACCAAAGAGGATCCATTTAACCTAAGGGTAGCGTACTCAACTTGCCTAGCTTGGGACAATTAATTTCAAGCCAGGAAAGGATCTGTCCTATCGCATCAATCTAGACATCCCTCGGGTCCTAAAAGCCCTTCGTGCGTAACTCATTTATCACATGTCTCACATCTTGCATATTTGCGGTAGCATTCATATTCAACGCCTCAATTGTTTGACAAATGTTTAATTTGTGAGCACGGATCAGTAACGTCATTTTCTAAATTACACACACAATTTTTCATTTAAATTAATTGTTTTGAACTCTTATTAATTTTAAATATTTTAATTAATGCATTTTTTAAAAATTCTTAATTCAATTTTTTAAATGATTATATATTTAAATTATTAAACTTTTAACGAGATAAAATGATTCATTTTTTAAATTCGAAAAAGCATGGGCAGCCCGGTGCACAAAGCATCCCCGCGCAGGGAGGGTCCGGGGAAGGGTCCCGCCACAAGGGTGAAATTTAGGCAAACCTTACCCTGCATTTTTGCAAGAGGCTGCTTCCAGAACTCAAACTCGATGACAAAAATTTAATTGAATATTTTGTTTAAACTCAAAGAGCAAATATATATATTTGTTTTTAATTAAGAAATTTCCTAATGAATTTTTTTTCCTCATTTAAAATACTCGGGGATGAAATTTTTATGAGTGAATAATATCAATTGTTAAGAATACGTGAAACTTATATTTCAAAAAAAAGTAAAACTAAAACTGCTTTAAAATATTTGATTTTTTTTCTAAAGATTAGATCTAATTTAAAATTACTTTAATTTTTATATATAGAAAATTTGCTCAAATTATTTTAATGAGACTTTTTTTTGGACTCTAAATTTAAAATATAAGTTTATTTTTATTTTTAGAAAACACAAATCGCTTGGTTCAAGATAAGAGTGAATCAAAAGTATTTTGATACCAAACTAATGTAGATCGAGAGGGCCAAATCGAATTTTGTACGTGAAATCCCAATTGACGTTGAAATTTCGAGAGCTCGTTAATCATTATTTGGAAAGAAATGCTCAGGTGTCTTTAGGGGTCGATTCTAAGCAGCATTTGTAGATTTTCACAAGCATATTCGCAATCAATAATTCATGGACTAATGACTATAAAAGATGCGCGAACGTCCGAGGCAAGCATAGAAATTTTTAATTGGGTTGCATAAGATTATTCTAATTAAGTGGAGCAAGTGAGGTGAGACGGAGTTTACCCAAGCATAAGCAAGCTACGATCAGGAAAATAAGGCCTTCAAGTCCAGTTGGGCGGAAAGAGCACAGTTCGTCGTGCGAGGAAGGTTGACGAAAGATTTTTTGTGGTCGGTGTCAATCTTCAGGAGAAGAATTGTCCGACACGGGAGTCGCCGAAACTGAAAGGTGAGTCGACGACATCTCTTGCTGGTGGTGTAGAGGTAGACGAAAGGTTGTCATGTTGATCTTCGGTGGGGTGAGAGGGGAAGAAGGTTGCCCTATTGATCACCTCCCAGGCCGACAGACAATCGATAGGAATGTTGAGGGCGTCGCGGTAGTGCATGGTTGAGGTTGTTGTCGTAGATCTCACAGAAGTCGAGGAGTTCTCCTCTGAAGCAAGGGGGCTCTCGTCTGGAGAAAGGGTGGAGGTGCATGGGAGATCAGTGGCAATGTCCTAAATTCACAAGTGTTGTAGATGTCGGCCGACATGTCCGACATATCAGCCGACATAAAGGTTTTGAGCAGAAAACGCCACATCGATATTTTAAGCATAAATGTTGTTTTTGAAAATATTCCTGATATATCGTTCTTCAGGCCCCGATATATCAATTTTATTCGATATATCGGGCGATATCTTGCCGACGATATATGAAGAGTACTGAAAATATATATATTTCATTTCTTTTAAGCGTCCGAACAGTAATATTTTGTTTAGTGTTACATTTCATGCATCTCTCTGAACCAAGATTTGACTTTTTTCATCTCACTCTCATTTGGTATTATTTATATTGTTTATTGTCGTCAACGTTTTTTTAGCGTAATTTATAAACATATATTATGCGCATATATGTTTATTGTATAATTTATAAACATACATTGTGTATATATGTTTATTGTGTAATTTTTAAAAATACATTATGTATGTAACTGCATGTATAACGTATTTACAAAAAAAAGGTTTATATATATGAATAAATTTATTTAAATATTAAAATCTGACATTGTAAATTATTCCTGATATATCCCCCACAATTCGGCATACGACATTTCAAACTCAAACCGACATGAACCCGACATCCGACATCTGCAACCTTGATTCACAAAGGAACGAAGGTGTCGTCCTCAGTGATTTTTTCGGTCTAGTTTCCTCTTCACGGGAAGATCCTAATAAAGAGTAAATTTTGCCTTTCCTTTGAATTCTTTCCAATATTTTATTTCTTAAAGCGTTCTTTTTTGTTTAGGAAAATGATTTTGAATAGCTTTTCAATTTGCTTATTTTCTAATTAATCTTAGGCGTCCTTAAATAAGTTAAGTTTACCTCTTTCGTCCAAGCTACTCAAATTGTCAGACCATTTATTCAGGGTCTCAACGGATGGTCAAACTGAAGAACCAGAACTCAAAATACATCGGTGTATGGAAAAATTGACGAAATAAATAAAATAAAAATATAACTAACACGTGATGATATCACACGTACTCGAATGCGGCGATAGTTGCATCAACTAGTTACAACAATATCTCTCAATGGACACAAAGGCAGGGTCAGATTCAATCTCACAATTATGAGGTATACTATTCGTAGGGTACTAAACCACATAAGGATGGGTCAAATGAAAGTCATGTGTCAGACCTCTCATGTCACTGGGGACACAACAAGGAACTCTCTTACTCAAAAGACTATTATTATTTTGACTCAATCTCCAAATATCAATGTCTCCATTGGTGCCATTTCTTTTGAGTTCACCGTATATCTCCAAGGATGGCATGTTTCTACACACGAGATCCCTTCTCTCTCAACCACTTCTCCTCCCATATCTCTGCCTATTCATTTTCTATCATTCATGCTCCCCCCCCATCAAATATCACACAACCTACACTACCTTTCAGACATAGGCTTACTATTTTACCATTTTTGTTATCACTATCATTACTGTCATCCTTCTACTCTAAAATCATCGACAAAAAAAGCTCGAAGTCCAGCTCGTTCCACTTCGAAAGGTTACTTCACCTCAGCAAACTCTGACCTGGATGTTCTCATTGCTCTGCGCAAAGAGGTACGAGGGAGTACACAACATTTGATATTAATGTTGTCTCATGCAAATCTCAGTCCTTATAGAAGATTTGTTTTGACACTATCAACATCATCCCTACTACTTATCATGAATACCTTCATATATCATGTTGGAAGGTGGCTATGAATGAAGAAATATCAACATTGATACCATGAGATACTTGGAATCTTATTCCTACACCTCCTATAGGCGATATTATTTATTATCGATAGGTCTTTGTCATCAAGTTCAAACCTAATGGCACTGTAGAGTGTGGACAGATACAAGGCTCGTCTAGTTTTTGAAGGATTCCCTCAGACTGTCATACATGGTGATGATTTCATTGACACGTTCTCTTTGGTTGCCCATATCAATACTATCTGGCCACTCTTCTCTTTGGGCAATCAAAATTGGCAAATGTAGTTTGACGTAGAAAATATCTTCCTAAATAGTGATTTGCACAAAGTAGTTTATATGGAGTAACCACCTAGATATGTTGCTCGGGGGGAGGCTAAGGTGTGTGAATTGCAAAAAGTCATGTACGAAAGTCCCCGAGCTTAAAACAACAACACTCAAATCTTTATCCCACTATAGTGGGGTCGTCTATATGGATCCGTTGTTGTCATTGTGCCTTATCTTTTGTCATAATCTCACTAATGCCTAAGTACGTCATGTCTTTCTTTATAGTTTCATTCCAAGTGTTTATTGGTCTACCCCTCCCTCGTTTAACATGGCTAATGACTAGACTATCACAACGCCTAACAGGTGCCTCTAATGGTCTCTTTGTACATGCCCAAACCATCTTAGTCAAGCTTCTCGCATCTTCTCTGCAATTGGTGCTACTTGTCTTATCCCTGATACATTCATTCCTAATTTTATCCATTCTTATGTGTCCACACATTCACCTAAGCATTCTCATCTCCGCAACTCTCATTTTTTGTTAATGTACACAATTCACTGCCCAACACTCAGAACTATAGAGCATCGCGAGTCTAATTGCAGTGCGGTAAAACTTGCCCTTAAGTTTTAGTGGTATTTTACGATCGCATAAGATCCGTGACGCACCTCTCCACTTCAACCAACCCGCTTGGATTCTGTGTCTGTTAGGGTTTTAATCGGAGGGCCTCAATGTTATCATCATCGGACAACAATTTACATGGTGTCAGCAGCAAGGAATTCAACGGCTTCTACGTTTATTACATCCACGATGGAGGATTAGGCAACACATAAGCATCATTAACCTTCAGCAGGCGAAATGAGATGCCCATTCCATTAATGGTCAGGATTGAGCAGATGATCTGAGTCATCTAGAAGCTAGCGCCCTATGACAGCACAGTATTTTAATTCCATTTAATTTTTAATCATGTAACGGCACAATTAACGGTCATATTTTGCAGGGCTATATTTGGCCTAATGTAATCATTGTAATTAAGGAGTTTTAATAAAAAGAATCATGTTTTTGTCTTTCCTCTTCCCACTCTCGTCTCTCTATCCCCCGGCCACCTTCTTGGCCTTCTTCCAGTGACCTTTTCCGGCGATCTACCGACGGGAGTACAACATCTTGGTGCTCTCGTTGAGATAATCTCTCGTCTAATCCAGGATGAGTGAAGGGTTAAGATCAATCTCCGATTTCAAGGCGTTACAAGTAGAACAGACAAGTCGTACAGCGCAAATGGAGGAGATACAACAACGTTTAATGAAAGAATTGGTGCAGCAAATTATGGAGATAAGACAGCAATTCACGATAGATTTACAGACTAAGGAAAATCTCCTTGCTCGTCAGATCATGGAGTCTAAAGATCAAACGGTAGAGCAATTGGCGGAACAGTTTGTCACGTTCAGGCATGACATGATGAATCAGTTTGAAGCTATGCACAAAAGAATGGATGAGGGGACTCAGCCAGGACATCGTCCACCAATAATCGAGTAAGCCCAAAACGAACAACGTCGGGCAGTGGAATCTTTCCCAGCGCAATCCTCTAATGGCATTTTTAGAACAACGTTGGCAACCCAAAAAAACAAGGTAGTCACTAACCGACCTAGTAACTTAGAACTATCATGCCCAAGATTCTCGGAAAGTGATCCTACGGATTGGCTATATGAACTGCGACAGTATTTTGAATATAATGAAATTACGCCTCGGGATTATCTTTTAATTGCATCATTTCATCTTGATAAACCCGCATCTAAGTGGTATCAAACTGCTTCAAGGGATAATCTGGCTCTAACATTTCCCTTATTTATTGATGCAATTCAAAAACAATTTGGTCCTTCGATGTACGTGAAACCAGCAGGTCTATTAACAAAATTGCAACAAACTAGTTTTGTATTAGCTTATAAGACCGAATTTGAGGAACTAATCACCAAAGTACCCGGACTGGCACCTGAATTTGTAGAAGATATTTTGTCTCGGGTCTTAAGGAACATATTAGGGGACAAGTAATGTTGGCCAGACCAATAGAGATTAACGACGCTTATGCAATAGCACGTATGTACAAAGACCAACATAACATAAACACAAAAGGGCGAGCTCAAATCACCCAATCAACATCAACATACGTAACTAATAAGAATTTCCCCAACTCTCAACCCACTTTTACTAACCCTAATAGGCCTAAATTACCCCCGATAAAGTGACTTTCCCCAGCGGAATTACAAGCAAAAAAGAGAAAAGATTCTGTTATAACTGTGCTGAGAAATATCATGCAGGACACAAGTGCAAGGGGAGGGGGGCATTACTGTATTTACGGGGAACTGAGGAATAGAATGATATAGAGGAGAAAATCCAGCAATTAGGAATAGAAGAAGAGGAACCTTCCATTGTTATTTGTCTGCATGCACTAATAGGGGCAATCTCAGATCATGGACTGGGGATGACCGGGTACATCAACAACCAGCCTGTATAATTGTTTGTGGATGGGGGAAGTACCCACAATTTCATATCTTATAAGATGACACTATTTTTAAAACTACCAATACTAACGGTGAATGAATTTCCGATATACATGGCCAATGGATCAACAAAAAATTGTAGGGGAAGGTGTAAGGACACGTCATTGCTCATTCAAACCAACCACTTTATAGTTCACTTATATGTCCTCGACATAGAAGACACGGATCTTATTTTGGGGCAAAGATGGTTAAGGACCATGGGCCCTATTACCATGGACTACCAAAAACTCAAATTATCATACCCCGACACCCAAGAACAAGTGACTTTAATAGGACATCAAAATACATCTCAGGTTGGTTGGGTTTCATCATCGCAACTCATGTGTACGATAGCCTTAAAACCTTTCGCAATGTGTTTGTTGATCACAAAGGAAAACCTAGTATGTAATGCACCTACTCATTCCTTAGAACAAAGTGTCAGCAAATTGCCATAACCATTTCAGGAGTTACTATACTCTTATAAACATTTATTTGAAGAACCCACTACGCTACCGCCTATAAGGAACATTAACCACAAAATTAACCTGACACACGGTTCTACCGGCCCCAATATAAGGCCATTTAGGTACCCGCATTTTCAAAAAAAATGAAATTGAATGAATGGTCACTGAAATGCTTGAGAATGGGGAGATTAGAGCCAGTAATTCAGCTTTTAGCGCTACAGTTATTCTAGTTAAGAAAAAGGATGGAACGTGACGGTTTTGTGTAGATTATAGAGCCCTTAATAAGGTGACTATCAGAGACAAGTTCCCAATCCCAACGATCGATGAACTAAACTTAGCTCGATACTTTTCCAAAATCGATTTAAGATCCGATATCATCAGATCAGGATGGCCGAAGAGGATATACATAAAACGACATTTAGAACTCATCAAGGGCGTTACGAATTTCTAGTAATGCCATTTGGGTTGTCTAACGCTCTATCAACGTTTCAGGCCATTATGAACTCCATTTTCCAGCCGTTTTTACGGAAATTTAGTCATTTTTTTCGATGATATACTAGTATTCAGCGCCACGGAAGAGGACCATTCGGAACATCTCTCGGTGACCTTGAGTATGTTAAAAGAAATCAATTATACGTGAAACTTACTAAATGTTATTTCCTGATCAGAGAAGTAGAATTTTTGGGGCATACTATTAAGAATGGGCTGGTCACCCCCAATAAAAGTAATATAGCCGTTATTGAAAAACTTCTCGTACCAAAAAAACAAAAAGAAGTTAGAGCGTTTTTAGGACTGACTGGGTATTATCGAAAATTCATTAAGAATTATGTAAAAATAGCTTATCCCTTAACAGAGTTGCTTAAAAAGAATTCGTTTGAATGGAATAATGGGACCCAGGAAGCATTTGAAACCTTAAGGGAGAGGTTAGTTTCTTATCCCATTTTAGCATGGCCTAATTTCAATGAACCATTCATAATAGAGACAGGGCCCAGGTATATGCGCCATTCTTAAACAAATGACAGAACCATAGCCTATTTTAGTAAGAAAATGTCACCAAGAATGCAAAGAAAATCAACCTACATAAGAGAATTATATGTTGTTACATCAACAGTGGCTAAATGGCGTCAGTATTTATTGGGACACCAGTTCATAACATTGACGGACCATCAGAGCTTGCACCACTTGTTGACCTAGGAAATACAAATCCCAGAAAAACAGATTTTCCTCTCGAAATTACTAGGATGTGACTATCATCAAATTTAAATCAAGAAAAAACAACCAAGCAGCAGACACACTATTTAGAATGCTTGAAACCACAGAAAGCTCCTCTTTAATGAGCTTAATCACACCTCCAACCACGACATTATTGGAAGGGTTGGAATTGGACCATGAGCAAGATGAATTAGTTCAGAAGATTAATAATGATCCACAATCCTATCTTGAATGGAAAAAACAAGGAAGATATATCATCCACAAGGGAAATTCTACATACCCAAAAAACTCCAAAATAAAAAGAAAACTAATTATAGAAGCTCATTCAAGTTTAAGGGGAGGGCATTCAGGGATCAAAAGCACACTTTATAGAATTCAGTCGCAGTTTTTTTTGGCATGAGATGCACAGAGAGGTCACAGAATATATTAAATCTTGTGACATATGCCAAAACTCTAAAGCAATTAATCATGCACCACCACTACCCACACCACAGAAATTATGGGCAGACCTTATAATTGACTTCATCACCCACTTACCCAATTCAAATAGATATACTATAATACTAGTAGTGTTAGACAGATTTTCTAAGGCAACTCATTTTGCCCCACTTAAACATCCAATTTCAGGACTCGTATTTGCCAACGAATTCTGGAATTGTGTAGGGAAATTACATGGTTTACCAGAGTCTATAATAACAGATAGGGACACTATCTTCTTAAGTGGTTTTTGGGTAGAAATGTTTCGATTGCAAGGGACACATTTAAAATACAGCTCTTCTTATCACACACAGACTGATGACTAAACAGAAAGATTAAATAGATGTCTAGAACAATATCTCAGGGTTTTTGTGCATGACAATCATAAAAAGTGGTCAAACTATCTAAATTATGCAGAATTCCATTATAATACTACTTATAACACATTGACCAACATGACCCCATTTTGAGGTCATGTTTGGTTGACTACCCCCTGGATTGCTCAATTGTTTTGCAGGTGGGACTAGCAATGAAGTTGTGGAAATGGCCTTGCAGACCAGAGAGGAGATAATGCAGAACCTTAAAAACAATCTGGCGAAGTCACAGCAACGGATGAAGTTGCAGACGGATAAAAAGCGAAAAGACCTCAGATTGGACATAGGAGACTTGGTGCTATTGAAACTGCACCCATACAGGCAGTTATCTCTAACAAGACCAAAAGGACGAAAACTCAGGCTTCATTTGGTTCGGCGGTGGCGGGTCGATCCGGTCGGTGGAAACGGAGTGTTCGAATAGGAGGGAGAGGTGGCTTCTCCAAACGGAGCTTTTTTGGGCGTTTCTCAAGGCGGGCGGATGGAAACGGAGCAAACGTCGCCGGAGGTTCATTTGTTTACCCGCCTTCCGGCGGTGTTTGCCCAAAACGGAGCGGCAAAACGCCGAACCAAATAGAGCCTCAATTTGAAGTATTACGGTCCTTTCCAAGTAACGGAGCTCATAAGAGAAACAGCACATCGCCTTCTCCCCCCCTGGATTCGAACTTGCATCCAGTGTTTCATTCATCGATGCTCAAATCATACAAAGGAGATCCAAAAGTGCAAATACATAACCTACCTCCCCTCAGTTGGCGAAATAGCCTTCTACATTCTCCACTAGCCGTCATCAGCACCCGCCGAATCATGAGACAAGAACGGGAAGTTCCTCAGGTTCTATTCCAATGGCAAGGGTTACCCCGTGCCGATAACACTTGGGAAGATGTTGTAGATCTAGAAGATAACCCATAGATACAAGCAGCTCTAAAAGAAAAAACTTGGTGGCCTAACGCAGTAAAGTTTCATGGAGAAATAAACGAAGGAGAAGTCCTCAGAGCGGAAAACCACTGGATCTACAGAAGAAACTATCAAAAACCTCATGGGAGCGAAGAAAACCAAGGTCGCAGTGGAAAAAACAGAAGACCCAATAAAACACAAGGGGAAATAGAAGAGCAGGAAGTCCATCCTATTATAGAAGAAGAAGACATACTCCTCAACTCCCAATCTGCAGCAGAAAAAAATGAGTTGCAGTTCTCAGACCATGTCTACCCTTCCTCGGCTCATCATAGAAATTGTCGTCTCTGAAGTTTCAGCAAGAATCGCGGGAGAAATGGTGCAAATTCTTCCGCAAGCCTCAACTAAAACAGCACCAGAACTTCTGGCGATTTTATCAAAACCAGAGAAAGAGGAAGATGGTTCAATAGAACGATGAGGATCAACGTTTTTAAAGAGGATGCAAAATGTTAGGGTGTTAATCGAACGGCCTTAGTGTTATCATCATCGGCCAACGGTTTACATGGTGTCAGCAGCAAGGAATTCAACGACTTCTACATTTATTACATCCACGGTAGAGGATTAGACAGCACATAAGCATCATTGACCTTCAACAGGCGAAATCAACCGTCCATAAGGATTGAGCAGATGATCTGAGTCATCTAGAAGCCAACGCCATATGACAGCACAGTATTTCAATTCCATTTAATTTTTAATCATGTAACGACACAATTAAAAATAATATTTTGTCGTGCAATATTAGGCCTAATGTAATCATTGTAATTAAGGAATTTTAATAAAAAGAATTATGTTGTCTTTCCTCTTCCCACTCTCGTCTCTCTATCACAGGGCCACCTTCTTAGCCTTCTTCCGGTGACCTTTTTCGGTAATCCACCGACGGGAGTGCAGCAGTGTCACATCTTTATCAATATCTCCGTCCTTTCTGAACTATCGATCCAAGATATTTAAAAAACTCATCCAACTTAATAACGAAGTAATATGTCCTTCTTGTACTGCTAAATTTAAGCTTCATGTACTCCGTCTTTGCCCTGCTCAACCTAAAACCCTTCTTTTCTAAAGTATGTCCCTAAGATTCAAGTTTTGTGCTTACACCCTCGCGCGTCTCATCAACCAAAACGATATCATCCGCCAACAATAAACACCAAGGTATTGCTTGTTGGATGTCTGGTGAGATCATCTAAGATAAGGGTAAAGAGATAAGGGCTTAAAGCTGAACCTTGATGTAAGCCAACAGTGATAGGGAATTCCTGTGTTAATCCTCCGGATGTCCTCACCCTTATCACTGAATTTGTATACATATCTTTGATTATGTCAATATATGATACATTTACACCTTTCTTTTCTAAGACTCTACATAAGATCTCTCTTGGAACTCTATCATAAGCCTTCTCAAGATCAATAAACAACATATGCAAATCTTGTTTTCTTTCTCGATAGTTGTCAAAGAGTCTCCTCAAGAGATGTATAGCTTTAATGGTCGACTTCCCTGGCATGAATCCAAATTGATTCTCCGAGATGTTAGTCTCTCGTCTTACTCTTTTTTCTATTACTTGTTCTCATAGTTTCATGATATGACTCATTAATTTAATTCTCCTGTAATTAACATAATTTTAAATATCTTTTTTATTTTTATACAAAGGTAACAAGATATTTTTTCTCCATTGGTCTGGCATCGTTTTTGATCTCAGTATCTTATTAAAAAACATATAATCCATAAAATTTCCTTCATTTTGTAGACATTTCCATACTTTGATGGATATATCGTCTAGTCCAATCGTCTTTCCATTTTTCATCATATTTATAGCATCTTTTACCTTCGATGCCTGAATTTTACTATAAAACGTTATGTTCTTATACTACCTCTGATTTACTTAACTCTTATAAGTTCAATTCATTGTCCTTTATTTCATTATAGAGTTGATAAAAATACCTTTTTCATCACTTTTAATATCAACATCATCTGTCAAAACTGTATCTGTTTCATTCTTTATGCATTTTACTTGACTTAAATCTTTTGTATTTCTTTCATTAGCTCGAGCAATTTTATATATATCATGCTCTCCATCTTTGGTGTCTAGTCGCTTATAAAATTATCCATAAGTTTGACTTCTTGCTTTATATACTATCTGTTGATCTTCTTTTTTGGTGATTTTATACCTGGCTAATTTTACATTATTTTTACAAGCATAAAGTGATTTATAACTGACCCGCTTTGCCCTGATTTTATTTTGCACTTCCTCTTTTCACTACCAAGATTCTTTATTTGGGAGCGCACGACCTTTTAATACTCCAAGTACGTTATTTTCATTTGTCCTTAAATTTGAAGATAACTTCCCAGGAGACACTATGATCAACATAAGAGTCATCAACTAGTTGTTTCATAACTATTGTCTTGAAAGCAACTTGTTTTTTCATCTTTAAGTTCCACCACCGAATTTTTGGCAACATTTTTGTTTTTGTCTTAAATTTATTATATTTAATTAATACTTTTAATACTACTAACCTATGTTGTGTTCTCAAAATTTCTCCTAGTATGACTTTGCAATCCTTAAAAATCATTTTATCCATTTTGCGAGTCATAAAATAATCAATTTGTGTCTTATTTTGTCCACTTTTAAACGTAATTAAGTATGAAAAAATGACAATAAATAAAATAAAAATATAATTGGCGCGTGACAATATCACGCATACTCGGATGTGGCAACGGTTGCATTAACTAGTTACAATAATATCTCTCAATTTGTGACACAAAGGGGAGGTTAGATTTAATCTTATAATCATAAGGTATACTATTCGTCGGATACTAAACCTCATCAGGATGGGACGAATGAAAGTAACGTGTCGGAAATCTCATGTCAGTGGGGACACAACAAGGCACTCTCTTACTCAGAAAAATTATTATTTTGACTGAATCTCCAAACATCAATGTCACCATTAATGTCATATCTTTTGAGTCCACCTTGTATATCTCCAAGGACGGTAGGTTTCTACACACAAGATCCCTACTCTCTCAACCACATCTCCTCCCATATCTCTGTCTCTTCATTTGTTATCATTCATGCTCCCCCATCAAATATCATACAGGCATACAGCCTACATTACCTTTCAGACATAGGCTTGCCCTTTTACCATTTTTATTATCATTATCATTACTGTCATCCTGCTCTCGCTGTCATTGCTCTTAGGTATTTGTCATCAAGTTTCTACTTAATGGCATTGTAGAGTGTGGACAGATACAAGACTCGTCAAGTTGTCGAAGGATTCACTCAGACTGCCAGACATATTGTGTTGATTTCATTGACACGTTCTCTCTGGTTGAGTGGTTGCCCATATCAATAATATTTATCCCCTCTTCCCTTTGGGCAACCGAAATTGGCAAGTGTCCTAGTTTGATGAAATATCTTCCTATATAGTGATTTGTACGAAGTAGTGTATATGGAGTAACCACCTAAATATGTTGCTCAAGGGACGGCTTAAGTGTGTAAGTTGCAAAAATCCGTTTACTGTCTTAAACAAAGTCCCGGAGTTTGGTTTGAAAAAATTAGTCAATTTACTTTTACTATTAGATTTTCCAAAGCAATGTTAATCACTCTCTCTCTCTCTCTTTATATAAAGACTGATGGTTATTCGTGTTGTATGTGGTTAGCCTTATTCTTACCGAAGAAAATTCCTCTATAATAGAGATAGCAAAGAGACATCTTCGAGCATATTTTGTTGCAAAAGATATGAGTTCTCACAAATACTTCTTGGGAGTCAAAATTGTGGGACACAATAACAACATAATTATTTCTCAAAGAAAGCATGTCATAGATCTACTCGAAAAAAAAAGATCTTCTTTAAACAAAGTTTGCTTGGAGTCTTAAGCCTACGGGCGCTGACAAACTCTAGGATGAGAGATCTCCTCTTCTACAAGACATCATTCATTATAGGTGTCTGGTCGGTAAACTCAGTTATTTTACTATAACTAAACTTGGTATCTCTTCTTCTACAAGATATTACTCAATACAGGTGTTTAGACGGTAAAATCATTTACCTTACTGTAACCAAGCATGGCATGGCATCTCATTACTGTTGGAATGATCAGTCAGTTTATGCAAGCTCTCAGATAGTGTCATCTCCTAGATAGTGTCATCTGGATGTTGCGTTAAAACATAATAATATATCAAAGGATCTTCTCGTAAATTACTATTGTTTAAAAGAAACAATCATTTATGTATGAAAACATATTTAGGTGCAAGATATATAGATTATAAGGGGATTGAAAATTTTGTTTTGGATACTGTACGTATGACAGAGAAAATCTTGTCAATTAAAGAAGTAAGAAACAAGCAATAGTGTCCAGATCAAGCATTGAAGCTGAATACAGAAGTACAACTCAGACTGTTGGTGAATTTAAATGGTTGAGAACATTTATAAAAGATTTTGGTGAAATTTACAACTCTCCTCTACTGATATTCTCCGATAATAAAGTTGTCATCTAGATATCTAAATTTGTGTTTCGTGAAAAAATAAAAACATATAGAAGTTGATTATCGCTTTATTAGAGACGAAACTATCGACGGACAATTATGGAGTCAATTTGTTACTTCAAAGAAAAAGTTAGCCGACGTTTTCAACAAACCGATCTTTATCTTTTCCTTATATATACATATATATATCAAACAAAGAATGATTGATATATATGTTTCATCCTGAGAAAGAGTGCTAAAGCACATTTTGTAAAATGCCCAAAAGAGGCCTATTGTACATTTTTTGTCACTCGTATTTATCCTCGCATATCCAAGTATAAATTCTTCCTCATCTACACTAGGTAAAAAGAGAGCTCCTATGTAATACTAGTGAGTGATTTTAGAATAATAATTATTTAATATTTCATAATTTCATACTACTAGATATTTTAACAGTGACCACATTCTGAAATTGTGTCACCAGCCTCTAGCACTTAGCAATTAGCTATTCTGCATATACTAATTTATAAATAATCCCGGTTCAAATAATTCGAAATAAGGCAGGCTGAGACTTTGTATGCTACACTACAAAGAATATCCTGCTGACAAATTAGGAATTGAAAAGAAGAACAAAATCAAATGAAAACAAGAAACAAGAATCATACCATATCATAGAAGAGAAAAGTATAAACCAAGAAATATCGAGCACAATCGCACAGAAAAGAAGCACGGCGTAGGTACGCCCAAGTCTCTGGCTGCTGCTTTCGATGGCAACAAGAGCAAAGAGAGCGATCACCAGATTAATCATCAACACGCCATTGAACATTGCTGCCAGAGAACCCAACAAAGCGCAGCCAATCTGCAAACCTACTAGTTGTCAGAACAATGAAGAACGAGACTAGGTTATTATAGATTTCAACCAAAACAAAAACAAGTAGATTACTGGCGTCGGATTGATTAATACTCCTAACTCACGCTAAAAGCCCAAAACTATGCAAATCGGAACAAGGACTACCAGAAAACCTAATCAAAGGGGGCATTGAAAGAGAAGCCCGCAGAGATCGGAGAGGCGGATCCGCTCACTTGGATGTAGAGGAGGAGAACGGAAATCGACTGAATGGTGTCGTAATCCCGGAACCACGTTTGCGGAGGCAAACAGGCCATTGTTGAGGAGCTCTCCAATCGCGCAAGAATGTTGTTGATGAGCGAACAAGGAGAAAGAATTGGACAGCTATGGGGTGGGAAAGTATTTATATTTGAAGGGGATTAACTGCGGGGGATTTGCTCGCGGTTGAGCTGGTATCGCTTGCGAGGGAGAAGCACGAGAATACTCCACCATTTCCCGGCTCTGGGGTGACGGTAAGGGTTGCGAATGGAAAAAAAAAACTGTTGATCCTGCCCTAAATTTTGCACGAATCTTGGCACTGATTCTAAAATACATCTACTTATTATACGAGTGACAGGCACGGGCCTCCGGCACTCGTGCCCCGCGCGACAGTATCCGTTCTACCGCCACGCGGTAACAACCTTCTGTCGCGCGGTAACCACTTTCTCGAGAGATCGGTGTTTTCTCGAGCACTCGACGCGCTCGACGAAATTTTGGAGCTATCGCCGCGCGGTAACAATTACTGCCTGAGATTCAATAAATCTTCAAATCATAAGTCTTAAACCAATACTATATCTGAGATTCAATAAGTTAGGAAATAAAAGTCATTATAAATATCCAATAGAATTAAAACAAATAAAACTTATAAAATATAAGTTCAAGAAAAAAAAACCCAAAAAAAAGATGACCAGCCTACCTGAACGGAAGAAGCTAGAGGAAAGTGCTAACATGGTACCTTGGAATCCTAGCACTTCTCTGAATGCATACCACTTCCATATTAGAGCGGGTCGTTTTCCACCTGAAGCCCCGGACAGCCAACGCTTCCTCACCAGCAGGTATCTCCTCTTCCTCTACCATCATAAATAAGAGTCTAGGGATTTGATTTCCTGAATAAAACCTTCAAAGTGAAGGTATCTAAATATGGCTAATAGTTTTGCAAACCTTTAAACCATCGCTAACAATCGAACTCTCCTCCAATGTGCCCCCACAGTATCTCTCCTCCACCGTCCCCCTCTGTAGAACGTCGGCATCATGTGGAGAGAAAACTTTCTCATGTCAATACTCCTATTTTTGATTCCCCGTCGACGATGTAGATGAGGTCGGAGAAAGTAAGCGGTGGGCATTTTTCGTCGTTAATTTTATGAGAATGAAGTTAGGTAGCAAGTGATGTTGGGCCTAGGCGAAGGCAGCAAGGGGTCAAGCGTGAAGGAGAAGGGGTCGCGGGGGAGATGCGGGTTTTTAATTCCGTAAATTAAAAAAATTGAATTTAATTCTTGATCCAATGGTGGAGATTATTCTAATGTCTTATTTACCTAGGCATTTAGGAGAGTGTAATACTTCTTTTTAATATAGTATAGATAAATGGTAATATAATAAAAAAAAGTGGGTCTCATTCAGCACAAAAACTCCCTAATTAGGTTTGTAAAGTTGGGGAAATAAGAAAATCGGGTGTTTTTGAGATAAGTGGAGCTCACTTTTTTGTGATTTTTTTGATATGTTTTAAATGAGTATAGTACTGTCCTTATATAAATATGATCATATATTTTCGCAAACAATCTACATCATTGAAATCACAAATTATAATTATATTTGCTCTCGTGTGATTTATTATGTTCCACGTATGACCTACCTAAATATTTCTTTAGAAAAGGAGAGATAGAAATCTAGTTATTGTGAATAGAAAAAGCTGTTTGTTTGGATGATCTTTATTTGTAGAGTTGTTTAGCATAAAGAATTTTTTTAACTATTTGACAGAATAGCAATGTGATGTTTAAATTTTTTCTGGTCGTAAAGAATTCAATCAATATTTTGAACTAATTATCATTTGAATCATTATTATACCTTTTATTACTCAATCACAATAAATATTTCATTTAAATCTAATTTTCCTCACATTTAACCATCATTTAAATGGTGGTCTTTGATATGCAATCACATGCAAGAGATGAGAATATTTCATCTTCAAAGCTTGATCGAGATTTTCAGACACTCTTCTTCTTCCGCACATTCCTCATCATTTTGGACTCCAGCGCCGCTAGGATATCTTCACTGGTGCCCCTAGCACGTAATAGTGCTCGGATTTCTTCATTGGTGCTTTGTTGCTGGAGTTATCCTTTATGTTGAAATTGTTACCCGGTTTCAAAGAGAGTCCGGACCCAAAGGGGATAGCCTGCATTACTTATCCTGAGCTGAACTCCTACCCAATGGCTTTGAACAACAGAACGAACCCTGAGCTACAACACGGAGGTCCCGCGACATATCCAAAAGATTCAAAGGAACTTTCCCTCTCAAGACAAAGCTGAGTTTGGCACCTTGGAAGGCTTTATAATCTAGCCAAAGCAGACCAAAGGAGGGAGAAAGCCAAAGATCGATCCCCTTCAAAGGTGACATTAAGGGTCTATTTATAGTTTTTTTGACTTTGCCTGCCAACCGCCTTTTTGGTTTTACTATACGCGGCTCAAAGTTGGACTGTCAACAGTAAAACTCTGTTGCTTGGAAGGGGCTATTAGCAAGCCAACGGAGACATTCTGGTAAAAACATTGTTGGGTGAGTGATTCATGTCGCTGCCACTCGCCTAGTATGGAGAGTGCTTGATGAGGTTCTCACTCGCGATCACCCTGGGGTTGGGGGCGAGTGCGGGCCTAGTTACCTCACTCACCTATCCCTTGACTTGGTCCTGTGGAGAATGTGGGCCTGCGCGCCCCACTCGCCCTCATGCTACTTATGGCTCAATCCCATGTGAGCTGGGGAATTACTTCCCACACGTTAGTTTAACTCACCTTAGCCTAAAACTGCTCTCTTTACCTTGAATATCTTCTGAGGGACCCACTCGGTGAACACGAGGTTGTACACTTTCCACCTCTCCCATTCATGTTCTTCCTGACATCCACATTAAACTTGAAAGAAGGGAATGCAAGGTGATTTTTGAACCCAAAAAACACAGCTGAATGAGGAGTTCAGATCGATGGGGCAGCTTGTACTTAATTCTTCCAAGTCAGAACACTTGGCTAATTACTTAGACCAAAGAAACAGACCCCTGAGTTGTAACGAGTAGGTTTCGCCACACACTTGGAAGATCAGAGAGAGTTTCTCCTCCTTAGCCAACGCGGAGTTGGGCACCATGGAGGCACTGAGAAGCACCAAACTGTCCACCCGGAAACCACGACCAACAGTGTGGAAGCTCCAGAAAACCAGGATCAACTAGAGGACGGAAAGCCAAAAAGGAGTCCTCTCCAAAGGTGCCCTTGAGGGCCTATTTATAGTTTTCAATAATGGTCTGCAAATAGCGGAATCTCATCTTTTAGTTTTACTAAACGCAGCCCAAATTGGTCTGCCAACAACGAAACTTTGATGTTTGGAGGGGCTATTGGTAGGCTAAAATGGATTCCTTGGGAAAACACAGCTAGGCGAGCCGACCATTTCATTTCTACTCATTTGGGGGTGTGAGTGCCCGGTGAAGCGGGCACTCACCAACTTGTTAGTAGTAAACCAACTTGTCCCACTCGCCGACCGCTGGCCTCGAGACCGGGGTAAGTGTGGAACAAGTGACTCTACTCGTCCACACTCGCCTGGGGCGAGCGGAGAGGTATACCCTCCACTCGTCACTTTCACTTGCCTAAGTCTAGCTTACCATTCTAGTTTGGCCTCTTCGTAGGCAAATATGAAATTGTACAGTGATGAAGAGAGTTCGAGATTCTCTTCTTTGAGATATGTTCGCATTTTTGTTAAGATCAAGCTACTTTCCATCGAGATTGAGGGTGATCTTTGCATGCCTTTTCTTTGGAGGAAGAACAAAAATGAAATAAGGTAAATGCGTTGGCTGGAGATCAATGACAGGGGTTGCAAACGACAGATCTAATAAAGGATAATAACGTCGGTGTTTCAAACAAAAGGCAGAAAACAACAATTTCTTGAATGATATTACTGTTAGGATTGGAGGAAAAAGTAACAATATTCATCCCATAAATGAGTATAAATAGGGATAAGAGAGATACAAATAATTAGATATGAAATACGTGACTAAAGAAACAAAATAGGCCTGAGTAAATGAGCCTCTTATTATTGGCCATTGTAAAAATATGGACATGAGTATAACGTATCTAACCCCCCCCCCCCCCTCACACACACACACACACGAACTTATAATGGTAAAAATTTGAAAGGAAAAAGAGAAAATCAGCTCTTGAGATTAACTTGCGAGTTGATCAATGAGAGCTGGCGAATCATAAACTCGTCTCTGGACTGGATGAGCCTTGGAGAAGTAGTCAGCAATCTGGGAAGCAGATGGAACATGAGGCAAAGAGACAACCATGTTGAGAAATTGTTAGCAAACATAGTGATAGTCATTCTAAATGTACTTGATACCTTCATGAAAACTAGATTTAAAGCAATCTGTATAGCACAAGTGTTATCACAATAGAGTGGTGTGATGTTATAAACAATAATCTGAAGTTCTTGTAACAGTCGACAGATTCAAGTTATCTCGGCAATAGTAGGAGTCGTGACACGATATTCATCTTCAGCGCTAGATTGAGATATCACATCTTACTTCTTAGATTTACAGGAGATCAGAGAGTTACCAAAAAAGATATAGTATCTAGTAGTTGACTTGTTAGAACAATAGTGATCTTGTGCTTGTCCCATGAATGTATCACAAAGTCGAAAGAAGTGTAGCATAATGGGTGCTCCGTGGCTGTAACACAAACTGACCGAGGATATGAGCAACATGAGAGATGTCTGACCGACTGATGGTGAGATATACTAGCATTCCAAGTAATTGTCTATATCTGGAAGGAAAAATAAGATTTCTTCTTCTTAAGTACAAAGTTTTGCATTCAACTCCAAAGGGGTTGCAAGAGTGCGATCATCGATTAAGACAACCCAATCAAGGATCTAGGTAATAAGCTTTTGTTTAGATAAGATATACCCTCTAGAAAAGTGATCAACTTTAAGACCTAGACAATATCGAAGTGTTCCGAGATCTTTCTGTTCGAACTGAGCTTTAAGATGAACCTGACTTTTTGGATGTGCTAAGGGTTGCCTCCTGTGATGATAATATCATCAATATATAAAAGTATGAATGTCAGAAGAGTGGGTAAAGAGTGTTGGAACTGAGGAACTGGTAGTAAAGCCAAATGTTTGAATAATAGTGATGAATTTGGAGAACTAAGCATGTGGGGCTTGTTTGAGGTTGTAGAATGCCTTGCGAAGATGACAGACTTGTCCAGATGAATGTTGAACCCCAGGGGTGGTGTCATGTAGACATCTTCAGAAAGTTCACCATGAAGGAATGCATTTTGACATTAAGTTGAGTGATAGGCCATGAGTGAATAGAAGCAACGACTAAAATAGTGTGCATGGTTGTCATTTTTGCAACCAGAGCAAATGTATCATCATAGTCAATATCGTGTTGTTGTTGAAAACCACAAGCAATCAATCGTTCCTTATACCTGTCAATGGTGCCATCGGCAAGGGTTTTAATTTTGTAGACTCATTTACAACTGATGGGTCGAGTGCACTTTAGGGGAAAGACCAGATCCCAAGTTTTGTTTTACTTAAGGTTTGTAATTCTTCATCCATTGCATTCTACCAAATGAGTATAGATACTACCTCTTGATATGTTCGAGGTTCCCAATGATTAGAGATAGTGGAGAGAATCTTGGAGAACTGGAGTGAGAGGAGAGTAGGCCGAGACGAGTAGGAGGTTTATGAGGGCAAGTAGAGCGATGAAGAGGTGTCATAGATTGAGGTGGCTCACCATCATGCAGGTTTGGATCAGGAGTGGTGGAAGCATCTGAGTTGCAGGAGGGACTTATGAAATCATCAATAGTGTTGGGAGAGTCAGAGATGTGCAATGGAGGTGTGGATGGTTGAACTATATCAAGAAACACAAGGTCTTCAGGAGTGGATGGTCGCAATACGATAGGTGAATTAGGAAGAGCATAATATAGAAGTTGCTCATGAAAAATAACATGGGGGATATGCGCATTCAGTCGACAATAGGATCGTAGCATCTGTAGCCCTTTCATTAAGCGTTATAACCAAGAAATATGCATACCACGAAACTAGGAGAGAGTTTGTCACGTTCAATTGTCGGGAGTTTAACAAAGCACATACACCCGAAAACTTTTGGAAATGAGTAGGAGGGAGTCTTACCATAAATACGTTCATAGGGGGATATGTTTTGGATGTTGGGAGTAGGGATTTTGCTTATTAGGAAGATAATGGTAAGGACCGCTTCAGCTTAGAACTGAACATGTACTGTCAAGATGAGAAGAAGAGAGCAAGCTACCTCTAAAATGTGTCGATATCACCATTTCACTGCTTCATATGTAGCCCTTGCATTGAGGAGTAAGAGGGCATGAGTATTGAACAAGAGTTCCTTAAGATCGAAGGAACTATTGAAAATTGTTGGAGAGGTATTCTTCCCCAGAATCAGAACGTAAAGTTTTGATTTTGTGAAAAAATTAAGTAGCAATCATAGAGGTAAATTCAACATATTTGGAGAAAACATCGGCTTTAGTGATTACAGGTACAACCAAGTAACTTGAGAGAAGTCATCAATAAAAATAATATAATATAGATTGTCTCCTTTTGAAATATGGGGAGCAAGACCCCAAACATCAGTGTGAACTAAATCAAAAAGAGCAATAATAACAGAGTTACTAGAAGAAAAAGAAGAGACAATCTGATGTCCTCAAATACAATGAATACATGGATTCAGCGCAGTAGTAGAAGTGTTCCCAAGAGCACCAGAGGAGGCAAAAAGTTGAAGTTGAAGGAGCGATATGTGAGTAAGACGTCGATGCTAGAGATCACACAAAGAGATAATGGATAAGACAATCATATGCACAATGATAGATATCAGACGTAGCGGAAGGTGCATACTGGTAATGTAATACAGACCATTATGGCGTTGACCCTTACCAACAACTTTCCTCACTGAGAATTCTCTATCAGGAAAGTGGAAGCATTAAAAAAGAAAAAAATTTTAGTCAGTAATTTGAGAAATAGATACAAGATTTATGGTCAGACGAGAGATATGATAAACATCAGGGATTGTAAACAGGGAGTGGGCTTGGAGGTGTACACGACCCAAAATGGGAAGTAAGATGTCATCGACCACACAGATAGATGAGGGGGAGAGAAGAAGAAGAAAGGAGATGTGTTTATCATCATTAATCATATGATAGAAAGCATCTAAGTTCAATATCCAAGAGCTAGAAGAAATACCTGCGACGACAACAATAAAGGAGGATCTAGGCTCAGAGGGAGAGTTGAAGACATGCATCATGGCCAGAAGTTGTTGCATTTACACATCAGTGAAGTCAGAGGATTGATCTATCAGAACAACTTGGGATGTGGAGCAACTGGGAAACCAGTGACCAACAGCTTCCTGAGTCTTGCGGTTGGTAAGAGAATGACATTTGTGGGTACTGGGATTTTTGTGACGCTTATGATAGTTGCACCATTTCTATCCCGAGGAACCAGGGACGTGTTTGTTGGACTTCAGAGAAGGATGAGCGACCAAAACCACAATAGAGGACTCCAAGTGGGAACCAAACTCAAGGGCAAGACGACGATTTTCTTCGATGACAAGTTCATTGATAGCAACAACCATAGAGGGCGTTGTAGAATCCCGAAGAAGAATGCCAGTGAAAGTCTTAAATTCATGTCAGAGATGCATGAGAAGCTGCAACAGCCTTCGATGGTCATAAAGAGCGAGATACTGCCGGTAGAAGGGAATAATAACACTAGGAAGAGGCGTAGGCTCCATGATGCTGAACGGATTCCAAATATTAAGCATAGTAGCATGATACTGATGAATAAAGAGATTCTACTAACGAGTGGACTGGATGGTCTACAGAAGCTGGAACTCATGAGCACTGTTAGTGAGAGTAAAGTATGTGCAGAGATGATTACACATATAGGTCGCGTTGTCATAGGGTTCAAGTTGGAGCATGATGGAGGAAACAAACTGAAGGATGACATCAACTGCGTGATCCTCATCATAGGTCTAAGTATCAAGGCGAGTAAGATACGTTTGTTCTGCGGTTTTGTCTACTTTATCAGTGACCAAAAGAGTTGACTTCGGGATAGTGCCATCAATATATTCCCAAAGACGACAGCTTCGGAGATGACTTTTAACTGCTAAGGACTAGATTCGATAGTTTGTACCATCAAGGATATTACGTAAATGCAACTTGAATTTCAGCGTGTGGTTGGCCATAAAGACAAGACAAAAACCAGAGCGAATGCCATGACCTATATTTTCTCAATATTTATATATTATCAGAGTAAGAGAAAATATACATCATGATGTCACGCCATGCAGGGGACAACTGCAGTCACTCAGGCAAAACCATTTATTTTCAAAAAAGACATGTATTTTATGTTTAAAAAACATAATTTAAATTTTCAAAGATTGTGTCTCTCGGTTCAGTGAATCAACTAGTACACAAGTAAGAAAAATATATACACAGTGGAAAAAATGCATAGCTTACTTCATTTTATCCTACATAAGCATGAGGACCCAACAAACATATTAATGTTGTGCAAGTATCTAAATCTAATATAGGTAAAAAAAGAGTTTATAATCTTTAAAGTAGAATGACTTTTGGTTGAAAGAAATATTATGAATTTAAGCTAGAATGCAATTTTTATTTTTAGAATATCTAACATGCATCTAAACATAAAATATTCTCAGAGAGTATGGTAATGACCAGTAAGTAAAAACAAAAAAACTAGCAAGTAGTCTATCATCTGCAAATAAAAGTTATGAGCATCAACAACCTAAAACGAACTTACATGAACAAAGCAAAAGTCTAATCTGAAGCAGAAATAATAACTACCTCTCAGAAAGAGGGGAAAGCAACAACCACTACAAGCAAGACTAGAATCACCAGCTCTAACCACTCAGAATGCTACTGCTCGAAGCATGAGACATTCAAAAGAAAAGAACGTCTCAACAAAGAATAAGCAAGAGACAGCTAGAACCAATAATCATAAATTTATTCAACTTAAACAGGATTACCATCACAACAAGGTTGACTGTTATTGAACAAAGTCACAAAAAATATAGAATATAGATAACTAATTCAGCAAGCATTAATTATAAGAAAAACTTGCTTTAAATGTAACAAGGATCTATCTTATAATTTTATAGATATATATGAATAAATGGGACAGATCAGCTTGAGAAAGTGCAACATTAACACCGATCATAAATTGACACTGAGGTGGTGGCTCAAATTCAACCATAACCATCAGTCCAAATCATCACAAAAAGACACCATGCTAGTGGCTATCTTTCCAACATAACCAAACAGTACAAAATATCATAGAATGACATTATGGTGGTGACTGTCTTTTCAACACAACCCAACAATCCAAAACAAAGTCACATGTATAATGATTCACAAACAGGCATTGTGATGGCGGCTCAGTACACTAATGCTCACAGTCCAACCAATATCATAAAACATGTACCTTGATGGTGGCATCTTTTCAATCCACACCAACTGAAAACCAAATGTCAAGAATTTGGAAAAGATCGACAAATGAGTTCCTAAGTAGAAGATGCACGTATTTTTTTTGGAAATTTTTAACTATGCAGTCGATGCAGCTGATGCAGTCGACAAATGACTTAGATGAAAATTCTGAACTATGCAATCGATGTAGTCGGCAAATGACTTAGATGAAAATTCTGAACTATGCAGTCAATGCAGTCCGCAAATGACTTAGATGAAAATTCTGAATTATACAGTCGATGCATTCAACAAATGACTTAGATGAAAATTTTGAACCATGCAGTCGATGCATCTGATGTAGTAGACAAATGAATTAGATGGAAATTCTAAACCACGCAGTCGATGCAACTGATGCAGTCGACAGATGACTTAGATGAAAATTTTAAACCAAGCAGTTTATACAGCCGATGCAGTTGACCAACGATTTAATGCAATTTTTGAACTATTCAGTCTATGCAGTCGATAAAAGAGAAATAGACTTAAATTGTGCATGAAATTCTAAGCAGTAAACTTAGCAAAATTTCTAGAGGGAAAAAAGAAATTATCAAGGTATTACCAACCATACATGACTAATTACTAGAAGAAGAAATAGAAATATAAAAAGGACATGATATGGGGGAAAACCACCACTTGCCTCAACTTTTCCACTAGGTTTTTGGCCTTTCAAGCTCTCTACGCCGAGGATTGGCCCAAACTAGGGCTTGACAAGAAAATCTATATATGAAGATTTGACAAAAAACAATAATTAAGGCTGCTTACCCTAACGTTAAAACTCTACGAAATGAAAAATACTTACCATGCATGAGAAGAGTTCGACGAGAGCTTTTCAAATCTAGGTTCTGTCGCGAATTTTGAGCACCGGAGTGCCCAAACAGCGGTTGAAAAGCTTCAGGAGAAAAGTTCTCCACCTCTCTCACTCTCTCTGGTTTTAAGTTTGCTTGAGGAAGAAAGTCTTTGGAAAGCTAATAATACAGTTGACCCCCCTTTAATATAATTAAAGAATGGATCAATTTCCAAGAGAAGACTTTTAATTTATTTTGTTAACATTTCCATTCATTTCATTTTTTTTATCTGATTTAAATTTCCAAGACAAGAATTTCTTTTATATGGCAGAACTCTCATTATTTTAAATAATTAAATATTAAATTTTCAATTAGCGACCAGAGACTAAACCCGCACTGAATCCGTAGAAAAATGCACTAGCGACGACGCTCCATTAACTCCGCGTTAACGTAACACCATTACTCCAAAATTATCCAAATTGAAAATTAAAATTAATTATCAAAAATTTAGGAGCGTTACAGTCACCATCCCTAAAAAGAAGTTTCGTCCCGCAAGTTAGAGTGTAATGCAAACATAAATGACAAAAGATGTAACATCCAGTAATTACGTAATCATTTTTAGTCTTAAGTAATGTTGATTATGAACTAATAATCATGTTAGGCGTTTAATTATTAAATAGAGCATAATCTTAGAAAACAGAGTCCACAATTATGAGAAGGTTGGAAAACCTATAAATCAACATATTATTTGTCAAAACCGGAATTCGTGAGAAGACACATTTTTTGGTGTAATCAGTGCGAATTTTAAGAAATCAACACGAATTTCGTGAAAACATGGTCCTCCATTTGACTCAGCACATCAAAATACATATGAATAGACATTATTTGTCGAAATCGGAGTTCGTGAGAAAACGCACGGTTTGCGGTGCAACTGGTGCGAATTTTAAACAATCAACATAAATTTCGAGAAAGTGGTGTCCACCACTAGACTCAGCACATCGAATTACATATGAATCGACATATTATTTGTCGAAATCGGAGTTTGTAAGAAAAAGTGCATTATTCGATGCAACTGATATAAATTTCAAGAAACTGAATCTTCCAATACACTTAGAATATTGAATTCTATTGAAATACATATTTTATTTGTCAAAATCAAAGCACGTATGAAAAAAGGGCATTTTGGGCAATAACCGCTCAAAATTTGGTAAAATAGAGGCCACAAGCGGGTCTGAAACAACAAAAAACTCTAAGTGGGGTCCTTTTGAAATTTTTCGGGACCTAAAAAGAAGACAGAAGGACCAAAAACACGAGAGTCGCCACATGGCAGCTTCTGCACCATGTGGCAGGAGTTAGCGCCACGTGGCGGCCACCTGGAGAGCAAGCGTCCACATGGCGCCTGCCAAATTGGCGGGCCATGCACTAGCACACACCAGAAGCGTGCAGGCCACGCGCGGGTAGCATGGCGGCCCGCCAATGGCCAAAGCGGCGGGTTGGGCACACACCTAACCGTTCCCAACACGTGGCTGGCCCGGATCGATGGGCTCCACGTGGCGCCTGTACGGGCCACGTGTCGCCCATCTGTGAGCCTGAAAGCAATGTTTTGTCTCTTTAGGGTATTTTCGCATTTTTGGGAGCTACATAACTCGGATTGAGTCGATTTTGGTGGCGTTGTGAAGCCCTTATAAATACCCACCTAATGAATTATTGAACTCACTCCTATTCCCCTTCAGTGTTCGAGAAATTGAGAGAGAAGGTGTTAGGGAGGAGAGAGAGTTTTCGATCGCTGCAAAACTTTTGGGGAAACTTCGGGAGGGGCTTGAGAGCTGATTTTTGGCATTTTCTTGTGGCGAAGTATTCTGGGTGCTGCGAAAGCGACGTAAATATATCATTTTTGTGCGAGCACGCAAGTAATTGCCGGAGTGCTGTCGGATTTCTGTCAAAGCACCGACCTCAACTTTTGGAGCGTGAAGATTGAGGTAGGTGAAAAATATTACAGTATTTATGTCTTATTAGTTATTATTTTTCATAACTTTTGCGGGTAATTTTTCTACCTAGATGCTGCCAAAATAATTGTGATATACTAGGCATGACAAAAAGTTGAGTCGCTTGTATTCAAGTGATAATGATGCTCTGAGTTGTAGGTTGCATGCATATTAATAATACGAAAATGATACACAAATTATTGTGCTAAATATACTATTTAATAATTTATTTACGCACGCAAATTATCATGAGGTCGAATCAATACTTCAGCCAAGTGAGGTCTTTTACGACTAAACTGATCTCGGATAGTTACGACTAATGTGGATAATTTGAGTTCTGTCGGTGCACAATATTATGAAAAAGATTTGTACTAATAGTGGAAATAATTATGCGCGCAAAATTATTTTGAGGTCGGACCAGTGTTATTATAAGATCGGTCAACTATGGTCGTTTACGATTAGACTGATCCCCGGGTAATAATTGACATATTGCGGCAAACAAAGATATTTTATGATGCGATGTGCAAATATGATGATTATTATAAATATTATTATTATATTGTGTGGTGATGTGTACTAGTATGCTAGCCCAATACCTGGCTCGATGGATATAAGAGGGTAATGCTCTCTAAAAATTGTATTGTGGTCTTGTTCGTGGACACGTAAATTAGAGGGAGTAGCGCTCTCTAAAGACTATTTTGTGGTCTAGTTCCAGATGTATATTGTGTGAGCTGAACCCATGTCGATGGATTCACTATTTGCACAACGTGACAGGTCATAACTGAGCCTGAAAAGGCAGTGTGTTTTCGGTTAGGCCAACCGGTGTACTATAAGCACTAACTAATAAATGAGCTATTTTCTATAAGAAATATATATTTGAAAAAAAAACAAAAATATTTGTTGGTATGCTTAACTTGTTTACTGTTTCTGCTAAACTACTCTGCTTATATAATTTGCAATGTATACATAAATATTGTGGTTATTCCAGAGGTGAGCAAGCAAAGATGCTCACCAACCTACTAATATTTTTAGGTAACTATGAAGATGCAGGCGAAAGAACACAGAGAGTAAGACTACTATACATTATATAGTATAAAAAAATGTAAAGGCAAAATACATATGCATGTGTGACAAGTTTTACATGTAAAATATTAAAATATCAATAAAATATTTTTATTTCTTGCACTTGCTCTGTGTACTGTGAAAGATCCAAACCACATTACTGTTTTCGGCTCGTTAAATCGAGCTTATCGGATCAGAGTGTGATAGGTTGGTATCAGAGGGAGGTTACACAGTTAGAGCAGAAATAAGTAAAACTGTAGGACTAGACCCCCTGAACATAAGCTAGTCAACTTGAGTGGCGTAGACGGAATTAAGAACGGGGCTAAGACAAGTATAATAAAGCATTTTTCTTGCGAACTTGAAATGCAAGTTGTCTAATTGGTGTTTAGGAAAGTGGTTAGAGGTAAGCTAGTATCTCTCGAAAGGAAGGTGATATATAACGGTACATAGTGCGACCACTGACCTTACGCTTACCTGGTCAATGGACTTCTTAAACTAGAAATTGTGAGCCAATCATGAAATCTAAAGTAATTAAATGTGTGGGTTTCAAGCGTATATAGCTCCAAATTGTTTGGAAACCTAAGACCCTTTGTTTTTATTTCAGAAATGGCGGAGGGACTTACTGAATCATTTATTTTTGAGCAAACTAATGTTAGTAGTCACCTACAAGGACTACCTGCCCTTACCACTTAGTACAAAACTGGATGTTGTCACCCAATTAGTTGCAATGCTGGCAGAAGTGTTGTAGCGAGGGGCAGCTACACCCATTGTTCGAGTACCTGATGCTGATTTAGGACGACACGTAAGATAGATGAAGTTCTTTTTACGAGTAAGTCTACCAAAGTTCTCAGGAACAACCAACCCACTGGTTGCAGAAGGATGGCTTCGCCAAGTCGAGCGGGTCTTTGAGGGCATTGAATACCTAGAGGAGAAGAGAGCTGTGTTGATCGAATTCATTTTAGAGAAAGATGTTGAAGCTTGGTGAGATAATTACAAACACATTGAGCTACATGGGAGAAAAGCGACAAATATCTCTTGGTAGGAGTTTGACTGCGGATTTCAAAATTGGTATTTGCCAATGTCGGCCCGCCAAAAGATGGAGCAGTTTGCGCAACTAACCTAAGGAAACCTTTCTGTGACGGAATACAAGGCAAAATTCGCTTTTATTCTTCGTCACATGCCCGATGTTGTGGGATTAATAGAGCAGCAATTCTTCCTCCTGCGACGTGGATTACACGAGTCAAATCAAACCATATTATTGCCCTCGGAGTTTCACGATTATCACTTTCTCGTCAAAGCAACACGGCGAGTTGAGGAGAGCCAGAAATCTCTACTAGATCAACAAATGGGCAATAAAAGGAAGAATCAAGAGTTTGGTAATAAGGATCGGGGGAAGCTTTAAAGTAACAATAACAATAAGAATAAAGACTTTTCAAGCTGCCCAAAGTACAATAAAAAGCATCGAGGGGTCTGCTAGGAGGATAAAAAGGACAACACATGATATCTTTGCCACCAGTCAGGGCATCGCATTGTGAATTGCCCAATGAAGAAAGGGAATGAAGGCCAAGCAAATGGGAGGCCACAACAGCAGGCCCCCGCTTAACCTCGGATCTATGAGATGAATAGAGAAGTGACAAGAGAAGCAAATAACATCGTCGTAGGTACTCTAATGTTTGAGAATATTCCTATCACTACATTATTTGATTCTGGCACGACACACTCATTCATATCAGATGCAATAATTAATCAAATTGAGTTAAAAAAGCAAAGCTTAAAAAAACATGCATGCATAAGCCTTCCCAATGATGAGATGGTTTAAGTATGAGAGTACGTATATGGAGATATAATAATAAGAGAGCGAAGCTTTGAGGCCGATCTGTTAATCTTTCCTCTCAACAATTTTGACATCATTTTGGGGATGGATTGGTTAACCAAGCATCAAGCTACGATTGATTGTGCTAAAAAGAAGATAACCTTCCGACAACGAAGAAAACTCACTTTCAGATTTTGTGCTGAGGGTGAAATATCTGATTGTACAACCCTGTGTCCGGCGAGCAAGATCACCAGGGGGCGGGCAGATCAGGCTAGGAGCAGCAGGCGAGCTCGGCAGCGGCAGGGGCATGGCTGAGCTCGGCAAACGTCGGCCAGAGATCGTCGATCGGCGACCCCGAGCTCGGCATTCGCCGAGCGGGCTGCAACTTGCGCCCTCGCAGTGGAGCTCGGCAGCAGTGGGCGAGCAGAGCACGCCGGGGTGACCAGAGCTCCCAGCTCGCCTGGGTGTCAGAGGTACTTTTTACTGTTTTACCCCTGCTGGTCTGCCCATAACCCTTCAAAACAGCGGAATTTGGCTGTTGGCAGACCCAGCAGAGGGTTTTCTGGTAATTTCAGGTCAATTATTTTGGTTATTGGCAGTCCGCATTTCAAAAGCTATAAATAGGACCCAAGGGGTACCCCAGAAAGCAGGCTCTTCCCTGTACTCCTCCCCCCAAAATCTTCAAGTGCTTTCTGAGGGTACCTTAGCTCGGCTTCAGGCTAAGGAGGGGAAGCGCTCTGAGATCTTCCGGGTTTGTGGTGGGACCTCCCTGCCGAGCCCTTGGGTCTGTTTCTCCTTGCTTTGTTGTTTTTCTTGCAGGAGCGAAGTAGGCGCGAGACCACCCCTTTACCCAAGGGCGAGCTCCACAGGAAGTCGGGTTCCGATTTCAACATTTTGGTGTGGTGAGCGTGGACAGTGGTCAGTGCAGAAAAGCTCCCGCGAGCTCAATGACGGGATAAGGATCCGACAGGCCGAGCTCGCCGCCCCCCCCGCCTCTTGAAACGATGGGAATGTTTGAAGACTTCAGAAACGAGATGCTGACTCTGGTCAAGTTCGCACTCGGCACGCGGGCCGAGTGCTCGACTCCGGCAATCCAGATCGCGGCTGCCCCCTCCTTGGGCGAGGACGCTCCCGGCAGGCGAGCTGGGAAGGAAGTGGCCGAGGAAGGCCGAGGGTGCGAGCTCCCCGGGCGCGAGCTCTTCCCCGGCTCGACAGGCCGAGGTCGCTTCGGCGAGCTGGGCTCACGAGACTCGCCAGCTCGCCCAATGGGGGGAGAGAGCCCTTTCAGCGAGCTGGTCTCTTCAGCTCCAGTTCCAGATGAGTTCAGGGAGCCCGAGATGTCCTATTACACTGGGAAGGGAGACCCGGTCCAGCATGTCCAATGGTTCGAGGACGTGATCTCCATCCGTCAGATGTCGGACGGATTCAAGTGCCGACTCTTCTCCATCACCCTTCGGGAAAAGGCGAGAGAGTGGTTCCACCAGCTACCGGCCAACTCCATCTACTGCTTCGAGGACCTGCGCCGAGGATTCATGCTGAGATTCCCCACCTCGAAGAAGAGGAAGAAGGAGTCCGAGTCTTTGTTTCACATTAAGCAGGGGGTGAACGAGACGTTGGGGAGCTACGTGGACCGATTTCAGGAGGAGGTTACTCAGGTTCAGGAAATGTCGGGCCATAGTCTGATGATGGCCTTTACCCTGGGCCTGCAGCAGGGTTTCTTCCGAATGGAGCTGAAAAGAGTTCCTCCCCTCTCCTATGAGGAGTTGATGGAGAGGGCGGCGAGAGAGGTCGACGGGGAGGCGTCGAACCCGGAGTTTGCAAGGAAGTTGGCCACGTGGGCCACAGAGGAAGAGAGGGAGTCAAAGGGAGGAAGAAGACAGGAGGAGAGAAGAGGGGAGTCCAGGCAGAGGGAGCAGAGGCAGCTCCAAGGGCCGCAGCAGCCGGGGTGGAGGCGTCAGGAGCCCGACCGTCGGTTGGGCTGGAGGCCTGAGTGGCAGGGGCAGGGGCCACAGAGAGGGAACTTCAGAAGGGGTCACTTTCAGGGGAGGCAAGACCAGTTCCACCCCCCGGGCTGGAGGCAGGGCCAGAGGCCCCGGCTCCCCGATCAAGAAGAGGCCATGGCCATAGCCTTGGGGGCCAGGAGAGGAGTGTGGAGGAGGAGGAGAAGAGAGGTCAGGGTGGAACTACCCTATTGCGACTTCCATCAGGAAGAGGGGCATGCAACGGCCACCTGTCCGGAGTTCCTCGAGATGAGGGGGAATAGGGAGCAGCATCAGCAACAAGGGAGACAGGAAGTAAGGATTGAGGAGGTCCTGCCTCGGGCAGAGGAGGATCGTTGCGAAGACCGGGTGGATGTGGGGACCCGAGGGGGGATCAGGGTGATCCACGGGGGAGTAGGGATCGAGGCTTCCCGCAAGGCCAGTCTCCACACCATGTACCGGCGGAGCGTCGCCTCCACGTCCCAAACCCCACCCCCGGAGGAGAGGATCACTTTCTCCAGGAGAGACATGCCAGACCACGAGGATCCGTTCTGTGATGCGCTAGTCATCAAGGCGGCCATCGAGAACTTCACCGTCTCTTGGATCCTCGTGGACAACGGGAGTTCCGTCAACGTCGTCTTCAAAAAGGCGTTCGACGCGATGAGGGTGGAGGTCAAGAGGGTGTTGGCCTCAGACGGGCCCTTGTTCGGGTTTTCAGGAGAAAGGAAGGAAGTAGAAGGAGGAGTTGGACTCCATGTCACCTTGGGGGGGGGGGGGGCAGTCCCGAAACTGCAAGTTCGTCATTGTGGACGCCCCCAACAGCTACAGCGCCATCTTCGGGAGGCCCCTTATCAGCGCCTTCCGATGCGTCCCCTCATCTTTCCATCAGTGCTTGAAGTTCAACGCTGAGGGGGTTCAGGTCAGGGTTAGGGGGGACCCAAAGGTGGCGCGGGAGTGTTATGTCACTGCGGTGAACACCATATCCTGGCTGGAGGGAGCCGAGGAGATGGGGCGAAGGATGGAGGAGGTCGAGCAGGAAGTAGGAGGGGAGGAGCTGGGAGTGAGGGACTGCGCAGAGGAGGCGGCAGGAGGAGATCTGGAGGAGGTGACCGAGGTGAGGGCCGTGGGAGGAGAGATAGAGGTAGAGGTCCCCGTTCCGGAGGAAGGGGATGCTGAAGGATGGGGGGAGCAATCCAGGCTGGAGGCAGCAGAGGAAGTGGTGGAGCTGGAGGTGCTCACCCGAGGAGGAAGGATGGAAAAGATCCGCGTCAGCGGGGGGTTGACCCCGGAGGACCAAGGCAGGATGCTGGAGTGCATCCAGAAGAATGTGGACATCTTCGCCTGGAACGCCGCGGAGATGCCGGGGGTTGACGCGGATGTGGCTTGCCACCGCCTCAACCTGGACCCGGGAACACGCCCCATTCAGCAGAAGAAGAGGTCCACTGCGGACAAGCTGGCAGAGCCCGTCAGGGAGGAGGTAGCAAAACTCCTCAAGGCCGGCTTTGTATCTGAGATTCAGTACCCCGGCTGGGTCTCCAACGTGGTTATGGTTAAAAAAGGGGACGGCCGATGGAGGATGTGTATCGACTTTTCCTTACTTAATAAAACTTGGCCTAAGGATTGTTACCCTTTGTCTCGGATCGACGCGCTGGTTGACTCAGACGTCGGTTTTTATGTAATGAGTTTTTTAGATGCTTTTTCAGGTTATCACCAGATCAGGATGCACCCCCCAGACATCAAGGATGTCTCGTTCATCACAGGGGATGGATGCTACTGCTACAGGATGATGCCCTTTGGGCTGAAGAATGTTGGGGCTACCTACCAGAAAATGATGGACAGGGTCTTCGAGGAGCAGAGGGGAAGGAATTTGGAGGTGTATGTAGATGACCTCATGATCAAAAGCCGGGATGTGGACTCCCACCTCCGGGACCTGGAGGAGACCTTCGCTACCCTGAGCAAATACAAGATGCGATTGAATCCACTGAAATGTATCTTTGGGGCCAGCAGGGGAAAGTTCTTGGGGCACCTCCTCACCCCCGCAGGGGTCGAGCCAAATCCAGACAAGGTCAAAGCTATCTTAGAGCTGGGGTCCCCGCGGAACGCAAAGGAGGTCCAGCGACTGACAGGAAAGCTAGCAGGGCTGAGTCGCTTCCTTTCACGGGCAGGAGAAAAGTGCTCCCCCTTCTTCAAAACGCTAAGGGGAGGTCAGAGGTTTGAATGGACCAAGGAGTGTGAAGAGGCATTCCAGGCCCTCAAGGTGCAGTTGACACAGGCCCCGTTACTCCAAGGGCCGAAGGAGGGGGAGGACCTGTTCTTATATCTGGGGGTCGGGACAGAGGCCTTGAGCTCGGTGTTAGTTCGTGAAGAAGGGAAGATGCAGCTCCCAATTTATTACGTGAGCCAGGTCCCGAGGAAGGCCGAGCTCAGGTATCCGATTTTAGAAAAGCTAGCCTTCGCACTGATCATCTCGGCTCGGAGGCTGCGGCCTTACTTCCAGGCACACTCAATCCGAGTGGTGACCGACCACCCCCTCCGCAACATCTTCGAGGGGGTGGAGCATTCAGGCAGGTTGGCCAAGTGGTCGGTAGAGATGAGCGAGTTCGACGTCTCCTTCGTTCCGCGGCTCTCAATCAAAGCTCAGACAATGGCCGACTTTCTTGCTGACTATGTGCTTGAAGTGGCGGAGGAAGAGATCACTCGCCCGGCCCCTTGGAAGGTGAGGGTGGATGGAGCCTCGGGAAGACATTCCTTAGGAGTAGGGGTGATCCTAGAAAGCCCTCAAGGGACCCGAATCGAGCAGACTATGGTGGTACACTTTCCCATTACCAACAACCAGGCCGAGTACGAGGCCGTGATAGCGGGACTTCGCCTGGCCAGGGAGCTTGGAGTGTCGGATATGGAGGTCCTCACGGACTCCATGGTAGTAGCCTCCCAAATCACCGGGGAGTTCGAGGCAAGGGAGCCCACCCTGCGGTCATACTTGGCCAAAGTAAAGGGGATCATTGGCACTTTTCAAACTTTCACCATCCGACATGTGCCCAGGGAAGAGAATGAGCAAGCCGATCAGCTGGCAAAGCGCGGTCCCCAGGCGGGGGGCACCATCACCGACCTGTTCCGCCCCTCCATCGAAGAAGGAGAGCTCATGGAAATCGATCAACAAACTTCGTGGATGGATCCAGTCATGGCTTTCCTCTCCACGGGGGAGTATCCGGAGGGGGTATATAAGAAGAAATTGAGGCACAAGTCAGCATATTACCTCCTCCAGGACGGGCAGTTATACAGGAAAACCCTCTCAGGGATGCTGGCTCGCTGTGTGACCGAGGGCGAAGTACGGAGGATCTTGGAGGAAGTCCACTCCGGGGAATGTGGAAGTCACTCCGGGAGTCAGACCCTGGAAGGGAGGATAGTCAGGCAAGGGTATTTCTGGCCCACCCTAGGCCGAGACGCCGCAGAGTTCGCAAGAAGATGTCATAAGTGCCAGATGTTTGCCCCTCTCCAGCTGCAGCCGGCCCAGCGACTCAGAAGTATCACGGCCCCATGGCCCTTCGCAATTTGGGGAATGGACTTGGTTGGACCATTCCCCCAAGCCAGCGGTCAGAGAAGGTTCCTCCTGGTAATGATTGACTACTTCTCAAAATGGATGGAGGTGAAGGCGTTGGCCAAGGTGACCTCCCAGGTGATCAGGAACTTTATTTGGGGAGAGATCATCTGTCGCCATGGGCTGCCCCAGGCCATCGTCACGGACAATGGGCCCCAGTTCGCCAGTGCCGAGTTCACCAGCTTCTGCGAGCAGCTTGGTATCGACCTCAGGTTCGCCTCGGTCCATCACCCCAGGAGTAACGGGCAGGTGGAGGCCGCGAACAAGATCATCGTCAACCTCCTCAAAAAGAAGGTGGAGAATCTGAAGGGGAGCTGGGTGGAGCAGCTTCCTGCAGTTCTTTGGGCCCTAAGGACCACCCCCAACACGGCTACGGGAGAGACCCCCTTCAAACTCTCCCACGGGTGCGAGGCAGTGCTCCCCATAGAATTCGAAGTCCAAACACCGCGAGTCGTGGCGGCAAAAGAAGGCCGTGAGGAGTGGCCAGCAGAGAATGAGGAGGGACTGAGGCTCTCCCTTGACATGGTGGAAGAGGTTAGGGACCTTTCCGCTATCCGACAGGAGGAGGTAAAAAGAAGGATGGCCAAGTACTTTGACAAGCATGTCAGGGTCAAGCAGTTCGTGGAAGGGGACTTGGTACTAAAGAAAGTAGATGCAGCAGGGAGGTCAGCATCCGTGGGGAAGCTCAATCCCAGCTGGGAGCGACCATTCATTGTAAAGTTAGCCTTGGGGTCAGGGGGCTATCGACTCCAAAATGTAGAGGGCGAGACCCTGAGTCTCACCTGGAGTGGTGACGACCTCAAACGATTTTTCCCCTGAAATATGTAAGCAGCACTTTGATTATAATAAATTCCCTCAAGCTCTCTGATATTGTTGTAACTAGCCTGCATGGTGGAATGTGATGTATTTTGGACCACGAGCAGATCCCGCTGTCAGGCTCTCACCTAGCTGGCAGGGCTGGAAGTCACTCGATGGTGGTAGTAGCGGACCCCGAGCAGATCCCGCTGTCAGGCTCTCACCTAGCTGACAGAGCTGGAAGTCACTCGGTGTCATCCTTGGCCTCGAGCAGATCCCGCTGTTAGGCTCTCACCTAGCTGGCAGAGCTGGAAGTCACTCGATGGTGGTAGTAGCGGACCCCGAGCAGATCCCGCTGTCAGGCTCTCACCTAGCTAGCAGGGCTGGAAGTCACTCGGTGTCATCCTTGGCCTCGAGCAGATCTCGCTGTCAGGCTCTCACCTACCTGGCAGGGCTGGAAGTCACTCGGTGTCATCCTTGGCCTCGAGCAGATCCCGCTGTCAGGCTCTCACCTAGCTGGCAGGGCTGGAAGTCACTCGGTGTCATCCTTGGCCTCGAGCAGATCCCGTTGTCAGGCTCTCACCTAGCTGGCAGGGCTGGAAGTCACTCGATGGTGGTAGTAGCGGACCCCGAGCAGATCCCGCTGTCAGGCTCTCACCTAGCTGGCAGGGCTGGAAGTCACTCGGTGTCATCCTTGGCCTCGAGCAGATCCCGCTGTCAGGCTCTCACCTAGCTGGCAGGGCTGGAAGTCACTCGATGGTGGTAGTAGCGGACCCCGAGCAGATCCCGCTGTCAGGCTCTCGCCTAGCTGGCAGGGCTGGAAGTCACTCTGTGTCATCCTTGGCCTCGAGCAGATCCCGCTGTCAGGCTCTCACCTAGCTGGCAGGGCTGGAAGTCACTCGATGGTGGTAGTAGCGGACCCCGAGCAGATCCCGCTGTCAGGCTCTCACCTAGCTGGCAGGGCTGGAAGTCACTCAGTGTCATCCTTGGCCTCGAGCATATCCTGCTGTCAGGCTCTCACCTAGCTGGCAGTGCTGGAAGTCACTCGATGGTGGTAGTAGCGGACCTCGAGCAGATCCCGCTGTCAGGCTCTCACCTAGCTGGCAGGGCTGGAAGTCACTCGGTGTCATCCTTGGCCTCGAGCAGATCCCGCCGTCAGGCTCTCACCTAGCTGGTAGGGCTGGAAGTCACTCGATGGTGGTAGTAGCGGACCCCGAGCAGATCCCGCTGTCAGGCTCTCACCTAGCTGGCAGGGCTGGAAGTCACTCGGTGTCATCTTTGGCCTCGAGCAGATCCCGCTGTCAGGCTCTCACCTAGCTGGAGGGCTGGAAGTCACTCGATGGTGGTAGTAGCGGACCCCGAGCAGATCCCGCTGTCAGGCTCTCACCTAGCTGGCAGGGCTGGAAGTCACTCGGTGTCATCCTTGGCCTCGAGCAGATCCCGCTGTCAGGCTCTCACCTAGCTGGCAGGGCTGGAAGTCACTCGATGGTGGTAGTAGCGGACCCCGAGCAGATCCCGCTGTCAGGCTCTCACCTAGCTGGCAGGGCTGGAAGTCACTCGGTGTCATCCTTGGCCTCGAGCAGATCCCGCTGTCAGGCTCTCACCTAGCTGGCAGGGCTGGAAGTCACTCGATGGTGGTAATAGTGGACCCCGAGCAGATCCCGCTGTCAGGCTCTCACCTAGCTGGCAGGGCCGGAGGTCAATCGATGGTGTCGGCCTTGAAGTCGTCAGGTACAGGCCAAAGTCTATGGCAGGGAGCCAAGGGGAAGGGTCCTGTCGGGGCGAGCTCGGGCTCGGCAAACTCAGCTCGGCACAATCAAGAAGGCAAGTCGGGCTAGAGGGCTCTGCATGGGCGAGTTCGGGCTCGTCATTTCCGGCTCGGCATTGGTGAGTAGGCCGCAAGCCCGGGCCTCGTCAAAGGAAGACAAGCCAGACCGGGGCATCTCGCCCCCTTGGCCCATTACACTTCAAAAAATTTCTTCTTCGACGGGCACAACCTGGATGGCTCGCGTGCGAGCAATAGTGGCGTGATAAGGGCGGGGAGCAACCCGCCGCGAAATCGTTTGGGGCTCGGCGAACACTCAAAACGCGTCTCGCTCGCGTGCACGCTCTCATAATCACTCTACTCGCGGAACCTGTCTCTGCGAGGTCGCGGGAGGAAGCACTCGCATACATTCAGAACACAACAAGCATAGTAAAGAAAGGAAATGACACCGGTATGATCAAAAAACTTTCATTGTTTACAAAGTTACAGGGAGCTCGCCTCAGCGAGTAATCAAAAAAGAGAGAAAAAAGAAAATACAAGGCTATCCGCTGGCCTCGCCCCCTCCGCCGGGCTGGTCCTCGCCGTCGCCCGAAGGATCCTGGAAGCTCTTCCCGAACATTGCATGCAGGCTATCTTCCTTCTCGCTGGGCGGCGTCGCCGGAAACAGACTCGGCATCAGGTCCCGAGCAGAGATCCCCCCGCACCCTTCCACCAGCACCCCGGAGTCCTTCATCATTGAGAGGGTGCACTCGGCGGTCTGGATTGAGTTGATCCGCAGTCTTTCGACGAGGTCGGCCTCGCCGAAGATACGCGGGCTCTTGTAGGGGAGTGTGGGATCGATGTCATGCGATGGAAAGAAGATCTCCGCCTGGCGACGCACCTCGCTGAGAAGGTGCTGGTTCTCCCCCTTCAGCTTCGCGTTCGCGCCCTCCAGCTCGCCAAGGCGTGCGCGCAGTCGGCCGATCTCCTCCCCTTGCTCGGCGTTGCGAGCCTGGAGCTCCCCAGCAGCGTCGGCATCCGCGGCCAGTTGCGCGCGCAGCTGGCTGACCTCCTCCCCCAGCTCAGTGTTGCGAGCCTGAAGCTCGCCCGCCGCCTTGGCATCCTGGAAAAAAGCCCATTTAGCAGCAACACAAAGCTTTCTAAGTAAAAGAGAGCAGCGCTTGAAACTTACCAACCCGCCGGCAGTTTGGGCGAGTAGACCCTCCGCTATGCCGAGCCGCCTCGCCTGGTCGGTGACCTTGTCCTTGGCGAGGTCGCGAGCCTGCTCGGCCTTTTCGAGCTGGTGGCTGAGGGCGAAGCTGCGGCGCGCCAGCATATGGTGCAGCTCCAGAGTCCGCAGGTGGGACTGCAGGCCCTCATGGCCGAGCTGCCGGAGGGTCATCCTCTTGTAGGCCTCGGCATCCTCCCGGCCATAAAGGCCGAAGCCGAGGGCATAAGCGTGACCGGTGGCAGGCTCGCGGTCGTGCCAGGACGGGTGCAGAGTGGAGACGGAGACTCGATGAGCGAGATCGTCCCACTGCAGCATGGGCTCGCCCGAGGAATCCTTCCAGCGCGCGCCGAAGTTGAAGAGGGGGTGCTGCTTCGGCGGCGCGCGCTCGCGGGCAGCCCTCTTCGCCGAGGGAGTAGGGGAGATCGCAGCCGAGGAAGAAGGGCCCTTGTCACTCTTTCGGCCCTTACTGGTTATCTCCTTCAGCGGTCTCTCCGGTGACGCGTCGGGAGGAGTCTCCGACGAGCTGATATACTTGGGGCTGGGCTGATGTTGTTGTTGTCGTTGCCCCCGCGAAGCCAGCAGGGCTCTCCGCATCTTTTTCATCTGACGGTGGCCGGATGGCGGGTTCGACCCCGCGTCCTTAGATCGCCTCTTGCCGGAAGAGGGCTGCGAGAGGGCCGCCTCATCTCGGCAGGCCGCCGCCGCCGCCCTCTTGCGAGCAAGAGGGTCAGTATCGAGCCTCGGGTCGGCGAACGGCGGGTTCGCGGGGATTATTCGCTCCCCTACAGGAAAACACTTGGAAAGGTTAAGAATCTCGCCTACTCGCCGAGATGAGGAGAGTATACCTTCGCCGGGCAGAACAGGGGGGAGCGCGTCGAGGCCCCTCCGCAGGAAGGCGACCTCGAAATCTTTGTGGAGGAAGAATTTGTGGAGCTCGGCGTCGTTGTCGGACACGGCCGGCGGGCGGTACACCTCCTCGCCTTTTTGTTGCGGCGAGTAGGGGAAGTTGCCGAGATCGCCCTTGACGAAGGCGATCTTGGTCATCCAGGTATGGTGCTTGTTCGCGATCTCACGAACTTTGATCAAGGAGCCGCCGAAGTAGGCGACCCCGTCCGTCGTCGCCTTGTAGGAGAAGAGCTTCCTGAACACCGTCAGGTTGAACTCGATCCTCTCCCGCCGGAGGTAGCTCGCGAACGCCACCATCATTGCGATGGCGTTGGAGTTCAGCTGCGCGGGGACGGCCCCGTAGTACTTCAGGATCTGCCGGATCTCCGGCCACAAGGGAAGTCGCAGCCCCACCTCGAAGTGCGAGATGGGGAAGGCAAGTTCGTTCTCGTAGAATGTGTTGATGGCCTCGCCCGGCCCCGGCCTGCGTGCCTCAAAGCCCGGCGGCACATACGCGGCCTTGAATTCCGCGAGCTCCTCCTCGCTGGTGTGGCCGTCGAAGAAGCAATAGTCTGCGAAGTGTTGCGCGCACTTGGAGCGGCCGTTGACGTCCGGGTTGGTCTTACCCATGATCGCAGAAGAAAAGCACGACGCGAGCAGGGAAAGAAGAAAGCAAAGAAAGGAAAGCAAAGCAATAAAGGCAGTACGGGGGTAGGTGAGGGGGGGGGGGGGCTATTTATAGGAAAAGAAATCTGAGGCAGGCCGTCACATCGGCGCAGCTCGCCACCCCAGCTCGCCGACTTCCGACGCATCCCAACCAAGGTGTTGAAGTTGGTGACCGGGCGGTCTGTCTTGGCGGGTTGGAGACCGCGCGGTCTGGCGGTTTGACTCGGCGACTTGCAAACCAGGAGGTCTAGCAATCTTCACAGGCGACCTCTCTGCTTCTCTTATTATAGCCGTGCGGTTAGTCCTTCTGTCTAACCGCGCGGCCTGTGCGGTTTACTTTGTACAGTCCGCTTAGCTTGTAAATTTTTAGTCCCACATCTCTTATTTGTATTCTCTCTTCTCTCCTCCATTCTATATAAGGGAGGGCATACCTTTGTAATAGTTATCTTTTTTGAATAATAAAATTTCAATTATTCAAAAGTTTATTCGGCTTGTTCTCTACTTTTCGCTTCTTTTCGCTACTTTCTAACATGGTATCAGAGCCAGGTTGTCCTGCTGCGGGGTGTGTTGAGATTATATTAGCCAGCATGACACGTGTGTGTGGGACCGCATGTTTGGGCTTTCCCCATCACGTTCCAGGTCTGGGTGTTGACCCCGGTGGGCCCCCTTGTGTGGCGGAATATCCCTGCGGTCCTGTGGTTGGGGTTAATCCCACATCGCCCGCAGACTTCTCCACTTTGTGTTCATGTACCCCCGTCCCCCTTCCTACTACCTCGGGGTCAACACACATCTTCCCAAAACCTTTGTAATACTTTCTAACACCACCCGTCACATTGCAGCTTTTTATTTAAGTAACATAATTAAGAATGTTCTAAGAATTATTCATCACCGAAGTAAAAAAGTTCAGAATTGAAAACGGGGCACGCGAGCAGGGAGAGCACCGGGATGCGAGCGCCGGTCGGCTCGGCAGAGGAGCCCACAGACTTACCTACCCCGGCCTCGCGACCCCCGCCCCCCAGGCTGCCGCGCGCGGAGTAGCTCGCGGATCCTTCCAGAATTCCTTTGCACAACCAAGAGACCGTCGTCTATCTCGTCCAGGAGTCGGGAGGGAGACATCAACTCGCCAGCTTGACCGAGGCGCACCTCCTCAGCAAGACGCGCGTAGTTGCGCTGCAGCGTCTCGTTGACCCCCTGCACCTCGCGTAGTCCGCACACTAGCTTCTTGAGGAGCTTGACCTCCCTCCTCGTCAGCTCGCCTTGATCCACCTCCGGACCCAGGTAAGAGTCCAGCGAGCTCGGAGACGGGAGGGGAGAGTGGTGGGCTGCCCGCGAGGACTCCTCGGCAGCCGATTGACTGGGAAGGGCTGTAAAGGCAGATATCAGCAGAGCAAAAACTTATGAAGCACAGGGTTGAGTGAGGCTGACCTGAAGAGCTCGGCGGCTCAAAGGAGATGCGGGGAGGGATGAACCTCAGGTCCTTCCCGCGACCTGGACCGCGAGCCCCCGACGAGATGAGCTCGAAGCCCGGGGTGGGAATGGACCCCGGACCTTCCCCGGCGGCCGCGCCAATTTGCCGAGGAGAGCCCGGTGGTGAAGTTGGCCTCTGCGAGCTCACAGGCAGGATCCCGAAGAGGGGCGGCGGATCCCGGGGATGGCTGTCCGGTGCCGAGAATCGCGAAGTGGCGAGCGTGACCTCGCCTCGCGGCGTGGGGACCCGCGGCACGGTGCCCTCGCCATCTGGTTGACCGTCCTGATCATCGCCGACTACGACGACCTCCCTATCCTTCTCCAGAATAGTTCGGGTAGAAGAGCCGGTCTCGCGAGCCAGGGTGGCCCTCAGGTCGTGGAAAATGGGCTCGGCCGCCTCGGGGAATGGCTTTGTCCTCTTGGAGCTCGGCTCGGCAGAATCAATTTGGGGAGCTTTCGCGGGAACCGCCGTCAGCGCGACAACGCGAGCCGCGGAAGCCTGGCGAGCTCGGTCTATGCGCTCTTGGATCTCCTTAGAGAGGGGCATCTTGGCAAGGCAACATGAGGAATGGCAAGAGCCAGGCAGCAGAGCAGGTGGCCCCCACCAGAAGATTCCCTCCAACTCGCCAGCCAGAGCTCGCCGCACACTTCGGGTTGGATGTTTCTTTCTAAGCTTTTTGACAAGCTCGAAAAGAGCGGGGATTGTGTACAACCCCGTGTCCGGCGAGCAAGATCACCAGAGGGCGGGCAGATCAGGCTAGGAGCAGCAGACGAGCTCGGCAGCGGCAGAGGCGAGGCTGAGCTCGGCAAACGTCGGCCAGAGATCGTCGATCGGCGACCCCGAGCTCGGCATTCGCCGAGCGGGCTGCAACTCGCGCCCTCGCAGTGGAGCTCGGCAGCAGTGGGCGAGCAGAGCACGCCGGGGTGACCAGAGCTCCCAGCTCGCCTGGGTGTCAGAGGTACTTTTTACTGTTTTACCCCTGCTGGTCTGCCCATAACCCTTCAAAACAGCGGAGTTTGGCTGTTGGCAGACCCAGCCGAGGGTTTTCTTGTAATTTCAGGTCAATTATTTTGGTTATTGGCAGTCCGGATTTCAAAAGCTTTAAATAGGACCCAAGGGTACCCCAGAAAGCAGGCTCTTCCCTGCACTCCTCCCCCCAAAATCTTCAAGTGCTTTCTGAGGGTACCTTAGCTCGGCTTCAGGCTAAGGAGGGGAAGCGCTCTGAGATCTTCCGGGTTTGTGGTGGGACCTCCCTGCCGAGCCCTTGGGTCTGTTTCTCCTTGCTTTGTTGTTTTTCTTGCAGGAGCGAAGTAGGCGCGAGACCACCCCTTTACCCAAGGGCGAGCTCCACAGGAAGCCGGGTTCCGGTTTCAACACTGATCTACGTGCACACAAGTTAATACAACATGGATGCATATCATACCTTGATTTTATATCAGAGGTTGAAGAGGAAGAGTTAGTAATCAAGGATGTGCATGTCGTTTGCAACTACCCAGACATATTAGCAGAGTACCTCTCTGACCTCCCCCCACAAAGGGAGATAGATTTTCCAATCACCCTAATCCCTATAGCAAAGCCAGTCTCTAAAGTCCCATATCATCTAACATTTCCTGAGTTGTAAGAGCTGAAGAAGCAATTGTAAGATTTATTAGACAGGAGTTTCATTCGCCCGAGCACCTCCCCTTGGGGTGCTCCAATATTATTCATTAAAAAGAAGGATGAAAGTTTGTGCATGTGTATTGATTATAGAGTATTGAATAAGGTAACAATCAAAAACCGATATCCATTGCCAAGTATTGATGACTTATTCGACCAACTGCAAGGTGCGTCGGTCTTTTCAAAATTGACTTACAGTCAGACTATCATCATGTAAGAGTAGGAGATGAAGATGTCCAAAAGACAACATTTCTCACCAGATATGGGCATTATGAATTCCTAGTCATGCCTTTTGGAGTCACAAATGCTCCAGCAGTATTTATGACATGATAAACCGAGTCATGAAGCCTTTCCTCGATCAGTTCGTCATCGTCTTTATTGATGATATCTTAGTATACTCGAAGAATGAGATAGACAATGAGAAGCACTTTTAGCAAGTCATGCAAACACTAAGAGAACACCGTATTTTTGCCAAATTCTCCAGTCTCACTTCTGCCTTGAAGAAGTAGCCTTACACAGACACACTATCAATGTTGAAGGGATCTCTATAGATTCTTCCAAGATAGCAACAACAATCGAGTGGCCTCACCCGACTAATGTGACAGAGATTCGAAGTTTCTTGGGTCAAGCGGAATATCATCAAAAGTTTGTCAAGGACTTTTTGAAGAATGCTACTCCACCAACCCACTAACCAAGAAGGATGTGAAGTTCGAATGGAATGGTAAATGTGAAGAGTGTTTTCAGAAGCTCAAAGAGTTGGTGTTAGCTCCAATATTAACCCTACCAGATGGTTTTGAAGATTTTCAATTTTATATTGACGTTTCATTTCAAGGGTTAGGATGCATCTTGATGCAAAGAGGGAAGGTTATCGCCTATGCTTCTAGGCAACTAAGAGGAACAAAAACATGTTATCTTATCCATGACTTGGAGTTAGTTGTTATAGTATTTGCCTTAAAGATTTGGATGCAATATTTATTGGGGACCAAGTGTCAACTGTTTACAAACCATAAAAATCTAAAGTACTTCTTAGAACATAAGGACTTAAATATGCAGCAACAAAGATGGCTGGAGCTCATCAAAGATTATGTGTTAGAGATCATGTACCACTCGGGCATGGCAAATGTAGTGGCAGGTGCCTTAAGTCATAGATCAGAAACCAAGTCAATGACATATGCCTTAATTGCGGATATGGAGAAATAAAAGCTGAGCGTAGGGACCTCAGGAAGCACAACAAGTCTAGAATAATTAGTCATCTCTCCTGGTTGGTTAAAACTTATCCAAGAAGGCCAGCATGAAGGAGAATGAGAGAAAATGTTAAAGGCTATGATAGAAAAGCTGCAATCTAACTTTCGTATTGACGATAGTGGCATTCTAAGATGCAGTACTAGATATGGAGTTCCTAAGGTTGATGACCTTCAAGACCAATTATTGCGAGAAAAACATTAATCGAAGCTCTCAATCCATCTGGGAGCAACAAAGATGTATCATGATTTGAATATAAACTTATGGTGGTCATGCATAAAAACAGACATTGCAAAATTTGTTCAATAGTGCTTGACTTTCCAGCAAGTTAAAGTTAAACATCATTATCCAGATAGAGAATTGCAACCCCTGTCAATCCCTAGGTGAAAATGAGAAGACATCTCGATGGATCTAGTAATAGGTCTTCCAAAAACCATGTTAGGAAATAATGCAATTTGGGTAATCGTCGATTGATTAACCAAGTCAGCCCACTTCTTACCAATAAGAGTTGGTGAGTTAATGTCAAGGTCAGCTCAGAAATGCATGGACCGTATTGTAACCTTGCATGGATTCCCAATATCGATTGTGTCCGATTGCGTGCCAATATTTATTTTGAGATTCTGGAAGGCTTTTCGAGAAGCTCTTAGAACACATCTTAATTTTAGTACTGCCTATCGTCCTCAGACTGATGGACAGACTGAAAGAACAAATCAAATTTTAGAAGACCTATTGCGGATGTGAATACTTGAGTTTGGAGGAAGCTGGGAGCAACATCTTCTGATGGTGCAATTTACCTACAATAATATCTATCACTCAAGCATTCAAATGGCCGAATACGAAGCTCTATATGGGAGAAGGTATCGTACTCCTCAATGTTGGTTTAAAGTCGGAGAGAAAGTTATACTTGGACCACAATTGATTGAAGATTCTAATAAGATTATTCATGTAGTTCGAGATTGACTATTGATCGCTCAAGACATGCAAACAAAATATTTTGACCTAAAGCACCGTGACGTGGAGTTTCAAGTTGGATACCATGTATTCTTAAAGGTGAAACCTGAACCGAGCATCAAAAGATTCGGAGGAAGCAGGAAGCTCAAACTACAATATATTGGCCAGTTCGAAGTTTTGGCTAAAATTGGTCTGGTCGCATATCGACTTGCATTACCACCAATCATGAGTGGGATACATAATGTGTTCCAGGTATCGATGTTAAGACGATACATCTAAAATCCCTTACACGTCATCCAGTTCAAAATGAAATGATAGAGATACACCCAGATCTCAGCTATGAAGCCATTCCTAACCAAATCATTGATTGAAAGGATAATCAGTTGAGAACAAGAATATTCCTATGGTAAATGTAATTTGGAAATGACGGTCTACAGAAGAAGCAACCTGGGAGCTAGAAGAAGACATGAGAAAGAAATATCATAACTTTTTTTGATGTAATAAATTTTGGGGACGAAATTTTTATAAGGATGAGAAATTGTAATATCCTGTAATTATGTAATCATGTTTACTGTTAAATAATGTTGATTATGGATTAAAAATAATATTAGACATTTAATTATCAAATAAAGCACAATCTTAGAAAACAGAGTCTACAGTTAGACTCAGAAGGTCGAAAAACTTACAAATCGACATATTATTTGTCAAAATCAGAGTTTGTGAGAAAACACGCAGTTTTCAGTGCAATCAATGTGAATTTAAGCAATCAACACGAATTTGGAGAAAATGGGGCCCTCCATTGGACTCAGCACGTCAAATTACATATGAATAGACATATTATTTGTCGAAATCAGAGTTCGTGAGAAAATAGGCGGTTTACGATGCAACCTATGCAAATTTTAAGCAAATGACACGAATTTCGAGAAAATGGGGTTCGTCATTGGACTAAGCATGTAAAATTACAAAGGAATCGACATATTATTTGTCGAAATTGGAGCTTATAAGAAAAAGTGCATTTTTCGGCGCAACTGATACGGATTTCGATAAACTGAGTCTGCCAATAGACTCAGAATATCAAAATATATTAAAATACATATTTTATTTGTCAAAATCAGAACATGTATGTATAAAAGGCATTTTGGGCAAAAACCGCTCAAAATTTGGTAAAACAGAGGCCGCAAGAGGATCCAGAACATCAAAAAACACTTGGAGAGGTATTTTCATAATTTTTCGGAACCAAAAAGGGACCAAAAACGCGAGTAGTCACCACGTGGCAGCTTCCTGCGCCACGTGGCAGTAGTCAGCGCCACGGGGCGGCCACTGGAGGGCAAGCGTCCACATGACGCCCACCAAATTGGCGGGCCACGCACTGGCACACGCTACAAGCGTGTGGGCCAAGCACGGGCTACATGGCGGCCCGCCAATGGCCCAAGAGGCGGGTTGGGCACGCACCTAACCGTGCCCAACGCGCGGCTGGCCCAAATGGGCGGCACGTGGCGCCCGTACGGGCCACGTGTCACCCATCCATGAGCCTGAAAGCAGTGTTTTGTCTCTTAAGTGTTTTTTAGCGTTTCTTGGAGCTACATAACTCAGATTGAGACAATTTTGATGTTGTTGTGAAGCCCATATAAATGCCCACCTAATGAGCTGCTGAACTCACTCCTCTTCAGTGGTCGGAAAATTAAGAGAGAAGGTGTTATGGAGGAGAGAAAAAGTTTTCGATCGCTGCGAAACTTTTGGGGAATTCTCGGGAGCGGCTTGAGAGCTGGTTTTTGGCCTCTTCTTGTGACAAAGTTTTCTAGGGTACTACAAAAGCGACGTCAAAAATATTATTTTTGTGCGAGTGCGTAAGTAATTGCCAGAGTGCTACCGGATTTCTGCTAAAGCACTGACCTCAGATTTCAGAGCGTGAAGATTGAGGTAGGTGAAAAATATTGCAATATTTATGTCTTGCTAGTTATTATTTTCGTAACTTTTGCGGGTAATTTTTGAACATAGATGCTGACAAAATAATTGCGATACGCTAGACATGACATACAAAGGATTGAGTCGTTTGTATTCAAGTGATAATGATGGTCTGAGCTATATGTTGCATGCATAATAATAACAGGAAAATGGTATGCAAATTATTGTGTAAAATATACTATTTAATAATTTATTTACACAGAAATTATTATGAGGTCGAATCAATATTTTAGTTAAGTGAGGTCTTTTACGACTAAACTGATCTTGGATAGTTGCGACCAATGTGAATAATTTGAGTTATATCGGTGCACAATATTATGAAAAGGGATTGCAATAATATTGGAAATAATTATGGGCGCAGATTTTTTGTAAGGTCGGACCGGCGTTATTATAAGATCAGTCCACTGCGATCGTTCACGACTAGACTGATCCTCAGGTAATAATTGACTAATTGCGACAAATAAAAATAATTTATGATGTGTTGTGCAAATATGATGACTATTATAAATATTATTATAATAATGTGGTGATGTGCACTAGTATGTTAGCCCAGTACTTGACTTGAGGGATATAAGGAGGTAATGCTCTCTAAAGACTGTATTGTGTCTTGTTCATGGACACGTAAATTGGAGGGAGTAGCGCTCCCTGAAGACTATTTTGTGGTCTAGTCTCAGACGTATATTCTGTGAGCTAAACCCCTGTTGGCGGATTCTCTATCCGCACGTTGTGACAGGTCCTAACTGAGCCTGAAAAGGCAGTGAGCTTCCGGTTAGGCCAACCAGTGTACTATAAACACTAACTAATAAATACGCTATTTTTCTATAGGAAAAATATATTTGAAAAAAAAGACAAAAATATATGCTAGTATGCTTAACTTGTTCACTGCTTCTGCTAACTACTATGTTTATATAATTTGCAATGCATACATAAATATTGTGTTATTATTCCAGAGGTGAGTAAGCAAAGATGCTCACCAGGCTACTAATGTTTTTAGGTATCTAAGAAGATGCAGGTAAAAAAGCACAATGAGGAAGACTACTATATATTATACAACATGTAAAAATATAAAGACAAAATATATATGCATGTGTGGCAAGTTGTACTTGTAAAATATTAAAATATCAATATATTATTTTTATTTCTTGCTCTTGTTCTGTGTACTGTGAAAGATCCAAACCACATTACTGTTCCCGCCTCGTTAAATCGAGCTTATCGAGCCAGGGTGTGACAAAATGGATAATTTAAAATTAGTTGGATAGAAATATTCACCAAAGAAAACTTGGAGAATAGATGAGGACGAGTCTCTCTTATTGCAGATTCTAATTCTCAAGTTGCGCTCCTAATGTCCTGATTTCGCCAAAGAACTTTAACTATAGGAATTATATTTCTCCTCAACACTCGATCTTGTGTTTCTTGAATACGAACAAGATCTTCGACATTGGAAAGATTAGGCTACAACCGGGGTACAAAGCCGAGTACTTGACAATCACTAAACAAACATTTTCACAACTGGCTCACATGAAACACGTCATGAACACCAAAGAGAGTAGTAGGCAACTCCAGCCTATAAGCAGATACTCCAATGCACTCAAAATCAAGAAAGGTCTTACATACCTGATATCCAACGTATGGACCTTCCCAAATCTCTTAACACCTAGCATCGGTTAAACTTTCAAGAAAAGCATGTCCCCAACAGCGAACTCCAGATCAACCCTCCGTCGATTAGCATATTTCTCGTAACGCTCCTGAGCCAATCGAAGCTTCTCACGGATATGCATCACAATAATGCATATCTCTTCCAAGACCTCTGGACCTAATAATAGTTTCTCACAAATCTCGGCCCAAAATAGGGGAGTTCGATATTGCCTCCCATACAAAGCTTCAAATGGCGACATCTGCAAACTCTCCTAATAGTTGTTATTGTAGTCAAACTTCATGATTCTAAGATGCTTATATATCTCCGGCTCCACCATGGTCCAGGATATGACATCTAATCATGTCTTCCACAATCTGATTTACCCTTTCCGTTGTACCATTAGTTTGCGGATGATTAGTGGTAGAATACCTAAGATCAGTACCCAAAGCTCACTGCAAGCTTTTCCAGAAACGAGACATAAATTTAGAGTCTTGATCTGACACTTTACTCACTATCACACCATGCAACCTGATAACCTCATTCAAATAAAGCTTTGATATCTTCTTTATAGAATAACCAATCTTGAAATGCACAAAATGAGCACACTTCGTCAGTCTGTCGATAATAACTCATACGACATCATGTGCTCTCAGAGACCTCGGCAAGGCCGTGCGCTCCTGGGGGCACGTGGACTGCGTGCGCGTTGGCCGGCCGCACGCCCCGCGCACATGCAGCCGGGGCCGCACGTGCGCGCGGGACGGCCGCGCGCCCCGCTGCTCGGGCGTTCGTGCGTGCTTGGCTTTGCTCCCCTTAGAGGATGTTTTTGGGCCTTGTGCGCTGCTTGGTGTGCGCGGCTCGCTCAACTGGGTTGACTCGCCTCCGTGTACTTGGTCGAAACCTTCTCGGGTTGACTTCGAAAAATCAGGAGAAACCCCATCAAATGCCCCTAAATTTCCGTTGATCATGATCCGTGAAAACACCTCTCAGGGCATAGCTCTCAGGTGGAATCCTTCTTATCTCCCTGTACTGCAATCGGTTTACTCTTGTTTTACGCAAGTAGTTGGTTGTGGTTGTGGAAGAATCTGTTAGCCTCTCTATTGCACCCGTTTTTGTCTTAACAGTTCGTTGGTTTTCTGCTCTTGCCTGAAGAAAATAATAGCTGCTCAAGTTTCTGTTTTTCTTGGATCAGAAGAAGTTGATGTCACTCTCTTCCTATATGAAGAGAGCCGAAGATCAACCTTTAGGCCACGAGATTAGAGGATGAGACTGCGGCTGGTGAAAGAATGGAAATTTGCTTTTAACACTGGCGAAATTTGCGTGAAATCACACGAGGACACGTTCCCCGGCGTGTCCCCACATAGGTCCGCCTATGGCAACACTCCCACTCTGATTCTGTTATGAGCTTTATTATGTCATTATATTTTAAGCGGCCTTCCTATTTAGTTGCATTCCATGTCTGTCATTGATTTTCTATTTATTTGCATTCCAAGCATGTCATGTGTATTTCCATTAGAGTTGATTGTAAAGACTCATTGGATCTTGTATTGGTGAGAATAAAGAAAGTCTATTTTCGCAAAACCTAAAAAAGATCTTGAAAGCACTCTCTTGAGCACGCCCCACTTAGACAGTCATGGTCATGGCTCCGTAGTATCCCGCTATTATCATCTCCACCTCCAACCACTCCTCCGACAATCACTAAGTAGGCCCATAACAGATTCATCTCAAACAATAAATTTCTAGTCACCAACAATCAATTTTCAGCATCAAGTGAACCAAGAGACTGGGGCTGGGTTTGACGCGGCTTATCGTGACTTATTTGTTCCGGTGAAATTGGACAAAAATGTCATTGTCATATCAAAATCTTATGCTTCAAACTAGTTTCTTTTTTGTAACATTCTATGACAATGACGTTTTTGTCCAACCTCACTGGAGCAAATAAACTGTGATAAACCGCGCCAAACACAACCTTGATCATAGACCAGAAAAGCAGAGATTGCAAAGCTCCCTCTAATATCATGAAAGTAAAACAATCAAGGCAATGTATCAAAGAAATTTAGCAGCAAATATATGTTACAACAGCAAACAACACAACGGTAGCCATAAATAGAAATCAAAGAAGTTACAACAGCTTAATGCACAAAATAGAGAAGTATTTGGAGAGAAGCATTTTAATTAAAAAAATAGACATTAATATGATACTATCTCTATAGTTATTTACAAAATTAGTCCTTCAACAATCAGACATCACGACAATCATCAACAATATCTTCAGGCAGCTTCCACAGGAAAATTAACGAACTACAAGCCTTCACAAACTTACTCAAACTAAAATTCCTACATCATATTCAAGTAAAGTTTTACTCCTTATTATAGCTACAGAAGCAGAGAACTCATTTTCATTAATAACTTAAGTAGTTTCCTGAAAAGCTTGAGAACGAGAGAGTGCTGCGGGATTTGCGTGCAATGCAGCATCCCCCTTCTTGTTAATCTTGGACGAAAAAGCCTTGAAAATACCATCTTCATCGGGTTTAATCCCAAGTATAGTGAAAATCGAACACCTCGCAGCCTCATCAACATCATCAATCCTAAGTGTTTTGGGAACCCATAGTGATTTCTCTTGTTTTGCCTTCCCAGGAGAAGTTGCAGCAGCATCCCTGCAATGCTTGCCCAAAGCCGGAGAACCATTTATCAAAGAGTTGCAGTTGCTCGTGGATGATGGAGACAGAACTCCATTGTTGTTTCCCTCCAATGGCGGATTCCACAGCCCACCGCCCATCCAGTTCGGAGGGCAGCCCCAGAACAAAGCAGGGATGAACGGACACGGAATTGGAGCACAGAATGCAGGCGCAGTAACCAACGGCAGCTGAACATTGCTCCACCCGGGATTCCAAGCATATGCCCAAGGAGGCATCGGAAAATATTGCAATTGATGCAAGGGCAGAACGCCATTTTGATATCCAAAAAAGAGTTTTCTTTCTGTGTCGTGGTCGGCGAAATCATTTTCTGCTTGCTTAGAGGAAGTGAGAGACGATGAACATGAGGGCTCTTCAATATTGAGCACTGAGGTGGTTGAATCGCAAGGAGCACTTGATCCTAATTTTTGCGGGGCATTCGAGGCACAAGACGCTTCATGATGGATTGGATTGGGAACATCAACCTGGACGGTATGGCGGTAGCTCGATACGGAATGCTTGTTCTTACGCCTTCCGGCGCCGACAGGAACATTCCTCATGGTTCCGCCGGAAGTCCAATATCTTTGACAGTTCTTACAGAAGTACCTTGGCTGGTTCACATTATAGTTGTTATAATAACAGAACTTGGTGTCCATACTGTTGCAGCGAGGGCACTGAAGAACCTTATCGGGCCTTTTAAGAAGTGGATCGTCACCTGTGGTCTCTGTCTCTTCATTATCCTGTTCTTGGCTTGTATCCTATAAAAATCCAAAAAAAAGTTGATTATTTTACTTTTTTTTTAAATTGCCTTACCATGTCCATTATCTCCATCTAAATGTGAAGCATGACAGTGTTTTATTCTTTGAAGTCCAATATCTTTGACAGTTTTTACTTCTATACGATGTAAACTTTTACTTAAATATATTGAATAAAAAATCTTCATAGTACAACTATTGAAGAACGAACAAATGTTGATGACAGCTTGTTTTGAAGGAGTCCAGAACAGGGAATCGAGATGTGGCGGCATGATTCAAAATTACATATTTCGGGTTTTTTGGTGTTGTGTAGCAAAGACTTTTACGAACACTTGATGCTGCTCAGACTTGCCTTTCAATCCTTCCAAATTGGATGAAGGAGAGCCTATTTATAGCTTTTGATGGGGATTACCCTATCTTGTACATAGCTATTAATGAACAAAGTAAATTGCACATGGGCTCTTCTCGTGATTTGGTTGGCAAAGGAGCGATTACAAGAAAATTCTGTTGACGAAAAGACAAGGTCCTGCTGTTTTGGTTTTTCTCCTACTAGGGTTTGCAAGAGATTTCTGATACTCTTGACTTACCACCGCTATATGTCCAGGGGCACTATTGTGATATAACTCTCACTAAATTTGTTCAGAATTTGCAAAAATAGCTCCTAAAATTTTTATGTTCCCATCAAAGATGATAGACTTGGCTACCCCATGAAGGCATAAAATCACCTTAAAATTTAGGCTGCCAAACCAAGATGCATCTAAGAATTTCTTACAAGTCAACAAATAAGCCATCTTTGAGAAGCTATCAACAACAGATGGAATCTGGACCTCTGAGTCTAGGGTAGTAGAACAAGGACAAACTCCATAAAATATCTTCACATGAGGTGGCTGGTCCGGGGCAGTGGGGGTACATAGGACCCACATTGAAAGTTGTCCCTCCGATTTTTACACAAAAGCATTAAAAATAGTTGTGAGAAATTATTGCCAATATCTTATTGCGCCCAAAGTGGTTCTCATTGTCAAGTTTTTTCCATTCTCTCTTCTAGTAATGAGCACTTGGTAAGGTGGAGTTAAAGCCGCCTGAATTGGTACATTCCGCCCAACAAGTAATGAAGGCTAATTTTTTTATATGTTTTGTACAATACAAAAATGAGTTTGTCTAACAACCCAACCCACAATATCTGAGGTATTGTATCTTTTGGTTCAACCTTATCAATACTAAGTTGAACCACATGATTTTATCAATTTCCATATAAGTCCTACAAGTGTTTCCAACGAAGCGAGTAAACGACTCATCCTATAATTTCTCCTACCAGAGAAGTTTAACAATAGAATTTTTAACACACCGTCGGTTGCTCTGAAAAGGCACCTCTGCTTTTCAGGATCCAACTTAATGACTTCTACTTCAATTCGGATGTGGGATTCAATTTATTTTTGCACCTCATTTCACATAGAAGTCATCACCCAAGAAGTCTGTCAGGAATTGTCTTTCTCTTGGATTCTTTACTATAAAGATTCTCTCTGTCCTCATCGGATCATCCTCGTCGGATTCAGGATAATACATGCCCGCCAATTTACGTTTGGTTTGCCTCAAACCACACATCGTATTGTACGAGACCTGACTCTAATATCATTTGTAACGACCCAATCCACAATATATGAGGCATTGTCCGCCTTGGTACAACCCTACCCATACTAAGTTGAATAACATGAGTTATCTTTCCTATAAGTGGCCTACGAGTACTTTTCAAGAGGTCACCCATCAGATAATTACTCTCATAGAGTATGCTAAACTACGGGGTTCCTACAACAACTCCATCACTTGCTCCGAAAAAAGTGTCTCTACTATTAAAGGGTCCAAATTTTTAGCCAAGTAATTTATCCTCCAATTTGGATATGAGATTCAGGCTTCATTTGTTTTAGCGGTGGCGGGTCGATCCGGTGGGTGGAAACGGAGAGTTCGAACCAGAGGGGGGAGGTGGCTCCTCCAAACGGAGCTTTTGGGGGCATTTCTCAAGGCGGGCAGGTGAAAATGGAGCAAACGCCACCGGAGGTTCATTTGTTTACCCTCCTTCCGGCGGCGTTTGCCCAAAACGGAATTGTGAAACGCCCAAACAAATAGAGCCTCAGTTTTTTCTTACACCTCCTTTCACCTAGAAGCATTTTAGGAGCCACCTTTCTTTGGACTCCACTACCCCAAAAATACGTCCCAAGCACATGAGACCGCCCTCATCGGATTCAGGGTGTTATTGTTTTTCAGGTGCGGACCTTTGAATGAGTCTAACCTCAGAATATGGCTCCGCATAAACAACAACACTCACTTTTATCCCACTATAGTGGGGTCGATAAGAGAATCACCATTATGCCCTATCTTTAGTCATAATCTCACTAATGCATAAGTACATCATGTCTTTCCTTATAGTTTCATTCCAAATCTTTATTAGTCTACCCCTCCTTCGTTTAACATTTTCGTTTAACATGCCTAGTGACTAGACTTTCACAATGCCTAACAGGTGTCTCTAATGGTCTCTTTTGTACATGTCCAAACCATCTTAGTCGAGCTTCTCTCATCTACTCTGCAATTGGTGCTACTCCAGTCTTATCCCTGATACATTCATTCCTAATTTTATCCAGTCACGTGTGTCCACACATCCACCTAAGCATTCTCATCTCCGCAACTCCCATTTTTTGCTCATGTTCATAATTCACTGCCCAACACTCAGAACCATAGAGCATCGCTGGTCTAATTGCAGTATGGTACATCTTGCCTTTAAGTTTAATGGAATTTTACGATCACATAAGATTCCTGACGCGCCTCTCCACTTCAACCAACCTGCTTGGATTTTGTGTCACATCTTTATCAATACCTTCATCCTTTTGAACTATCGATCCAAGATATTTAAAACACTCCTTACGGGAAATATCTTGAACACCCAACTTAATAACGAAGTCATCTGTCCTTGCACTGCTAAATTTAAGCTTCATATACTCCGTCTTTGCCCCCCCCCAACCTAAAATCCTTTTTTTCTAAAGTATCTCGCCAAGATTCAAGTTTTGCGTTTACAACCTCGCACGTCTCATCGACCAAAACAATATCATCCGAAACAATAAACACCAAGGTATTCCTTGTTGGATATGTCTGGTGAGCTCATCTTTGTCACTGATGTAAGCCAACATTTATAGGGAATTTCTGTGTTAATCCTCCAGATGTCCTCACCTTTGTCACTGAATTTGCATACTTATCTTTGATCATGTCAATGTATGATAATTTACACTTTTTTCAAAGACTCTTCATAAGATCTCTCTTGGAACTCTCTCATAAACTTTCTCAAGATCGATAAATAACATATGCAAATCTTGTTTTCATTCTCGATAGTTGTCAATGAGTCTCCTCAAGATTTGTATAGCTTCCGTGGTCAATCGCCCTGACATGAATCCAAATTGATTCTCTGATATGTTAGTCTCTCGTCTTACTCTTTCTTTTATTACTCATTCTCATAGTTTCATAATATGACTCATTAATTTAGTTCTTATGTAATTAACACAATTTTGTCTATCTCATTTATTCTTTTAAAAAAGTACCAACATACTTTCTCTTTATTGGTGTGAACATCCTATTTGACTTCAGTATCTTATTGAAAAAACATGTAGGCCACAAAATTCCTTCGCTCTCTAGACATTTCCCTACTTCAATGGGTATATCGTCTAGTCAAACCGCCTTTCCATTTTTCATCTTCTTTAGAACATGGCTCCGCATACTAGAAATTTTTTTGCCTTCATCGAATTCAAGGTGTCTGCAACACGATTTTGGATTATGTGACCCGTTAATGTGTCTGCAACACTTCTCTCCACACCAATTGTCACACCAACCAAACCCTAACACCTCCTCAAATTCCGTCAATCATTTCCTAATCACCCAATTTAAACGGAATAAAACCCCGCATACACCCCAATCTCCCACTTAAAATAACCTCTCCCACCCACTAAGAATCTCACTCATAATTTCACTCAAAACTCACTTGCCATCACACCTCCAAATCATGCCTCATCACTGCATAGTCGCTTTTTAAATTAATTTAACATAATATCACTGTCATCTCATATCTGTCCATTTCCTCTCCAAGACCAACAAACAATGTCGAACGAATTCGTGTCACCGTTATATTCTCCACCTTAGCCAAACCACATTCTTCCTCACAAACTACACTAATCACGTCTCTTTATGCCCACGACAAGACATGGCCACCCACTTCAAATTTTTTTTTACTATCCACTCACATAGTCACATATAACCTTTGGCGCCTCGAACGAAGTTGATTCCATTGAAAGTACACAACCCACCACCATTGAACCTATAAATAGTCGCCTTATTCAACTTCATGAGTTCCTCAACTCTAAGGACGCCTTGTTGTCGTTTCAATAAGTCTCCATTATGTCTCTATTTTATCTCTGATGCTACGTCCTGTTTCATGAGCCACATGCCTACAATGATGTCACTGCCCCCATATAAGTCCCACTCCACTACTGATGAAAGCATTTTGCCCGACACCAACCACACCACATCATCTATATTATCTTCATAGCATAAATTTTTAAAGATTCAAACAAATGATGGAAATCTTACCCAATTTTCCTTTATATTGCATTGATACACATTTTGAGCATAATTTCCCTTGCTCGATCGGGGGATAAGGCCAATTCTTGAGATGTATTGTCCAACGTTGTCAGTATTGAGATCCTAGATGAGATCGTTTCGAGGTTGGATCAGATCGGATGGTAGGATCGGATCGATGATCGCTTTACAAAATCAAGGTCAATTTACAAAATTTGGATCGTAGGATCGTAAGATCCTATGATCAGGATCGCGATCCTGACAACCATGGTATTGTCACATATAAGCTCCCGTGGATGTCCCGCTTCATGAAAAGAATCTGGAGGTGCTCCTTTTAGTTTATTATTAATACATTAACATTACAATAACAACAACACTCAAGCCTTTATCCACTAGTGGGGTCGACTATATGGATCTTTTCGTTGTGCCATATCTTTAGTCATAATCTCGCTAATGCCAAAGTACATCATATCTTTCCTTATAGTTTCATTCCAAGTTTTTATTGATCCAGTCCCTCGATTAACATGCCTAGTGACTAAACTCTCACAACGCCTAACAGACGCCTCTAATGGTCTCTTGTGTACGTGTCCAAGACATCATAGTCAAGCTTCTCACATCTCTGCAATTGGTGTCACTCGTCTCATCCATAATACATTCATTCTTAATTTTATCCAGTCTCGTGTGCACACTTTCATTGTTGATGACCCTTATGCTGATCCTAGTGTCTCATGAGAGGTTATGTTTTCACATTTAAGAACAACTGAAAATAATGTATTTGGAGTATCAAAAGGTAGTACGCCTCAAATAAAGAATCTTGTTGGTGGAAAGAAGAAGTGTAGGATAAAATGAGGGCAAAGAGGATCCGCTATAAATCACTTTACGCTTATAGGAATGATAAAAACTTAGTCATGTATAAAGTCGCCAAAAAAGAAGCTAAAGATGCAGTAAGTAAAACAAGAAATCAAGCTTACGGAGAATTTTATAAGCGACTAAATACCAAAAATAAAGAATGTGACATATATAAAATTGCTCGAGCTAGAGAAAGAAAGAAAAAAAGATTTAAGCCAAGTAAAATGCATAAATGATGAAACATATACAGTTTTAACGGATGATGTGGATATTAAAGAGCGTGGAAAAGATAATTTTATCAAATCTATAATAAAACAAACGATAATTAATTGAACTTAGAAAATTTAAGTAAAACAGAGTAGTATAAGAACATAACGTTTTATCGTAAATTTCATTTATTAGAGGTAATAATGCTCTAAAGAAGATGAAAAATGAAAAGACGGTTGGGCCAGACGATATAACCATCGAAGTATGAAAATGTCTAGGGAAATTAAGGAATTTTGTGATTTATATGTTTTTTCAATAAGATATTGAAGTCAAAGAGGATGTCAACCAATGGAGAGAAAAATATCTTGATACCTTTGTATAAAAACAAATAAGATATACAAAATTATGTTAATGACAGAAGAATTAAATTGATGAGTCATACAATGAAATTATGAAAACGAGTAATAAAAAGAAGAATAAGATGAGAAACTAACATCTCGGAGAATCAATTTGGATTCATGTCAAGGCAGTTACCATGGAAGCTGCACATCTTTTGAGGAGACTCATTGACAACTACTAAAAAAGAAAACAATATTTGTATATGCTGTTTATCGACCTTGAGAAAGCTTATGATAAAGTTACAAGAGAGATCTTATGGAGTCTTAGAAAAGAAAGGTGTAAATTTATCATATACTGACATAATCAAAGATATGCATACAAATTCAGTGACAAGGGTGAGGACATCTGGAGGATTAACACAGGAATTCCCTATAAATGTTGGTTTACATCAAGGTTCAACTTTAAGCCCTTATCTCTTTACCCTTATCTTATATGAGCTCACCGGACATATCCAACAAGGAATACCTTGGTGTTTATTATTTGCGGATGATATCGTTTTGGTCAATGAGACGCGCGAGGGTGTAAACACAAAACTTGAATCTTGACGAGACACTTTAGAAAAGAAGGGTTTTAGGTTGAGCAGGGCAAAGACGGAGTATATGGAGCTTAAATTTAGCAGTGAAAGAAGGACGGATGACTTCGTTATTAAGTTGGGTGATCAAGATATTTCCCATAGTGAATGTTCTAAATATTTTGGATCGATAGTTCAAAAAGAAGAAGGTATTGATAAAGATGTCACACAGAATCCAAGCGGGTTGGTTGAAGTGGAGAGGCGCATCAAGTATCTTGTGTGATCGTAAAATACCATTAAAATTTAAGGGCAAGTTCTACCGTACTGCGATTTGATCAACAATGCTCTATGGTTTTGAGTGTTGGGCAGTGAATTGTGTACATAAGCAAAAAATGGGAGTTGCGGAGATGACAATGCTCAGGTGGATGTGTGGACACGTGAGACTGGATAGAATAAGAATGAATATATCAAGGATAAGACAGAAGTAGCATCAATTGTAGAGAAGATGTGGGAAACTCGACTAAGATGTTTGGACACGTACAAAGGAGACTATTAGAGGCACATGTTAGGCGTTGTGAGAGTCTAGTCACCAGAAATGTTAAACGAGGGAGGGGTAGACCAACAAAGACTTGGAATGAAACTATAAGGAAAGACATGATGTACTTAGGCATTAGTGAGAATATGCCACAAAATAGGGCACAATGGCGACAAAGGATCCATATAGCCTACCCCACTATAGTGGGATAAAAACTTGAGTGTTGTTGTTATCGTGTGTCCACACGTCTACCTAAGCATTCTCATCTCCGCACCTCTCATTTTTTGTTCATGTACACAATTCACTGTCCAACACTCATAACCAAAGAGCATCACTGGTCTAATTGCATTAACTGATTAAATTATCTTGTAATTTTATTTTTCATGCATCACCATTCTATAAGGAGGCCTAGCTGTATTTGCGGGGACTATCAGTTTAATATTTCTTTGAGATGAGTTGGCCTTGATGTGTGTTATGAGCTATCTAGGAGAAGAAGAGGAAGTAGGAAAAAGACTAGAGGATTAGGGTTTATGAGAGGAAGAAGAGAAAGGATACCTGGAATAATCTTCTTGTCTCGCCAAGGAGGAGGGGTTGGGTATTTATGCTCCCACCCAACCCCTAGGGCCGGCCGGCCCCATTGGGGCTGAACCCATGTGGTTCAGCCCCCATTCTGCTTTATTGTTGGGTTCGGGCTAAACCGGATGGTTCAACCCGGTTTGCATTTTCCGTCTCCTTCGGCCTTCGCGCGTATTTAAATCCACGGAAACGTAGATCGTCCGGGGGCATAACATTCCCCTCCCCATCAAGAAGCACCTTGTCCTCAAGGTGAAAATCAGGATAGCGCACCCAGAACTCCAAGAGGTCAACCCACGAATTGTGCGTCTCTGGCATCTGCTTCCACTTGACGAGGATTGTTGGCCGGACTCGATGCCGTGTTTTTTCCACTTGGACGTGAGAACTTCTTCAGGTAAGGGCCTCAATTCGCCGCGGCTGGTGGCCTCAGGTAAGATAGGAGTGACGGAAACAACATTCCCCAGCTTCTTTTTGAGTACTGATACATGAAAAGTAGGGTGAATGCGGGACCCCTCCGGAAGCGCCAAAGTATAGGCTACGGGTCCTACCCGCCGAATCATCCTGTACGACCCGTAGTAGCGTGGGGCCAGTTTCTGATTGGCCCGACAGGCGACTGATAGCTGACGATATGGCTGGAGCTTAAGAAACACCTCATCGCCTACCTCAAATTCCCTTTCCGTACGGTGCTTGTCAGCTTGGACCTTCATGCGGTCTTGGGCCGCACGTAAATTGTCTCGGAGAATAGCCAAGGTCCGATCCTGATCTCGGAGAGCCCGATCTACCACCGGGAGGGCACTGTCGGCCGGTTCATAGGAGCACAATGTGGGTGGCGGACGCCCGTACACCGCCTCGAACAGAGTGAGCCTGCTGGTCGTGTGATAGGAGGTGTTGTAGCAATACTCGGCCCAATGTAGCCACCTGGTCCACGCGCGGGGTTCATCCATGACAAAGCACCGTAAGTATGTCTCTACGCCTCTGTTCAACACCTCCGTCTGCCCGTCGGTCTGGGGGTGATTGTGTTGGGATTGACATGTTTGACCGGGCCCCACTTTGGAGTTAATATTTTAATTATTTAAATAATGGGAAAGGGAGTTGTATTTAATTTAATGGGATAGTTGAGGAATTGTATTAAATAGGAGAGAGAGTTGTTTTTATGTGGGGGTAGTTGGAGAGTTTTCTTTTTGCCTATAAATAGGCCCTTTGTAGCTCATTTCAAAGTTTGATGAAAAAGCGACATAAACTCCCAAACTCCTTGTTCCATTTTAGAGAGAGAGAGAGAGGGAAGTGCCGCAGCGCTAGTGTGGGTTTTCTGACCGGGGCGGCTAGAAGTAGAAGCCGCGCGGTCTGGTGAGCGCGAAGCGAGAGAGAACTCGCGGCATTGTGTGACTCGCGTTTTGGGTGATCTCGGCAGGGGGAGCTCGCGCTGGTGTAGCTCTCGCAGGTGGAGCTCGCGCAGGAGCAGGTCGCAAGTAGACGTACCCCGCCATGCGAGTTGGGAGGTCAAGCCGCGAGTGGGGTGCAGTCTCGCCTGGTGGTCTAGGCGCAAGGGGTTGAAGGCGATCTCGCTGGGTTGTGTTCGCGCGTGGAGGCAGGAGCTCGCTCGCGCGGGGTGGTACTCGCCTATAGTGGGAGGTCGCGCGGTTTGTAGCGGTCTCGACGACTACTTAGAAAATTTTCGGAAACTCTTGGAGGGAGCAGGAGCCCATACACGTTTCCAACAAGTGGTATCAGAGGCAGGTTAGTCCCCTGGAAGTTTGCTCAGAAGGTCGAGTGCTAAGGAGAGATGGAGATGGGAGGTGCCATGCCTGGGCAAGTCCCAAAATTGACGAAGACCAATTATGGAAATTGGAGTATTCATATGAAGGTGTTGCTCGCCTCGAAGGAGCTATGAGAGGTAGTAGAGGACGGCGTTGAGAAGTTTACTGCCGAAGCAGAAGCGACATTGACTAACGCTCAGAGAACGGTTTTGAGGGAGTCTAAGAAGAGGGATAAGAAGGCTCTCTTCTTACTTTACCAAGGAGTAGATGAAGCTACATTCGAAAAGATCTCAGATGCAGAGACATCAAAGGAGGCATGGGAGATTTTACAACGCTCCATGCAGGGAGTCGATAAGGCAAAGAAGGTGAAGCTGCAGTCCCTTCGAGCTCAGTATGAAGTGATGAAGATGCAGGGTTCAGAGAAGGTTGGTGACTACGTGACCCGTCTACGGACGCTCACAAACGAGATGAAGAGGAATGGGGAAACGATAGATGATGTTAGCTTCATGGAGAAGCTCTTGAGGTCTATGTCCAAGAAGTTCAGGCACGTGGTAGTAGCCATAGAGGAGTCGAAGGACCTCACCGAGATGGCGGTAGATGAGCTCGTTGGCTCGCTGCAAGCCCATGAGTACCGCATGCTACAGGATGATGAGGAGTCGAGTGGCTTAGGAAAAGCACTCCAGACTCAGCTGAACTTTGGGGAGAGCTCAGGAAGAGGAAATCAGCGTGGCCGAGGCTACCAAGGAAGAGGTAGAGGAGGAAGAGGTGGAAGAAACTTCGGAAGAAATCAGTACAACCAGAGGGAGGCAGAGCAACCTCACAGTTGGAGACACGATGAAGGAGGAAGAGGAAGAGGCCAAGGGAGAGGCCAAGGCAGAGGACAAGGAAGGGACCAGGGAAGAGGTCAAGGAAGAGGAAGAGGAGATATGTCCCAAACTCAATGTTACAACTGTAACAAGTTCGGGCATATGAGCTACGATTGTTGGGCTCCACGGAAGGGAGGAGAAGCCAACCACTATGCTGAGGCAAGTAACACGGGTGGCGACCCGATGATGTTCCTTACCATCCAAGGTGCTGCAGGAGGAAGGAACGGGGTGTGGTACTTGGATACTGGCGCAAGTAACCACATGTGTGGAGATAAGGAGCTGTTCACCAGCCTTGAGGCAAATGGTGGTGAAGTCAGCTTTGGCGACGCCTCGAAGATATCTGTGGAAGGAAGAGGAGTGATAGCGGTCACGATGAATGGGAAGGAGGTGCAGATCAACGATGTCTTCTATGTGCCAGGCTTGGGGAGCAACATCCTAAGCCTTGGGCAGCTGGTAGAAAAGGGCTATCGGGTACTGTTGAGGGATAGTACCTTAGCTATGAAGGACAGCAAAGGAGTAGAAGTGGTGAGAGTGAAGATGGCGACGAATCGCCTCTTTCATCTAAGTATGGATGCCAAGGAGACGGCATGTCTTGCAAAGACAGGAGAAGAGGAGGAAGCTTGGCTGTGGCACCACCGAATGGGACATCTGGGGTTCACTGGCCTGAAGCTGTTGTCAGGTTCCAAGATGGTGGATGGGCTGCCAATGATCACACCTCCTCATAGGGTCTGTGAGGCATGCACGAAGGGGAAGCATAGGAGAGAAACATTTGAGGGTGGCAAGTCCCGAAGGGCGACAAGGCCATTGGAGTTGGTTCACTCGGACATCGCTGGTCCATTTGAAACAACTTCAATCGGTGGAAGCAAGTACTATATCACATTCACCGACGACTTCAGCAGGAAGTGTTGGGTTTATTTCCTAAGAGAGAAGGCTGAGGCACTTGACAAGTTCAAGGAGTTTCAGGCGATGGCTGAGAAGGAGAGTAATCAACCGCTGAAGGTGCTCAGAACGGATAGGGGTGGGGAGTACACCTCTAGGCTGTTTGACGAGTACTGTAAGCAATGGGGGATCTCTCATCAGATGACGGCAGCATACTCGCCCCAGCAGAATGGCGTGGCAGAAAGGAAGAACCTTACCATCATGAACATGGCAAGGAGCATGGTGAAGGGCAAGGGGTTGCCAAAGAAGTTCTGGGCGGAAGCGGTGCAGGTGGCAGTGTACGTGCTGAACCGTTGTCCAACAAAGAGTGTGAAGTTCAAGACTCCATTCGAAGCTTGGAGTGGGTGGAAGCCCAGTGTGAAGCATCTAAGGGTTTTCGGGTGTGTGGCTTATGCCCACATCCCGGACCAGAGAAGGAAGAAGCTGGATGACCGGAGCGAGAAGTGTATCTTTGTAGGCTACGCTCCTACGAGCAAGGCTTACAAGTTGTATAATCCGGTGACGGAGAAGGCCATCATCTCAAGGGATGTGGTGTTTGAATAAGGGAGTAGCTGGAGCTGGGATGAAGCAACGAGAGGCATTAAAGAGATGTTCTTTGATGATGATGAAGAAGAGGATGGTCAGGAAGCAGAGGCTAAGATGGGTGGAGCTGAGCCACCATCACCATCCAGCAGGGAGCCAGGGGGAGCTCTAACTCCCTACTTTAGTGGAGCAAGCACTAGTAGAGGTGGTTCCAGTGGAGCAAGTACCAGCGGGAGCAAGGCGGATCGTCCTCAACCTCGGATGAGGAGGTTGGAGGAGATCTACGAGGAGACGGCACCAACTGCTAACAACTTTTCTTTATACTGTCTCTTAGCAGATGTTGAGCCATACTCTTACGAGGAAGCAACCAAAGAGAAAACTTGGAGGAGTGCTATGGATGTGGAGATAGCCTCCATTAAGAAGAATGACACATGGAAGCTGGTGGACCCACCTGTAGGCCAAAAACCCCTCGGGGTGAAATGGGTCTATAAGGTGAAGAAGAACAAAGACGGGGGCGTGGAGAAGTACAAGGCGCGGCTAGTCGTGAAGGGCTACCGACAAGTCCAAGGAGTGGACTATGGTGAAGTCTTCGCCCTAGTGGCACGGATAGACACTATCCGTTTGATCATCACTCTGGCTGCCCATCATGGATGGAAGATTATGCAGATGGATGTGGTAGCTGCCTACCTGAATGGATACCTGGAGGAAGACGTGTACATCGAGCAGCCTCCAGGGTACGTGGTGAAAGGACAAGAGAGGAAGGTCTGCAAGCTAGAAAAGGCTTTGTACGGGCAGAAGCAAGGAGCTCGAGCCTGGAATGGGAGAATAGATGCTTACTTGCAGAAGCATGGTTACAAGAAGAAACCACATGAATATGCCCTCTACACGAAGGTTGAGAAGAACGGCGACATGATGATCGTATGTCTATATGTGGACGATATGATCTTCACCGGCAACAACCCTTCGATGTACGAGGAGTTCAAGAGAATGATGAAGAAGGAGTTCGAGATGACGGACCTGGGAGAGCTCAACTATTTTTTGGGGGTGGAGGTAAAGCAGAATGAAGACGGGATCTTCATCTCACAAAAAAAGTATGCGGAGGAGATCCTAAAGAAGTTCAGGATGGAGAACAACAAACCAATCTCCACTCCTGCCGACCCTGGACTGAAATTGAGCAAGGAGTCGAAGGAAGGAGCGGTAGACTCCACTTTATTCAAAAGCTTGGTAGGGAGTCTACGTTACCTAACCTTCACCCGACCGGACATCGTGTATGCGGTCGGAGTGGTGAGCAGGCACATGGAGGAGCCAAAGGAGGATCACTTCACAGCCGCAAAGAGGATCCTGAGGTACATCAACGAGACAAGAGGTCATGGGCTGAAGTACTCAACTGGAGAGGAACTGACACTGGTAGGCTACTCAGATAGTGATTATGGAGGAGATGTAAATGATCGGAAGAGCACTTCCGGATATGCCTTCAGCATGGGAACGGGGGTGTTCTCTTGGAGCTCGAAGAAGCAGGCAACGATAGCTCTATCGTCCTGCGAGGCTGAGTATATTGCAGCAGCAGCTGACACCTGCCAAGCCATCTGGCTAAGGAACCTTCTGGAGAGTCTGCATCATGAAGTGGATGGGCCAACAACAATGTTGGTGGACAACATGTCGGCCATCCAGCTCGCGAAGAACCCGGTGCTGCATGCGAGGAGCAAGCACATCGAGACGAGGTATCATTTCCTCCGTGAACAAGTAGAGTTGAAGACAGTGGAAGTGAAGTATTGCCCGACTGGAGAGCAAGTCACGGACATCTTCACCAAGGCGTTGAAGGTGGACACGTTCCTGAAGCTCAAAGGCAAACTCGGCATGGTCTGCCAAGTTTGAGGGGGAGTTTGTTGGGGTTGACATGTTTGACCGGGCCCCACTTTGGAGTTAATATTTTAATTATTTAAATAATGGGAAAGGGAGTTGTATTTAATTTAATGGGATAGTTGAGGAATTGTATTAAATAGGAGAGAGAGTTGTTTTTATGTGGGGGTAGTTGGAGAGTTTTCTTTTTTGCCTATAAATAGGCCCTTTGTAGCTCATTTCAAAGTTTGATGAAAAGAGAGATAAACTCCCAAACACCTTTTTCCATTTTAGAGAGAGAGAGAGAGGGAAGCGCCGCAGCGCTAGTGTGGGTTTTCTGACCGGGGCGGCTAGAAGTAGAAGCCGCGCGGTCTGGTGAGCGCGCAGCGAGAGAGAACTCGCGGCCTTGTGTGACTCGCGTTTTGGGTGATCTCGGCAGGGGGAGCTCGCGCTGGTGTAGCTCTCGCAGGCGGAGCTCGCGCAGGAGCAGGTCGTGAGTAGACGGATCTCGCCACGCGAGTTGGGAGGTCAAGCCGCGAGTGGGGTGCAGTCTCGCCTGGTGGTCTAGGCGCAAGGGGTTGAAGGCGATCTCGCTGGGTTGTGTTCGCGCGTGGAGGCGGGAGCTCGCTCGCGCGGGGTGGTACTCGCCTATAGTGGGAGGTCGCGCGGTTTGTAGCGGTCTCGGCGACTACTTAGAAAATTTTCGGAAACTCTTGGAGGGAGCAGGAGCCCATACACGTTTCCAACAGATTGGCCGTGCTCATGCGTAGTGTGGTACCCTGAAGCCGAAAAAGCTCCGTCCAAAAATGGCTGACAAAAACTGGGTCCCTATCAGAGATGACGGCCCGAGGAACCCCGTGGAGTCGAACTATCTCTTTGGCGAAGAGTTCAGCCACTGTTTCCCCGGAATATGGGTGGCTCAAAGCAAGGAAGTGGCCGTACTTGGAAAGTTTATCGACCACGACTAGAATGACCGACTGGCCCTGCGATTTGGGAAGGCCCTCGATGAAGTCCATGGAGACGGTGTCCCAAATCTGGTGTGGGATCTCTAACAGAGTAAGAAGACCCGCTGGGGAGATCGTCTCATACTTTTGCCGCTGGTAGACATCGCATTCCCTCACGAACTGCTGAACGTCCCGTTGCATCCCCTTCCAAAAGACGTTGGCCTTGACCCGCTGTAAGGTCCGATGGATGCCGGCATGGCCACCGATCGGTGAAGCGTGAAACTCCCGAATCATAGTAGTACGCCAAGGGGACGTGGCCGGTAGAACGACCCGACCCTGGTAGTAGAGCCGCGTGTCAAGTAGATAGCCATCCTCGGTGCCTCGGCCCTGCTGCAGTGCTTCAACAATGGCACGGAGAACTGGGTCCTGGAGAACCTCCGCCTGTATGTCGTCTAAGGAGGCAATCACCGGCCCCGAGATGTGAGTAAGGGAGCTCTCTGGTATCCGTGACAACGCATCGGCCGCCATATTCTCCTTCCCCTTGGTGTAGACAATCTCATAATCATATCCCAGAAGCTTCGTCCGCCACTTCTGCTGCAGCGGGGATGCCAACCACTGCTCAAGGAAATGATTCAAACTCTGGTGGTCTGTACGAACCTGGAAATGCCGCCCTAGAAGATAGGGCCGCCAGAAAGCGACCGCGTGAAGGATGGAGAGCATCTCCTTCTCGTACGTAGAGAGCCTCAAGGTCCGGGGGCGAGAGCTTTGCTGAAATAAGCAAGTGGCCGACCCTCCTGCATGAGGACCGCGCCGATGCCGACGCCAGATGCGTCCGTCTCCACCACAAAGTCCTTGGAGAAATCCGGAAGTGCTAGCACAGGGGTGGTAGTCATGGCCCTTTTTAGGCCCTCGAACGCTTCATCGGCCTCCGCATGCCATCAGAAGTGTTGGGTATTGTATCCACAACGTACCTGATTTGAAGAAGCCCCTGGACAAGCTAAGGTAAATAGACAATGTTTTTGACAAAATATTTCAAGTTGTGCTTGCAGTTATTCCACGCTAAGTGCACACCAATGTCAGGGTGCAGTAGGTCAATATACACGGGTCTGCACGACGTAATCCCTCGTTGAGCAGATCAGTGTGTTGGCCTACGTGTACTCTCTCTATTGAAGTGTGCTTAATTTCAAGTACAGGGCTATGTTAAGGCTAGAGCAGACAAGGAGCAAGGATGAGTCAAGGAGCAGCTCTTGGATGGAAAGATGAAAAATCATCTAAGTAAGAATCGACGAGAATCACCAAGTGATTCTCGCCGATTCGGCGAGAATCACTAGTGATTCTCGCCGAATCGACGAGAATCACTGGCTGATTCTCGCCGGCTAAATCAGCGTGCAGACAAGGTAAATTCGACGAGAATCCCTTTGTGAGTCTCGACGAATCATCGAGAATCCCTTTGTGATTCTCGCCGAATCGTCGAGAATCACCCTTGATTCTCGACGATTCGCCGAGAATCACAGGTGATTCTCGCCGATTTTAACTTGGGCATTTTTCTGGAACTCCCTGAACCGGATTCTGCCGCTGGCACTATTTTGAACCGGATTTCGGGTTTCTACTTGTGGGACCCACAACGGTCATATTGAAAGTGTCTACAGTATAAATACGGGTATTTCTTGAACAGTAAAGATACACAGAAAGAAGCCAAGCGAAAACCCTGACCTAAAATCGCGATCTCCACTCCGCCGCCGCCGTCGCGCTCGAGCTAGTTGGTCGCCGCCGTTGATCGAGATTTCTTCGTGATCTTCCGACGACAGAAGCTTAGCCAAGCTTAGAGTCTCACGTGTCTATCCAGAGATCCCTTGTCTCTCGATTTGTTGATCGGGAAAAACTTCCCCGTCCGAATCGATCGAGACGACCGATCCTCGTGTGACCGTTGGTAGACCTAGCTAGCTTCGCTACGAAGTTTGGATCTCTAAAGTACAGCAGCCGCACATCGTCGTCGCCGCCGATCCCGTGAACCTTGCCGCCGCCCATCTTGCCGCCGCCGGTTCCGGGGAGATCCTCTCCAAGAGAGATCTAAGGTTGTACACTCTTTGTGGACTTCAAGAACACGTCGTCAACAAAGAGGGACACCTTAGTCTCCAAACGAAGTTTGTATCTCGTGTACATTCTAGTTTTACTTTTGTTGTAAAGAAACGTTGTTTCCGTGTTGTAAGGGTTGGGTGCAACCCGGTTTGTGGGAGTGTTGACTCCTACGTGTGGAAGAGTTCCTTCCGATAGTGCAAGGATTGGATTTCAATCCTGTTGGTGAAGAGACCGAGTCGTCCCTTGTTGGGAGATAGGTCGAAGGGGGAAAGTGGATGTACCCAAATCGGGGAACCACTATAAATAGCTTGTGTATTCTGTGTGCTGTGCTGTTTATTTTTATTGTGCAGGTACAATCTTAAATTCCGCAAAAACACTGCACGTCACCTATTCCCCCCCCCCCCCCCCCCCCATAGGTGAAGATAGTTGGCACTAGGTGAACTTTCAAGAAGGAATCCTTCTGCAGCAACTGGGTGAGTGGCCGTGCTATCTTCCCGTAGTCCTTCACGAACCGGCGATAGTAGCCGGTCAGCCCAAGAAAGCCTCGTAAGGCCCGTATCGTCGTGGGCTGCGGCCAAGTGACCATGCTTTCAATCTTCCTCGGGTCGGCCCGGACACCTTGAGCGGAGACCAAATGTCCCAAGTATTCGACCTTTGCCTGCCCAAAGAGCATTTGGATCGCTTGACATACAACTGGTGCTCCCGCAAAATGTGAAAAACATGCGGAACGTGCTCCCGATGCTCATCCCAGCTCCTTCTATAGATCAAAATATCATCAAAGAAAACTAGCACGTACCGACGAAGCAGTGGTCGAAAAATCTCGTTCATGACGGCTTGGAAGGTAGATGGGGCGTTGGCCAATCCGAACGGCATCACCAGAAACTCATAGTGACCGTCGTGAGTACGGAACGCCGTCTTGTGGATGTCCTCGTCCCGCATGCGTATCTGATGGAAGCCGGATCGGAGATCCAGCTTGGTGAAGAGGCTTGCCCCATGCAGCTCGTCTAGCAGCTCCTCGATCATCGGAATGGGAAACTTGTCCTTGATGGTCGATTGATTCAGTCCCATGTAATCGACACAAAACCGTCAGGATCCATCCTTCTTCTTGACCAAGACGATCAGAGAGGAGAACGCGCTGGTGCTGGGTCGGATGATGCCGGCGGCCATCATCTCACGTACGCTGCGTTCTATCTCCGTCTTCTGAATGTGGGGGTACCGGTATGGACGAATATTCGTCGGGTCTGCTCCGGCCTTCAGCTGAATCTGATGATCTCTGAACCGTGCGGGTGGTAAAGAACGTGGTGCCTGGAAGATGTCATCAAACTGGACCAATAAATCCTGTAGTTGCTCTGGTTCTGACGTCGACCCAAGAGCCTCTATCTCCCACACCAGGGCCATCAGACTACCCTCTTCCTCCATCCTTTGCAGGCTCGTGAGGGATATCTCCTTGAGCAGAGACGACCGTATCCCCTGTAGGCAATGCTCTGTCCCCAGGTGCGAGAACTCCAACGTCATCTTCTCCCAATCAGTGGTTACCCGCTTGAGCTGGCAGAGCCACTGCACGCCCAACACCATGTCCGACCCCCAAATCGGTAGCAGGTAGACATCCGTCCGGCACACATAGCCCTGTAGTCGCAGCTCCACCCCTTTCAGGACCCCTTCGCACCTCAACTTGTTGCCGTCAGCTACCATAACCTGGAAAGAAGCCCCCTTGTCAACTGCATGTCCCGCCTTTTGTGCTGCTGCGGGGTGATAAAATTATGGGTACTCCCGCTATCTATCAGAATAGTCACCCGCTCATGCCCCAACTTCCCAGCAATCCGTAACGTAAGAGGGGCTGAACACCCTTCCATGGCCTGGAGGGACACCCCAAACTCCACAAGGTCCAAACTGTTGAAGTTGGTGACCGGGCGGTCTGGCGGTTTGTCTTGACGGGTTGAAGACCGCGCGGTCTGGCGGTTTGTCTCAGCCGGCTTGGAGACCGGACGGTCTGGCGGTCTACCCTGGCGGTCCCTCTTCCTCTCTGGTGGTAGCCGTGCGGTTAGCCCTGCTGTCTAACCGCGCGGCCTGTGCGGTTTGTTTTGTATAGTCCGCCTAGTCCTGTAAATTTTAGTCCCACATCTCTTATTTGTATTCTCTCATCTCTCCTCCATTCTATATAAGGAGGGCATACCTTTGTAATAGATACCTTTTTTTGGATAATAAAATTTCGATTATTCAAAAGTTTATTCGGCTTGTTCTCTACTTTTCGCTTCTTTTCTCTACTTTCTAACATGGTATCAGAGCACACGGTCATTTCCTCCTGATTCTGTGCGCTCTCTGTTGTTCGCGGCTTGTTTCCGCGTTCTGCGACTTGTTTTGCGACTTGACTTCTCTTCTGTCCGCGCGGCTTGTTTCTGTCCGCTGCCCTGTTCGCGCGGCTTGCACTTCTTGTGTTCTCTTCCCTACTGCTCTTTGTCGCAGCGACCTGTTTCCTTGTCACCGCGCTCCTTGTTCGTTCTTGCCGCTCCGACTTCCTAGTCGTTGCGGTCTGTCTCTGTCCGCGTGTGTTGTCTCTCTACTCGCGGTTTGCTGCTGTGATCTGCCTGACCGTGCGGGTTGTTTCCTTTCTCACCCGCATCTTGGTCGCGGTCACCCGCTCCTGCTTGCTAGTCGCCCGGCTTCCTCTTTTCCGTGCGACTTGTTCTCCTCTGTTCGCCCGACTTTTTCAGGCCGTGCGACTTCTTTCCCTCTGCTTTGCTCTGCTTCTTGGTAACGGTCTTTCTAGCCGCCCGACCTGTTTTCTGTTCGCCCGGCTTGGTGCTCTTTTCTCTTCTCGCGGCTTGTTCTTATCGTCGCGGTTTGCTCCTCTCTTGCTTCCATGGCTTTTCCCTCCTCCGGCCTGTCCGCCTCTGTAGTAACCTCTTCTGGTAGTGCTCATGTTGTTACTCGCGGAAGATGGCTAATAGACTCTGGCGCCACAAATCATATGACAGGCAATCCTCACTGTTTCTCTCTTCTTGACACACATGCTCAGTTGCCCCCGGTTATTGTTGCTGATGGATCTCCCTCCCCGGTCCATGGGACGGGCCTGGTTCCCGTCACTCCATCTCTCTGCTTGGCTGATACCCTCTATGTGCCCAAGTTTCCGTGCAATTTACTATCGGTTACTTCTTTATGCAAGCAACTACGGTGTTCTGTCATATTCACCCCTACCTCTTGCACTTTTCAGGATCCGGACTCCCAACGGACGATTGCTACCGGGACAGAGAGTGGTGGTCTCTACTTCCTCGACAACGTTTCTGCTCTATCCGCCTTCTCCTCCTCCTCTACAGATCTTCTCCAATGGCATCTTCGCCTTGGACATGCTCCTCCCCGCATTCTACGACAGTTCCTGCCGCACCTCCCTCCTCATCATCCTCCTCTCAACTGTGATGCTTGTCAACTTGGCAACATCACCGCTCATCCTTCCCCCAACGCAGAGTCGGGGCTCTTCCGTCCGTTCGACCTCGTTCACTCCGACATATGGGGTCCCGCTCCTAACCTCACCATCGGTCGGGGTAGTTCCTACTTTGTCACCTTCATTGATGATTTCTCTCGATGTACGTGGGTATATCTTCTCAAAGATCGCTCCGAGCTGTTCTCTGTTTGGACCTCCTTTTATTCTATGGTTAAGACTCAGTTCGATACGTCTATTAAACTTCTTCGTTCTGATAATGCCAAGGAGTATCTTAGCCACGACTTCTCATCCTTTTGTATTCACCATGGTGTCATTCGTCAAACCAGCTGTGTCTACACCTCACAACAAATGGGGTGGCGGAACGCAAAAACCGTCACCTCCTTGATGTCGCTCGCACTATGATGACTCAAATGCATGTTCCTCGCTCCTATTGGGGATATGTTGTCCTCCTCTCCTGCTATCTCATCAATCGCCTTCCCTCCACAGTTCTCCATGGTGCTACCCCCTTCTCCATTCTTTATCCAGACAAGGATCCCTTTCCTCTTCCTCTACACATCTTTGGGTGCACCGCTTTTGTGCACTCTCCCGCTGCCACCCGTGATAAACTCTCACCACGTGCCACCAAATGTGTCTTTCTGGGCTACTCTCCCACTCAGAAAGGTTATTGTTGCTTTGATCCCGTTACCCGCAAGCAATTTGTCTCTGCGGATGTCACCTTCTTCGACAATGTCTCTTACTTCTCTCCCGCTTCCTCCTCTCCTCCTCCTGCTCCTACTTTTCCTACCAACCCATCCCTCCCCTCTGCTCCCACTGATGTTCCGCCATCTCCACCATCTCCACCATCTCCACCACCTCCACCATCTCCACCCTCTACTCCGCTTTCTCCCTCCACTCCGCTGCCATCTCTCTCTGCTCCCGGGCCAGCTCTCTCCACCACGGATACTCTGGATACTGAGGCCCCTGTTGACCTGGATCTCCCTATTGCTCTTCGCAAGGGGGTTCGGGCATGTACCCAACACCCGCTTGCTGCAGTTGTTTCCTATGATCGTCTTACCCCTTCTCGCAGAGCTTTCGCTCTGGCTATCTCAGCTACTACCACCCCCCCGTTCCTATCAGGAGGCCCTTACTATCCTCATTGGAAAGCTGCCATGGATGAGGAGATTGCTACTCTGACTGAACGGGGTACCTGGACCCTTGTTCCTCCTCCTTACGGCACAGATGTTGTTGGTTGTCGATGGGTCTTCGTGGTGAAGTTTCTCCCGGATGGCAGTGTGGATCGTTATAAGGCTCGCCTGGTTGCCAAGGGTTTTACCCAAACTTATGGGCTTGATTACTTTGACACTTTCTCTCCCGTGGCTCGCCTCAGCACTATTCGGGTTCTTCTCTCTGTGGCTGTCAACCGGGATTGGCCCATCTCGCAGCTCGATGTTAAGAATGCCTTCCTCTATGGCGATCTGCAGGAAGATGTTTACATGGAGCAACCTCCTGGGTATGTTGCTCAGGGGGAGACAAGGGTATGCCGGCTACAGAAGGCTATCTATGGCCTCAAGCAGAGTCCTCGTGCCTGGTTTGACAAGTTTAGTAGCATTGTTGCGGCCATTGGTTTTACAAGAAGCTCAGCAGATCACTCCTTGTTTGTTCGGAAAACCGCATCTGGTCTTGTTGTTCTTGCGGTTTATGTTGATGACATTCTTCTTACTGGCGATGACCAGGATGGGGTATTGATGACCAAGAAACACCTTCGTCACCATCTGGTCACAAAGGATATGGGCTCCCCGAAATACTTTCTGGGGATTGAAATCTCTAGAAAACCCAACTCCATGGTCCTTTCACAAAGGAAGTATGCTCTTGATCTTTTGAAGGAGGCAGGACTCACTGGTGCTAAACCTGCTCGTTGTCCTATGGCTGCTGGAGAAGACAAAACTTGGACAGATAACTCACCTCTTCTCTCTGATCTTACGAGATACCGGCGTCTGGTGGGCAAGCTCATATATCTCACGGTAAACCAGACCCGACATCTCTTATGCTGTTGGCAAAGTGAGCCAGTTCATGCAAGCTCCGAGGGAGTGTCATCTACAATCTGCTATGAGAATATTAGAGTATATTAAAGCTGCTCCAGGGAAAGGTCTCCTATTTCAGAAAAATGGTCACCTAAGGGTTGAAGCTTACTCTGATTCAAGCTATGCGGATGACAAAGTGGGACCGCAAGTCGACTTCAGGTTTCTGCACATTTGTTGGAGGTAATCTTGTGAGTTGGAAGAGCAAGAAACAGTCTGTCGTTTCCAGGTCTAGTGCAGAGGCGGAATATCGCAGCATGGCATCGACTACATGTGAGTTGAAGTGGTTGCGGGCTCTCATGCTTGACTTAGGAGAGGTTTACAACTATCCTCTTCCTATGTTCTGTGACAATAAGGCCGCGATACACATTTCCAAAAATCCGGTCTTTCATGAGAGAACAAAACACATAGAAGTCGACTGTCATTTTATTCGGAAGAAATATTGAAGAAACAGATCTGCACTCCATTTGTCACTTCCGACAACGAGTTGGCAGATGTCTTCACCAAGCCGGTGTCCGCTTCCTTTTTCCACATCTGCGACAAGCTGGGCATGATCGATATATATGCTCCAGCTTGAGGGGGAGTGTTGAAGTTGGTGACCGGGCGGTCTGGCGTTTTGTCTTGACGGGTTGAAGACCGCGCGGTCTGGCGGTTTGTCTCAGCGGCTTGGAGACCGGACGGTCTGGCGGTCTACCCTGGCGGTCCTCTTCCTCTCTGGTGGTAGCCGTGCGGTTAGCCCTGCTGTCTAACCGCGCGGCCTGTGCGGTTTGTTTGTATAGTCCGCCTAGTCCTGTAAATTTTAGTCCCACATCTCTTATTTGTATTCTCTCATCTCTCCTCCATTCTATATAAGGGAGGGCATACCTTTGTAATAGATACCTTTTTTTGGATAATAAAATTTCGATTATTCAAAAGTTTATTCGGCTTGTTCTCTACTTTTCGCTTCTTTTCTCTACTTTCTAACACAAACCATCAACCGCATCACAGGTAATGAGCTCCTCCTCGTCATCCTCCTCCCTCAACATGAATACTTGCACCTTTTGGCACCGGTGTCCCGGTGTATACTTTTCGTCGCAGTTGAAGCATAGCCCTTTGTCCTTACTGGCCTACAGCTCAGGCCACGTCAGGCGTGTCACTGTCGGCCGTCCTGCCTGCGGCTGCTCACGCCGCCCTGCTACTGGTGCTGCTGGTGCAGTGGGAGCGCGTGCTCCCCCTCGATTTCGCTGGCGGTTGAACCGCTCCTACTGTATCCTGGCTAGATTGATGGCATGGCTCAGACTGTACGGCATGTAAGGCATGGACCTCATCTCTCAGGTGATTTTTCAGCCCTGAAACGAAACAATGAGAAGGTCTTTTCCCCCCAATTGACCCGATTTGACAGCCGCTCGAACTCCGTGCGATATTCCGTCACTGTCCCCTTCTGTCGGAGTTTCTGCAAGGTGGCCTCCACGTCCTCGTATTCCAATGGCCTGAAGCGGGCCGTAAATCCCTCTACAAAGTACGCCCACGACGCGTACCCATAGCTTCGAACGAACCATTGTGCCCACTGGTATGCGTCGCCCTCCAAGTAAAACGACGTCAACTGCACTCATTGCTCACTAGGGATCTCTTGGTATGTGAAGAACAACTCGGCCTTTTGTAACCATCCAACGCATCACTGCCCCGGAATGTCGGAAAATTCATCCGCGTTCGTTTTGGTTGCATAAAGGCCCGCTGGTTCACTCCTCCATTCCTGCCATACCCTGGATCTAGCCCTGCTGGCCTGATTGGTTCCGCCACTAGATTCGACCGACCATAGTAGTCTTGATAATGTTCCCCGCCGTGTCCCACTCCCATATGAGGGCCCTCCTCGTCGTAAAAAACGTGCCTGGGAGGATATCCCCGCCATTGTTCGTCGTGCCCCATCCTCGCCAGAGCCCCTAGTGCCGGCGGCCTGGGGAGGATCCCATTTCCAGCGCCGTTTGGACCCCCATGTGCGGCGGCGACCTCTAACTCTGCTCCTGATGTCCAAAAGGGCAACGACAGCCACCACGGCGACTCCACCGCCGGCGGCCAACCCTCCCGGGCCGGTCCACCCCCCGGCGACCTGCTGGTGGGGGTTTGGTCCCGGTCCGATCCACGGTCGGGCGGCGGAAACGCCCGCACCTGGGTTCTGCGGAAACTGCGTCGTCGGCCCTGTAGGGCTCGGCTGCGCCGACGGGCCACTGTGGCCGGCCGGCCCGCCTGATTCCGGGTTGGGGCCGCTGTAGGGCATCATTCCCGAACCTCCCGTGGTGCCTCCGGTGGGTGATGGTGCCGCATGTGACGATTCCCCCTGTTCTGCTGTTTTCCCCCTTAGGGTTTGCGTTAACAGCGCCTTCAGCTCATCTATGCGTCCTTCCATGCGTTCTTCCAGATTTTTCGTGGAGGTTTTGACTTGTTCTTCGATCCCAGCCACCGAATCCGCCAAGTCGACGTAGTTTTCTTCGATGGTGGCTAAGCGTGCCATCTCCGCCTCCGTGCGTGTCACCATTGTCGCAGGAACGATGCTCTGATACCAAATGTTATGACCTATCTAGGAGAAGAAGAGGAAGTAGAAAGAAGGCTAGAGGATTAGGGTTTATGCGAGAAAGAAGAGAAAAGATACCTGGAATAATCTTCTTAAAGTGAATCATATATTCTCTCATCTAATGAAACATAGGTATATTTTCGCAGAACAACATTAATATGGTTTCTCTTTATTGTACTTGATCTCGTGTATTTTAGTTTTTTTTCAACATATTTTGCCCATTGTTAAATGCTTTTGAGCTCAAAAAGGAATAAGAATCTCTTTTGTGATATTATTTTAATCTTGCATTTATTAGTATGTTTTTCCTTACAACAATCGTCTCCAACTCGATATATCATATCATAAAATATTTATAGATCAACAGTACCATGATATTTTAACCAAATTCATTTTAACAGTTAGTCAATTTACACCAAGAGAATATCTATTATTCTATTCAAGCCATACAAAACTCTACGATTAAATAGCCTACATCACGAGCACAGAAAGGGTTATTAAGTGGCTGTCTGTGAGAAATGGAGTTTGCAGAGAAAAATATTATTTTAAAATAATTATGTCACATTAATCATAAGATAAGATGTAAAAATATCTCTTATTTTGGATCAATTGAAATATATTCTCTGGGTGCAAAACCGAAGACTATAAGAGCAACCATGTCCATAGAAGTGATCAATTAGCTTGAGAACCCACTAGAATAGATGGATCATTCAGTAAAAAGATTGATTGGTTCCTTTAAGAACCCGCTAGCATAGACGGACGACTGAAGTATTGCGTACAACAACCCAAACGGGAGGTTTGCAAACACCATGAAACATGGACCCTGCTGACAGAGACCAAAAGGTCAGATGCAAATATGACCTCACAACCATTGATGTGAGTATTGTCTAGCAAAAATAGCCTCTGACCAATAGTTCAAGCCTCTCAGAACTACCGAGAGGAACTACATGTTGAAATTTGTGAAGTGGAAGTGGGTGACGGGACAGGCCGCGCGGCCTGTGGCGGACAGCTTTGGCGGACTGGGCGGACTGGGCGGACTGAGGTTTGCGGCCTGGTGAGAAGTCTGGTGGAAGCCGGCTGTGTTCTGAGCGGGTTGTTGCATGAAGTCCGCGGTTTGGTGCGGCCTGGTATCTGCGGATAGAGAGGCTTGCGGACTGGTGCTTTGCTCAGTGGTCGCGGGTGCAAGCTTGTGCTGAAAGGCGGGTTGGCTCTTGTTCGCGGGAAGCCTTGCGGACTGGTGTGTCCGCGGTTTGGGCTGTTGCGGACTGGGCCTTGAGCTTGGCTGAGGCCTCGTCGAGCTCAGGTGTTACAGCAGGTCTTGCTGTGGAGACCGGTTGGCGGACTGGTGTTTGGAGTCCGGGAGGTAGCTGCTGTGTTGGACAAGTGCGAGGAGCTCGCGGACTGGTTGCGGTCTGTGCTAGGGTGTTTGGCGGACGGGACTTTGTGTCCGCCATGCTCGCACTGGCCCTTGATGGTTTTGGACTTGGTCACACATTGTGACAAGTTCATGGTGTCCGCCGTATCCGCCAAGTCCGCTGTGACCGGGCGGACTGTTGCTGTTTGCCTTTGGTCGTGGACTTGTGGCGGATTGAGGTGTGAGTCTTGCGGACTGCCGCGGGTTGGTGCGGACTGCCATTGAAGAGGGTGCTGTCCTGAAGCAGTTGGAGCTTTGCGGGCTGGTGCCTTGTCCGCTTAGCTTGGGCGGACTGGAGAGGGTTCGTCAAAGGTTGCCTTGCTCCTGGCGATTTCCTTGGTGTCCGGCTAAGTCCACGCGGACTCAGCGGACGGTGGTTGTGTTCGCGCGGACTGAGGGTGGTGTCGCTATCTCTTGGGCGGTGACCACACTCCTCACCTTGCCTATAAATAGGACCCCCCTGGCACATCTACAGTAACCTAAGTAACGTGAGTGAACAGTAAATTGGGTTGGGAAGTGCTGCGGTTCTGTGTTTGTCAGTCCGCGCGGATTGTTTCAGGCTGACGGTTTGTTGTGTGCAGGTCGCGCGGATAACTTCAAGGAGCCAGGAGTTTGGCTGTGACTTCGGTCAGTGCTTGGAAGTGTGCGGTCTCTGCGGACTCAGCAGAGGTCGCTCTGCGGCTTGTCAGTTCTGTTTCATCTTTGCCAGCTTCAATAACCTGTCCGCCGGTTTCAGGCGGGTAGGGGAGTTCCTCAGTTCGGGTTCAGCAGGAGGCGAATAACGGTCTGTCCGCGCGGCCTCGCGGCTTCGGCGGACTCCGTGGTATTCGGCGGATTGCAGCATTAGCTTGGGCGAGCTCAGCGGTCTCGGCGGTCTCGGCGACCTCGCGGTCTCAGCGGACTGGAGTGCTGTCCGCCCGGCTTGTTTTTTGGTTCTTTCTGTTTACAGCTGTAATACTAGCGAAATCATGTCTCGCTATGTATGCCTCGGATTGTAAAGAAGTGAATGCATAATAAGACCTTCTTGTGCTTCCATTGTTTTGTTGAGTGCAACCTCTAGTCCTTGGGTTTTCCGCAGGTTCAGCGTGCGAACTGGGTAGTTCCGAAGATATTAATTTGGTGTTTGGGCTATCTTGCTGACCACGTTGAGAAAATTTAACATGGTATCAGAGGGAGGTTTCCTGAGGTTGCGGAGGTTCAGTTGCGGGAGCGGAGGTCAACCAGCGTTGTTACTCAGGGATTGAGTGGTGTTCAACCTGTGTTGTTGCTCGGAGCTGCTGAAGGTTACCAACAGGTGGTTGCAATGGAAGGAAGCTTAGCAAGAGGTCTGGCATTGAACTCTTAACGCCGACTAACTATAAAAAGTGGAAGTCGTGCATGAAGAGTTATCTTCTAGGCGAGGAGCTGTGGGAAGTTGTCGGTGGAGACGACAGACAGGAAGTTACTGCTGCTTTCGGTACTGCTGAACAGGTGAGGCTCTGGAGAAGAACTAATGCTAAGGCAGAGTTCGTTCTGAAGAGAGCTGTCTCTCCGGAACTGTTTGATCACATCATTGGATGTGAGTCGGCTGCTGATATTTGGACAACCATTGATGAGTTGTTCAATAGGAAGAATGTGGCGCGACTTCAGTTCCTGGAGAATGAGTTGGCCAGGGCAACTCAGGGAGACCTTTCCATCTCCAAGTACTTCTTAAAGATGAAGAGCTTGTGTGCTGAGCTGTCGGCACTGGATCCTGATGAGCCTATCTCTGAGGCAAAGATGAAAAGGCACATTTTCCGCGGCTTGCGGAAGGAATATGTGGCCTTTGTTACATCTGTTCAAGGGTGGGCTACTCAGCCGTCGTTGCTGGAGCTGGAGAATCTGCTTGCCTCGCAGGAGAGCTTAGCAAGGCAGATGGCTGGAGTGAATCTGAATCAGGAAGGCAGCGAGGCTCTCTTCTCAGGCAAGAAGAAGGGATGGGAAGGGAAGAAGAAGAAGAAGGTGCAGGCCGATGTTGAAGAAGGAGACTTCAACTTCATATCCGCCGGAGAGGAGCAATGCTCCTAAGGACTGGAAGAAGAATCTGAAGTGCTACCGGTGTCATCAGCGTGGGCACTTCAAGCGGGACTGCAAGGTCAAACTGCAGCCTGGGCATGCTGCGGGAAAGGAGGAAGCTTGCTCGCGAAGTGAAGAAGCAGAATGGGGAGGAGCTTTCATGACGGGCACTTGTGTCCGGGCCTTATCTGCTGAGGACTTCAACAGCGAGTGGATCATCGACTCCGGGTGTGGTCATCACCTCACCGGAGACAAGTCGAAGTTCACCTCCATGCAGGCTTACTCAGGTAATGAAGCTATTATCACTGCTGATAATACTGTTTATGCAGTAGAGAATGAGGGGGTCGTGTCTTTGGGTAGTGATCAGGGGCCACTCACGTTAAGGAGTGTGTATCACGTGCCGGGCATGAAGAAGAACCTCTTCTCGGTGACCAACGCGGTGGACGCTGGGTATCACGTTCTGTTTGGGCCAACAGACGTGAGGTTCCTTCGCAACGTATCAGCGGTGAAGGCTGATGTTGCTCATGTTGGGAGGAGGGTGAAGAACTTGTTTGTTCTTTCCACCAGTGCCTATGTTGATAGGATGAGTGCCAATGATAGTGCGGCTATCTGGCATGAGAGGCTGGGGCATGTTGGCATGGACAAGCTAAAGGCAATGGCGAGTAGAAGTCTGGTGAGGGGTTGCCGATGTTGTCCTCCTTTGGTGATGGGTATGTTTGTGCGGGCTGTCAATACGGTAAGACACATCGCCTTCCGTTTGATAAATCTCAAACAAGGAGCAAGAAACCATTGGAGTGTATTCATGGCGACCTGATGGGACCGACTGTTACTGCCAGCCTTGGTGGAAGCAAATACATGCTTGTCTTGGTTGATGACTACTCAAGGTATACTTGGGTGTACTTCTTAAAGGAGAAGTCGGAAGCCTTCCGTTTGTTCGTGGAGTTCAAGGAGTTGGTAGAAGGCCGGCTTGGCTTGCGGATTAAGAAGTTTAGAACTGATAACGGGGGGGGAGTTTGTCTCTTCCGAGTTTTCTAACTTCTGCAGGAAGCACGGGATCCAACGAGAGCTTACTTGTGCTCACACTCCACAACAAAATGGGGTAGCGGAGCGGAAGATCCGTCATTTGACGGAAACCTGCAAATGCTGGCTGCATGCGAAAGATATCCCAAGGTCCTTTTGGGCGGAGGGAATGTCTTGTGCTGCTTATGTTATCAACCGGATGCCACTCAGCCCTATCAACATGAAGACTCCCATTGAGCTGTTGCTGAAGGAGAAGCCGAGTGTTGGACACCTTAGGGTGTTCGGTTCAACTTGCTACGTGCATGTCCCGGATGCTTCACGGACAAAGCTGGATGCGAAGGCAAGGAAACTTGTCTTTGTTGGCTATGATGAGCGGAAGAAGGGATGGAAGTGCATGGACCCTGTGACGAAGAAGTTCGTGGTGTCAAGAGACGTTGTCTTTGACGAGCTGACGTCATATGGAGGTGGCTCGGTGGAGCTTACCGAAGTAGCAAGGTTGAGGAAGCACCGGTGGAGGCTGCTGAAGGCTTGGAAGAGGAGCTTGCTGTTTCACCAGCAGCTCCTGTTGCTTCGAACTCCGAGGCTGAGCCTTCTGGCTCAGGAAGCAGGGGGAGCACTGCTCAATGCTTGCCCCAGGTAGGAGTGGAGCCTGAAGAAGCAACGGAAGCCGTGAGCAAGGAGCCGTGTCTTCGGAGATCGAAGAGGGTGGTTAAGCCACCGGCTCGGTACTGTGATGGGAATGCAGTGAGCTTTGTCTCCTGCTTCTTTGCAGGTCCTCTGGATGAGCGAGAGCCTGCAAACTTCAACGAGGCCACTGGAGTGAAGGAGTGGGATGATGCCATGAAGGAAGAGATTGATGCTCTGAAGAAGAATGAAACCTGGGACCTTGTGCCCAAGGTTGATGGCGTTACTCCGGTTACTTGCAAGTGGGTGTTTAAGTTGAAGAAGAAGGCTGATGGGAGCATTGATCGGTTCAAGGCTCGCCTGGTCGCTAGAGGATTCTCACAGCAGTATGGAGAAGACTATGAGGAGACATTCAGTCCAGTTGCGAAGATGACATCTGTAAGAGTGGTGATCGCCTTGGCTGCTAGCAAGGGATGGAGGTTGTGGCAACTTGATGTGAAGAATGCTTTTCTTTACGGAGAGATTGACAAGGACATCTTCATGGATCAGCCGCTTGGTTTTGTCTCTGAAAAGCATCCGGACTATGTCTGCAAACTCAGGAAGGCTCTCTATGGGTTGAAGCAAGCTCCTCGAGCGTGGTATGGGAAGATTGCAGAGTACTTGCAATTCTGTGGATACCTGGCTTTTAACTCGGACTCAAGCTTGTTCGTCAAGAAGAAGGGAGAGCTAAGAGTCTTGGTCCTGCTGTATGTGGATGATATGATCATCACAGGGAACTCGGAGGAGGAAGTAGCAAGGCTCAGGGCTGAGCTTGCTATACGCTTCGAGATGAAAGACTTGGGAGAGTTGCATCACTTTCTTGGTCTGGAAGTGGAGAGGAAGGAGTGCGGGGTTCTCATTAGCCAGAAAGGGTATGCTGATCGCATTGTGAAGCGGTTTGGCATGGGCGAAGGGAAGAAGTGCTCTACTCCATTGGAATCTGGGCTGAAGCTTCGACGGGATGAGGGAAGGGTTCTTCATGATCCCTTGGTGTTCAGGGCTCTTGTTGGGAGCTTGATTTACTGACGATTACAAGGCCAGATATTGCTTATGCTGTTGGCCGAGTAAGTCGGTATATGGCTGAACCAAGGCAATCTCATCTAGTGGCGGCGAAGGGAATTCTGAAGTATGTCAAGGTGACTTCTGAGATGGGACTCCTCTATGGAAGGGATGCGGAGTTTGCGTTGCTCGGGTACACGGATGCTGACTATGGCGGTGATTCGGATGATCGAAGGTCTACTTCAGGTTATGTGTTCACTTGCGGTTCAGCTAGCATCTCGTGGTGTAGCAAGAAGCAGGACTCGGTGTCGGTTTCAACCACGGAGGCGGAGTATAAGGCTTCGGCCTTGGCTGCTCGGGAAGCCGTTTGGTTGAGGAGGCTTATAGAGGATGTTCATGAAGAAGTGCAAGGGCCTACTTTACTCCGGGGTGACAATGAGAGTGCTCTCAAACTGGTAAACAATCCAGTGTGTCACGCCAGGACCAAGCATATAGAGATTGATCACCACTTCATCAGGGAGAAGGTGTTGGAGGGGTCTCTGCTGGTCGGGCATGTTCGGAGTGAAGATAATCTTGCTGACATCTTCACGAAGCCGCTGTCGAAGGGGCCCTTTGAACGCTTGCGCAGCTTGCTGGGCTTGGTCACCACTTCTCACTTCAAGGGGGAGTGTTGAAATTTGTGAAGTGGAAGTGGGTGACGGGACAGGCCGCGCGGCCTGTGGCGGACAGCTTTGGCGGACTGGGCGGACTGAGGTTTGCGGCCTGGTGAGAAGTCTGGTGGAAGCCGGCTGTGTTCTGAGCGGGTTGTTGCATGGAGTCCGCGGTTTGGTGCGGCCTGGTATCTGCGGATAGAGAGGCTTGCGGACTGGTGCTTTGCTCAGTGGTCGCGGGTGCAAGCTTGTGCTGAAAGGCGGGTTGGCTCTTGTCCGCGGGAAGCCTTGCGGACTGGTGTGTCCGCGGTTTGGGCTGTTGCGGACTGGGCCTTGAGCTTGGCTGAGGCCTTGTCGAGCTCAGGTGTTACAGCAGGTCTTGCTGTGGAGACCGGTTGACGGACTGGTGTTTGGAGTCCGGGAGGTAGCTGCTGTGTTGGACAAGTGCGAGGAGCTCGCGGACTGGTTGCGGTCTGTGCTAGGGTGTTTGGCGGACGGGACTTTGTGTCCGCCATGCTCGCACTGGCCCTTGATGGTTTTGGACTTGGTCACACATTGTGCCAAGTTCATGGTGTCCGCCGTATCCGCCAAGTCCGCTGTGACCGGGCGGACTGTTGCTGTTTGCCTTTGGTCGTGGACTTGTGGCGGATTGAGGTGTGAGTCTTGCGGACTGCCTCGGGTTGGTGCGGACTGCCATTGAAGAGGGTGCTGTCCTGAAGCAGTTGAAGCTTTGCGGGCTGGTGCCTTGTCCGCTTAGCTTGGGCGGACTGGAGAGGGTTCGTCAAAGGTTGCCTTGCTCCTGGCGGTTTCCTTGGTGTCCGGCTAAGTCCATGCGGACTCAGCGGACGGTGGTTGTGTTCGCGCGGACTGAGGGTGGTGTCGCTATCTCTTGGGCGGTGACCACACTCCTCACCTTGCCTATAAATAGGACCCCCCTGGCACATCTACAGTAACCTAAGTAACGTGAGTGAACAGTAAATTGGGTTGGGAAGTGCTGCGGTCTGTGTTTGTCAGTCCGCGCGGATTGTTTCAGGCTGACGGTTTGTTGTGTGCAGGTCGCGCGGATAACTTCAAGGAGCCAGGAGTTTGGCTGTGACTTCGGTCAGTGCTTGGAAGTGTGCGGTCTCTGCGGACTCAGCAGGAGGTCGCTCTGCGGCTTGTCAGTTCTGTTTCATCTTTGCCAGCTTCAATAACCTGTCCGCCGGTTTCAGGCGGGTAGGAGAGTTCCTCAGTTCGGGTTCAGCAGGAGGCGAATAACGGTCTGTCCGCGCGGCCTCGCGGCTTCGGCGGACTCCGTGGTATTCGGCGGATTGCAGCTTAGCTTGGGCGAGCTCAGCGGTCTCGGCGGTCTCGGCGACCTCGCGGTCTCAGGCGGACTGGAGTGCTGTCCGCCCGGCTTGTTTTTTGGTTCTTTCTGTTTACAGCTGTAATACTAGCGAAATCATGTCTCGCTATGTATGCCTCGGATTGTAAAGAAGTGAATGCATAATAAGACCTTCTTGTGCTTCCATTGTTTTGTTGGTGCAACCTCTAGTCCTTGGGTTTTCCGCAGATTCAGCGTGCGAACTGGGTAGTTCCGAAGATATTAATTTGGTGTTTGGGCTATCTTGCTGACCACGTTGAGAAAATTTAACACTACATAACCATCACTATCAAAATTGCATCATATCTAAGGTATAAACCAGCTTTGGATTTTTGGATTCCTCCTTTATTGAGATATGGGTGTATTCCCATATGAGAAGACATATAATATTAGATCCTTGATCCTGGTATACCCTTTTTATGTTAATCTCTTATGTGCTCAGTACATATTCATCATATTTCACTACCTTAGGGGCTTGAACTTACAGAATCATGTTCCATCCTTTCAAACATGTAATTAAAGCACAAAGATTAGAATTAAATTATACTTACGATTGTATTATTTTAGACTCTTTTTCTCTTTCAGTGCTCCTTCTCAAAACCCTCTTATTCAAATATTTGAAGGCAGCTCCTGGAATACAGCCTACAATTGCATAAACAAATCTCCTAGCAGCACTTACAGAATCATGATCCATCCTTTCAAACATGTAATTGCAACACAAATATCAGAATTAAATTATACTTCCGATTGTATTATGTTAAAAAAAATTCTTTTTAGGCTTCGCTTGGTTTGGCGTTTCGCTGCCTCCGTTTGGAGCAAATGCCGCCGGACGGCGGGTAAACAAACGGTCGCCGGCGGCATTTGCTCCGTTTGCACCCGCAGCAAGGAGGAAACGGCCACGATCCGTTCCATTTCGACCCCCACCTCTCCTCTTCCGATTCAAAAGTGTTGTTTTGACCCACCGGATGCACCCGCCACCGCCGAACCAAATATAGCCTTAGTGATCCTTCTCAAATTCCTCTTATTCAAATATTTGAGTGCAGCTCCTGGAACACAGCCAATAATCCCATAAACAAATCTCCTGGAAACTAAAATAATAAACAAAAACAAACAAACTCCCAAGAAACAATGTTAAATTAAGTTGAAAGGGATTATGGTTGGCTGAGTGGAAGACCAAGATTCAAGTTTTAAAATCAACATCCAAAATAAAATTTTTTAAAAAAAGTAAACAAAAAAGGCTCTCTTAATCAAATTTCCATCAACAGAATCAAACCATCAAAATATTGTAATCTAATAGGTTAGCCTCCAAGAGATATAAACATGGCAACTGATGGATTCAAAGGCATAACAAAAACGAATCCTTAGCATGTAACTCCATAACATACACACATGGATAACCAATTAAGTGAAAAAAGGGTCTGCTCACCTTCTCCTCCTTGTTCAGCGGCTCCCGTGCCGGAGCCAAATCGGCGAAGACCCCTTTCTCAGTCGCCGCCGGCGGTATCTTCCGATCAAATAGCTTGACCACCTGATCTCTCACACCCAGCATTCCTCCGCCGTCAACAGTTTCCTCGCAGGGCATCCCCATCCAAAAGCGAACCCCGCAGAAGCAACTAAAAAAGCTTCGAGCTAAAAAGCCCAAAGAAGGATGCGGGAGATAAAAAGGGCAAAAAAATTTATGACCGGCAAACGCCGGTGGGTTCAGGCCTGTTGCCAGCTGGCATCCCGGTCAGCATATTAGGTGATTACCATCCACGAGTTTTCTTGGCTGTGATCGATAGCTGACGTCAGGCCGGAAAAGACGAGAAGGCGCACCGCGACGGCCACTTTATATAATAATTCTTTTACTAAAAGGCACATATTGAATCCGGCACATCTCACCATTGCTTCGTTTCCCCCCGCCGTGCTACTGAAAAATAACGAAAAGAGGAGCTTTTCGAATGGTGGTCTTCTTCGTGCTTTTCGATCGCCGGTGTAGTCTCCTCCCGCCCCATCTGCTCCTGCCGAACATAACAAAGTCTAAGGCTTCATTTGGGAGAACGATTGTGGTTGTGAAAGAAGGTATTGTAAATGGAAATTTGTAAATGAAACTGTTAGAAACTAGTTGCTGCAAATGTAGATCTGTTTGAATAGTCTCTGTTTACAAAACTTTTCAGAACAGAGAATCATTTGACAAAACGACGGTGTGATATTATTGTTATGAATTTGGGATAGTGTCAATGACGGACCCAGAATTTTCATTCAACCCAGAAGCCAAATTGAAGATTTAGATTTTTGATGACTTGTTTTGTTTCCATTATGAGAAAATGTTGTACTTTCTTCTTGCCAATCATGCAGAATTTTTTATTTCCAATATATTTTAACACTTTATATGTGATGTGGTCCCCGTGATATGATCCGTTTTAGGGCTAGTCAAACCGCCCAACTCCTTTGATGGAGGAAGTGGAGTTGACCAAGTCAACCCCACTACCGCCGAAATCTCCGCGACAATCGTCGCCGCTGCTCCAGCCGCCGTCGTCTTCCCCGCCATCGCCGTTGCGGCTTCTCTCCGGCCGCCCCTCTCCAGCCGCTCCTCCGCGACGCCGTTAAATGGCGGTCATGCGTTGCCCGTTTCCCGCCGCTGTCCCGTTAAGGGGCGGCCTCCCTTCAGCCGAAAACATGCAGCCATCCGCCGTCCATTTCTCACTGTCTCCCCCATTAAGGGGCGGCTTCCCTTCCGCCGAAAGCGAGCGGCCATTCCCGTCGCCGCCCCCGTTAAGGGGCGGCCTCCCTTCCACCGAAAACGGGTCGAGCGCCCATTTCCCGTCGCCGCCCCCATTGAGGGGCAGCCTCGTCTTCACCTAGGCCAGGTGACCAAATTGGTTGCCGGCCCTTGGCCCCCGACCCTCTTCGGTCGCCGCACTTGCAGGCCGCTCCTCCCTCGCGGGAGGAGCGGTTATTTTCGACAATGACAGTTATTTTTCTGGCTGGGGGCGGTCTTGTCTTTTGTGTAAATACGACGATCTGTGTGCTCTAAACGGAGCGATCCTATTCGTCCATCCGGTGTTTATGGGGGGAAATTACCGGCTTGCCCCTCTTGAGATCTATAAATAGACCTCCTTCCTATTCATTTTCATCTCTTCCTGGGCCGGAAAATCCTCCTACGGATTTTCTCTCCTATATCCTTATCTTGCGGATTTTCTCTCTCCTCTCTCCATTCTCCTCCTCCTATGAATTTATCTCTCCTCCTTTTCTCTTCATTACGCGCTCCCACGCACGTCTCTTCCTTGCGCGCTCACAGGCGCGCCTCTTCCTTGCGCGCTCCCACGCGCGCCACTTCCTTGCGCGCTCTCACGCGCGTCACTTCCTTTCGTGCTCCCACGCGCGCCTCTTCCTTGAGCGCTCCCGCACGCGCCTCATCTTTGCGCACTCATGCGCGCGTCTCTTCCTTGCGCGCTCCCGCGCTCGTCTCTTCCTTGCGTGTATTCCTTGCGAGCTACCGCGTGCGTCTCTTCCTTGCGCGTCTTCCTTGAGCGCTCCTGCACGCGTATCTTCCTTGCACCTCTTCCTTGTGCACTCCCATGTGTGCTGCCTTCTAGCGCTCTGTGCGCTCTCCGCCAGCAAGTGCTCCACGCGGTTTCCGTCGGCAAGCGCTCCGTGCGCTTTCCGCTAGCAAGCGCTCGCACGCTCTCTGCCATCAAGCGCTCTGCGCGTTCTCGTCCCACAAGCTCCCCGCGCTTGCAGCTATGTGAAAGTTATTCACACTCAAAGCTCTGTCCTTCCCAAGTACCAATCTCACTAAAACTTCCCTACAGGGATCTATATGACTCCAAATGAGTTGTTTTTAATTCCAATAAAAAGTAGACCTCAAGGGCTACAAAAGTTGTCTCAGGCAACTTTTCGAAATTTGGCCTTCAAGGGCACTTAATTTCTGTTTGAAACTATATAAAAGTGTGACAAAAATACATATTAAATAACATATACTATAGTTTATATTTAATACTATTCAGCACGAATCTTAATGCAGTTTGAACAGGATCTGTTCATCCCATACCTTCAGCCAACGATCTAGATTAACCCGACCTGGAGCCCTTTAAAATTTTATTTCCTGGCCACCCAGACACCTCCCCAACCGGCCACTAACACCACCACCTCCGTTGAGGTGGTGGCTATCAATTGGCAGTGGTTTAGCCGCCAGAGGTGGTGTTTTCCGGCGAACCCGACACCATGATTTTTTCAGCTTCACCATGCTCACATTGGATCAGGCTCAATTGAGCCCGATATCTCTCCTAATCGATCTAGGATGCTAGCATAAGGGGAGAGGAGAAGAAATGAACCTTTTTTCTGGCTTGGAGGCGGTTGTTACGGCGAGTGGACATGGTTGAGGCATTTTCCGGTGAGCTTGCTCAATTCCTCTATCTTCCACAAAAAGCTTCGATCCAGCAAACAATTTCGACTCCTTGAGAGCTTCTGAAGGTGATGCAAGGGCTGAATAGGGCTGAGGAGGGGTATTTATGGAGTTTCCATGAAAGAGGTGGTTTGGCCATGGGCATTTAGTGCCCTCCTTGATTGTGGCCGGCCGGGAGTAATGGGGAATCAGTCCCAAAATGTTTCAGGAGTCCAATAGTGGCTTTGGGATAAGAAATGAGTGCCTTATGGGTGTAACACCTTCGTCCGTCACATGAAATATAGTAGAGGGTCTCGTCGGGGCTCCACATCATATTCCACAAACAGGTAGCGAGATTACATATGAATATCAAAAGATTTCAAGCATCCTAATTCAGAGCATTCTAGCGGAAACTTCAGGGGTTAAGATTTGAACTCAAGTACAACAGTAATCTCCACTACATAAACACATGAATGTTTATTACAAAAAAAGACAAAAGTTATTATCGCCTAGTGATAGTCACTGTAGCCCGACGACAGTCAATAGTACCTTAAAACTGTTCTGGCCTTAAGGCCTTACATTTACTTTTTACAAAGTGTGGATTACAGACATCGGCACGTAGGCTGGCCACACATGAAAGCAATAAAACTTCGCTTGGCCATCGAGGGCCGACATAGCTTCCGGGGCTTTAGCCCGTTACTTCCTGCTCGGCTCTCCAGCACTTGCACATGGACAATCCACCACAAGGATGACAAACAAGGCAACGATCAGCATTTAGCTGACCAATTTATAACGAGTCTACCCCTTTCCTGGGGCAGCGGTATTCCTTCCATGCAAGCATAGCATTATCACAAGCAAATATATCACAATAACGTGCACTCACACACAGTACAATATATCACAAATGCCGGCCTTAACAGCCAACGCTATGTGCACACAGGGCATATTTTCGATGTGCCATTTTCCCGAATTACACCACCGTTCAGAGGTCCCAGACTTGACGGTCAATTTATGAGCATTTTTACTCTTTCCGGCTTATATGACTCCCTCTCTCTCGTTGCCACCAGTAACTTTCATGTACTTTACGTCTGTTTAACCGATCGATATCGAGAAGGTACAGATCAGTCTTTTCCCGTTGCTCAAATCGCCTTGCCCGCCCGCCAAAAGTCACACTCTCAAGAAGGTCGACAAGACGCGGGTTTGCCTCCCCTTTCCTGTATCTCAAAACACAACCAACATTATGTACAATGGCTCTCATAGCCTTTAGGAGCTCGTAGCTCACAAATTAGCCTCATAGTCTCCTAGAGACAGGCGTCACAATCAAAAAGGAATTATCACCAGCGCTCGTCGCGATCGCTTGGCGGGACCAGCAGAAGATCTGTTTTTGTGCCCAGTCTCAACCCAAAACCCTGCAGCATCCTGCAGTGCCAAAAACACGGGTATTTTACAGCACAAATAGCTCACCAAGAGCTATAGCCATCGACGATACTCACTATCGCCCGGTGATATCCAACAGTTATTCAAACTGTGGTATTTTGTGGGTATTTTCCTGAAGTGCAACACCAGTACTTCCTACTACTCTCAGTTCACAGGTACAACCCCGCAGACCTCGAAAACTACTCTTTTATACTCTGAGTCTTCTACAACACACAAAATGAACAACAACAATCCAGACAAACCTATCCAGATGGGCTTCACAAAACATGTCTATTCCATACTACACATTTTGGATCTATATGCAAGACTAACAGGGGATTTCATGAAATGACCCAAAGGAACTCCCTTCGCTTTTCCACCTTTTGGTGCGGGATTCCATGCATATGTCAAAAGAAGGACTTCACTTGTCAAAGAAGGAAGATCGTTACCCTAGTAGTCCATTTTGGAGGCATGAACGAGTTTTTATATCCGGTTGGAAAAGAACGCTCCACTTTCCTCTTTACAGATCTAGCCTCGGTTCTCAGTTCTGACCACAGAATCTCATTCACCAAGCCTTCCAAGCTTAGCTCTAGCCCTTAGCTCTAACCCTTAGCTCTAATCCTTAGCACAACAGGGTTGGAGGTATTGAGAGCCAAACAACCGGCTGGCCTGGAGACCCCAGGAGGGACCTGGTTAGGGGCAAGGGAGAGGATTTCATGGCGGGGAGAATTACCGCGGGGGTCAGGGGTGGTTCAACCCACCGGGGTAGAGATAGGTCCAGAGGCCGCCCCTCCCACCGTAACATCAAGCGATGGTGATCGCCCATGGAAGGGGAATGAGAATAGATAATGGGAGGGGAGGAAGAGAAGAAGGCAGCGTGGCGTTGCCATATTTTGACTTCCACCAGGAGGAAGGTCACGCGACGGCCGCCTGCCCAGAGTTTTTAGAGTTGAGGAGAGCGAGAGGTCAGGTGCAACAGCAGCTGCCGATGTAGATCGAGGAAGTTCTGTCAGGAGGAGGAGAGGGGTAGAGGTGTGAGGATTGGGTTGATATAGGAACCCACGAGGGGATCCGTGTAATCCATGGGGGGGGGGGATTGAAGCCACCCACAAGGGGAGCTTCCAAACAATGTTCAGGAGGGGCATCGCCTCGACCTCCCAAACCCCACCCTCGGAGGAGAAGATTACCTTCTCATCAAAGGACATGCCCGACTACGAGGACCCGTTATACGACGTCCTGCTGATCCAGACAGCAATCGAAAACTTCACAGTCTCTAGGATTCTGGTTGATAATGGGAGCTCCGTGAATGTGATCTTCAAGAAAGCCTTCAAGGCGATGAAGGTGGAGGCAAGGAGGGTATTGGCTTCGGACGGGCCATTGTTAGGCTTTTCGGGAGAAAGAAAGTAAGTCGAAGGTGGAGTTGGTCTCCATATAACACTAGGAGGGGTATCGAGAAAATGCCGGTTCTTCATCATCAAGGCTCCGAGCAGCTACAATGTCATCTTTAGACACACTCTCATCAGCGCTTTCCACTGCGTCTCATCATGTTTTCATTAGTGCATCAAGTTCAACATCAGAGAAGTTCAGGTCCGAGTCAGGGGGGATCTAAAGGTGGTGAGACAGTGCTATATGATGGTCGTTAACACCGTTTATTGGTTGAAAGAGGCTGAAGAGATTGAGAGAGCGTTAGAGGTGCAAGCATGGCCAAGAGGAGATGCAGAAGTGGTTGGGGAGGAAGTAGTGAAGGAGCTGGCAGCATAGGAAGGAGTGGAGGTGAATAGCGGAGGAAATAGACGAAGGGGAGGTTTGTACCCGTGAGGAGATGACAGAGAGGTTGATGGAGAATGGGACCAGGGTGATAGAAGTGGAAGAGGTGGAGAAGGATGAGGTACTTGTACAAGGGAGAGACCGAGAAGTATGTGGGAGGAGTAGTCCAGGATGGAAGCAGTATAGAAGGTGATCGAGATGAAGGTTCTCACCAGGGCTGGGAAGATAGATAAGGTGTGGGTCAGCGATGGGCTGAGCCTGGGAGATCAAGAGAGGATACTGGAATACATCCAGAGGTGTGTCGACATCTTCGCATGGAGAGCAACCGACATGTCAGACATCAACGTAAATATAGTGTGTCACCGCCTAAAACTCGACCCGAAGACATGTCCCATCCGTCAAAAGAGGAGGACCGTCGCTGCCATGCTGGAGGAGCCCATCCAGGAGGAGGTGAAGAAGCTTCTTAAGGCAGGTTTTGTATCGGAGATCCAGTATCTAGGCTGGGTATCCAATATGGTAATGATCTAAAAAGGTGATGGGCGATGGAGGATGTGTGTCTACTATTCCCTTTTGAATAAATCATGCCCAGAGGATTGTTATCATTTGCCTCAAATCGATACGCTGGTAGACTTAACCATCGATTTTTTTGTGATGAGTTTTTTGGATGCGTTTTCAGATTATCACCAAATTAGGATGCACCCACCTAATGTCAAGGACGTATCCTTCATCACGAGAGCAGAGAGAGAGAAACTTGGAGGTGTATGTGGATGACCTCATGGTAAAGAGCAAGGATGTGATCTCCTATCTACAGGACTTGGAGAAAATGTTTGTCACCCTATGAAAGTTCAAGATGCGGCTGAACCCCTTAAAGTGTGTCTTCGGGGCGAGCAGAGGGAAGTTCCTGGGTCATCTCGTCACCCCGGCAGGGGTAGAGCTTAAACCTAACAAGGTGAAAACTATAATGGAGTTGGAATCGCTGCGAGCACCAAAGAAGTTCAATGCTTGACATGGAAGCTCGCATGGTTGAGCAGGTTTCTCTCCAGGGCAGGGGAGAAGTGCTTACCCTTCGTCAAAGTACTGCACAAGAATCAAAAGTTCAAATGGTCTAAAGAGTGCGAGGAGGCTTTCTAAGCCTTGAATATCAGCTCACCCAAGCCCCACTCCTCCAGGGACCTAAGGAGGGGGAGGACCTGAATTTGTACATTAGAGTAGGAGGAGAGTTGTAAGCCCCGTTCTAGTCTGGGAGGAGGGTAAGAAATAGCTACCCATTTATTATGTCAGTAGGGTCCTAAAGAAGGCAGAGATCTGATACCCGTGTTGGGTACATTGGAATAAATGTACCTGATTTGAAGAAGCCTCACCCTACTCAATGATATACATCAAAATGTATTTGATGTATTTTGAGTTACCTTGTGCAGGTTAAGTATTTGCAGGGAAAGCTGAAAAGTTTCTAAGTCCATGTGTCGACACCCAGAAGAAAAGTGTCGACACTTAAGAAGACTAGTGTCGACATCCAGAGAAGCAGTGTCGACACTTGGAGTAATTGTGTCGACACCAGGAATGCAGAGTCGACACCAGAAGGAAAGTGTCGACACATGCAGGTTGTGTCGACACTTAATGAAGAAATGTCCAGTGAAGCAGTGTCGACACTTAGAAGCAGTGTCGACACCCAGATGTACTTTGTCAACATTAGAAAGTGTCGACACTAGGAGGCTGTGTCGACACTCAGCAAAGTTCAACAAAATTCCAAGTACAAGCGTCGACACTTGGAGAATGTGTCGACACATAGCAGAAGACTCAACACATGAAGAAAGTGTCGACACTAGGAGGCTGTGTCGACACTCAGCAAAGTTCAACGAAATTCTAAGTACAAGTGTCGACACAAAGGATCAGTTTCGACACACAGCAGAAGTCTCAACACATGAAGAAAGTGTCGACACAAGAAGCTGTGTCGATACTCAACAAATTTCTATGAAGACTAAGTACAAGTGTCAACACCAAGCAGATGTGTCGACACTCCGCAAAAGTATCAACACTGAAGACATGTGTCGACACCAAGAAGATGTGTCGACACTTAACAAGTTCAACACAAGAAGATGTGTCGACACAAAGGAGTTGTGTCGACACTTACAAGAAATCAACAAAGTACTGAAGAACAAGGAGTTGTGTCGACACACATTATCAGTGTCGACACATGATGAAGCAGTTGTGTCGAGAAGTAATTTCTACAACACAAGGAGTTGTGTCCACACCATGAAGGCTAGTGTCGACACTTAGTCAACTTGTGTCGACACTTAGTCTATCAGTGTCGACACTTAAAGACAGACTGTCTCGACACTTTCAGACAGTTACAGATATTTCAAGAAGTGACTGGATGACATGACAGCTGCCAATCCAACCGGTCTACTGCAACTGTCAGAGATGTCAGAAAGTCGTTAGAAACCGGATCAGCTGGTCACCATGAAGAAAGTCTATATAAAGGATTATACATTCAACAGATAACAAGTTGTTGAAAATCACCAAAGTGATCAAGTAATTCATTGAAGATTCAATTGAAGATCTAAGTAGTTGGACAGAGAGAGCTCTTTCCAAGAAGACAGCTGTTGGAACCAGGCTGTGAAGAAGGTTTTCAGATCAAGATCTGATTCTTAAGTTGCAGTGATTGAAGATCAGCTGCAGAGAGACTCAACCCTATTGTGTTCTACATTCAAGAAGCTTTGAAGAAAGCCAAGTGAGGTTGATCTCAGCAGAGTTCTTCCAAGAACTCATCAAGAAACCTGTCAACTCTTCTCTCTTATTCTGAGTTGTAGGTATATACATTGTATTCTTAATTTCTTGTAGGATCCTTAGGGATCTGAGTTGTAAGCCTGTAATTATAAAGGCTGAGTGGTAGGGCATGTGTGCCTGAGTGTAGGAGATTCATATCTCTGAGTGTAGGCCTTGTGGCTGAGTGTAGGTCTTTGTGAAGACTGAGTGGTAGGGCTGTTGTACCTGAGTTGTAGGAGTGGGATCACTCTGAGCTGTAGGAACCTAGTTGGGGTTCTGAGTGTAAGATCTGAGGATCTGAGGAATAGTGGAGGAGTTTGGCCGAATCTAGTACACTACTAGATAAGCGAAGGGGGAAAGTGGATGTACCCAAACCTTGGGGAACCACTATAAAATAGTGTGTACTCTGTGTATGTGATTGATGCTGTGTATGCTGTGTATAGTTCTGTGAAATCTGTGATATAATCTGCCTAAAAGTTTAAAAAAGATTAAGTCACCTATTCACCCCCCCTCTAGGTGATTAGGGTACAATTTCTTTCAAGTGGTATCAGAGCGAGGTTGCTCAAAAAAGGACATAACTGTCTGAGTAGATCCTGTTGGCAGATTCAGTGAAATCAAGGACAGATTCAGCATAGACAAGAAAATCAAGAAAATGGGTTCAACAGAGAATCATAAAGAACTTGAATCCATGAAGTTGCCAATTTGCAGAAAGGAGATTTTTGGCATCTGGAAAGAAAGGGTTAGACTGTTTATGGAAGCCTCTGACCCTAGAATCTATATCACAGTTAAAGAAGGGCCTTATGTGCCTATGAAAGTATCAGTCCTGGATGCAAATCAGAGAACACCTAAGGACTTTTCTGAAATGACAAAAGATGAGATTATTCTGGCCACCATGGATAAGAGGGCACAGAATATCATTATAAGTGCCATAGATGATGCTACATTTCAGAACTTAATACACTGTAAAATATCAAAGGAGATGTGGGATACTCTGATAGTGTATATGGAGGGTTCAGAAGAAGTTATACAAGACATGAAGTCTTTGTTAAACCAAGAATATGAGAGCTTCAGACAAGACAGGTCTGATAGTATAACAGAATGCTACAAGAAATTCTATAGGATTGTCAATGAGTTGATGTCCTATGGAAGAGAATTCAGCAATTATGAACTGAATGATAAGTTCTTGAGGTCCCTAACAAAGGACTGGGACACCAAGATCTGTGCCATAAGGGAAATGACCAAGTTAGCAGATATTCCTCCTCCAACATTATTTGGAAAGCTATTATCCTATGAAATGCAGCTAATGGTAAGGAAAGAGGAGGAGAAGACTACAAGAATTGAGCACAAAGAAAGAGCAGTGGCATTCAAGACAGAAGCCACTAAGAAATATAGAAGTAAGTCTCCATCTCCATCCCCAAAAGTAGCTGGGACTGAGTCAGATGAGACAGAATGCAGGGATTCTGAAAGCAGTGAGAGTGATGAGGATTTTGCAGCTTTCACAAGACACTTTCAGAAGTTTCTAAAGAAGAAACAGTGGAGGTCAAAGCCATCCACTTCACAGGAAAAGATGACTATTATCAGACCAAGAAGTCATCAAAGAAAGACAGAAGAAAGCCCAAGTCAAGCAAAGCAACTTTATCAAAAATTGTATGTTATTGCTGTAACAGACAATGACATGTTGTTGCTGTCTGTCCAGAGAAAAGGAGAGAGTCTATTGATAAGAAGAAGACTTAAATCAAGGGCAAAAAGGAAAGGTCCTTTGTTTCCAAGAAGGACAAAAGTCTATCAGACATATCATCTTCAGAAACTGATTCAGAAGCAGAAGCTTACATTGGACTGTTTGCTGAAGAAGAGGAAGAGGAGTTCATCCAGTTAATGAACTCTATATATGAGCAAGAGGACAATCAGTGCCAGGGACTGATGGCCTTATTTGAAGGTGACAAAATCCAGGAGCAGCCTGGACCTAGTCAGGTACAAAATTGTTCTTTAAGTTCAATTTCTAGTGCTAGTTCAGACTCAGTTACATCAGCATCAAGTGATGCCAGTGGATCTGAATCTGAAGGGGATATTCATCAGTTGATTGATGAATATAGTGTACTGTTGCAAGCTTTTAAGAAAAGCAAATCCTTGGCCAAGAGTCAGGCAAAGGAGATTGCTAGTCTCAAAGAGGCTGCAACTGATTTTGAGAAGTTGATTGATCAAAAACTAAATGAAATAGCCAGACTGAAGCACATAACTGTTATTCAGATGGGGACTATGACATTTAAGAATGATCAAATCAGAAATTTGGAGATTAGTCTTCAGAAGGAGAGAGATATAGTTGCAAAGTTTTCTAAACCAAAATCTATTTTACCTTTGATAGATGAATTTGTACATCAGAAGGGTAAAACTGGATTAGGGTTTACACAACCTACTAGGACTATAAAGTCCAAGCAAAGCCCCAGTACTCAACAAGCCTGCTGTAGATAGAACAGCTAGGGTTGTACCTAAGCAAAGGTACAATAGATTTGAGTGATGGTGTTGTGGCAAGGTAGGCCACTTTGCCATTGACTGCTGGCACAATTCTAGTACCAAAGTGAGTAACAAACTGCATGTTGAAAGATCTGCAGGTAGCTTTGTTAAGAGGCAAACTAACCAGCAACAAGAACCCAAGAATTCTTTGGGTTCTAAGGTCAACTAATCTGCTTTGCAGGTGAGTCCAAGTGGCCATGCCCCAATATGGTACTTGGACAGTGGATGTTCCAGGCACATGACTGGAACTAGAGGATTGCTAAAGGACTTCACACCAATCAAGGATGGTCCTAAAGTCACCTTTGGTGGTTCTGAAAAAAGAATCATCAAAGATTTTGGTAACATTTCTAGCAACCTTATAACAATTACTCAAGTGGCTTATGTTAAAGGTTTGAAACATAACCTAATTAGTATAAGTCAACTGAGTGATTTAGGATATGACATCTCATTTGTCAAAGATGGTTGTCATATCAGGAGGTCAAATGATCAAGAGATCATTCTGACAGGTTATAGAAAGAGAAATGTCTATTGCCTAGACATTATGTGTGAGAACAATGTTTCTCCAGTGTGTCTTGTAGCTGATGAGAAAGTCTCTCATTGTGTTAAATGGCACAAAAGACTAGCCCATCTTAACTACAAGATAATTGGCCAACTCTATAGCAAATAGTTAGTGAGGAATGGTCCTCAGGTTAAGTGTATTAAAGATGGGATATGCTCAGCTTGTCAAAAGGGCAAGCAGACTAGATCCACCTTTAATAGCATTGAGAACAAAGATGCTGTGAGGTGCTTATACCTCTTGCATATGGATCTCTTTGGTCCTATGCCAGTTCACAGCCTAGGTAGGAAGGTCTACACATTTGTGGTTGTAGATGACTACTCAAGGTTTTCCTGGGTGTTCTTCCTTAGACAGAAATCTGAAACACCTAGTATCTTCTATAGTTTTGTCAAACAAATTCAGAATGAGTTAGACAGTACAGTGGTCAAAATAAGAAGTGACCATGACACTGAATTCCAGTCTGACAGTATGACAAAGCTATGTGAAGAATTTGGGATATTTCAGGAATTTTCTTCACCAAGAACACCTCAGCAAAATGACATTGCTGAAAGGAAAAATAGAACCTTGATAGAGGCTGGTAGAACCCTATTAAGTGACACATCTCTCCCAGAATATTTCTGGGCTGAGGCAGTAAACACTGTATGTCATGTAATTAATAGGGCTACTATCACCAAAAGTCACAACAAGACCCCCTATGAGATTGTGAAAGGCAGAAAACCAAACCTATCCTATTTCAGGATCTTTGGTTGTAAATGCTATATACTTAACAATGGTAAGTCTTACTTAACCAAGTTTGCTGCCAAATCCCAAGAGGGGATCTTTGTTGGGTACAGCAACAACAGTAAGGCTTATAGGGTCTACAACTTGACTACTCAAGTTGTAGAAGAGTCAGTACATGTAGTATTTGATGAAGCTAGACTCATTAACCATGAATTGTCTAGAAGTATTTGCAGCTCCACAGGTGTGACTAAAAAGATGGACAAGCTCACTATTGAAGAAGGATCTACTGCAAGTCAGTATGTAGATGATAGTGGCTGCTGTCCAGGGGGAGTACTAGATTCACCTGATGCAGAAGAAGACCAAGGAGTGCAGCAAGTTGAAGAAGCTGAAGGAGTTCAACATGAAGCCAGGCTGCCTCCAGCTACTAGGCATCTAAGAGATCATCCAGCAGATCAAATTTTTGGTGATGTAAGACAAGAGGTACAAACAAAGAGCAGAAATCTAAGTTCAGTACTCTACTCCAGTTTTCTATCCTAAGTTGAGCCAAAGAAATTTGAAGAAGCCATCTTAGACCCTCATTGCATTGAGGCAATGTAAGAGGAGCTGAATCAGTTCAAGAGATGCAAAGTTTGGGAGCTTGTTCTTAAACCAAAAGACCACAACATAATTGTAACCAAGTGGATCTTTAGGAACAAGATGGATGAACATGGAGTGATTATCAAGAACAAAGCAAGACTGGTTGCTAAGAGATATATGCAGGAAGAAGGTATTGACTTTGATCAGACCTTTGCTCCAGTAGCCAGACTGGAGGCAATAAGAATGTTCTTGGCCTATGCAACCTATCAAGGGTTTAAAGTATACCAAATGGATGTTAAGTCAGCCTTTTTGAATGACAATCTGAAGGAAGAGGTCTATGTGGGACAGCCATCAGGTTTTGTTGATTCAACTAAACCTAATTTTGTTTATAGACTTAGGAAGGCTTTGTATGGGTTAAAACAAGCCCCTATGGCTTGGTATGAGACCCTGTCTAGTTTCCTCATTGAGAATAAATTCACAAGGGGGAAAATAAACAAGACTCTATTCCTTAGGGAATCCAGAGGCAAGATCATTCTAGTCCAAATATATGTAGATGACATCATATTTGAGTCTACAGAAAATAGTATTTGCAGAAAGTTTGCAAAACTTATACAAGGACAATTTGAAATGAGCAGTATGAGGGAACTTAAGTTCTTCTTGGGACTCCAAGTTAGACAGACTGAGAATGGTTTATCCATATACCAGTCTAAGTTCACCCTAGAATTAATAAGGAAGTATGGTATGGAATCATCCAGTACCTTGAAAACTCCTATGGGGTCAAGTATGTCTCTTAGCAAAGATGATGCAGGGAAACCTGTAGATGAGACTTTGTATAGAGGGATAGTTGGCTCCCTATTGTATTTGACTGCAAGTAGACCAGATATCATGTATGCTACATGTGTTTGTGCTAGGTACCAAGCTTGCCCTAAAGAATCTCATTTGACAGCAGTCAAAAGAATTCTGAGATATCTAAAGGGCACTCCTTATCTAGGCCTTTGGTACCTTAGGAATGAAGACTTTGATCTGACAGGTTATTCAGATGCAGATTTTACAGGATGCAAAGAAGATAGGAAAAGTACAACTGGTACCTGTCAATTCCTAGGTGGAAGACTGATATCATGGAGTAGCAAGAAGCAAACAAGTGTGGCTATCTCCACAGCAGAATCAGAGTATGTGGCTGCAGGAAGTTGCTGTGCTCAACTTCTATGGATACAACATCAGCTAGAAGACTATGGTATACAAGTAAGTAGAACACCTCTATTTTGTGATTCTACTAGTGCTATTTCTATTGCAAACAATCCTGTTTCCCATAGTAGGACTAAGCATATAGAAATAAAATATCATTTTTTAAGGGAACATGTGGAAAAAGAAGATATTTCACTAGAGTATGTTAATACAGATAATCAACTAGCTGACATGTATACTAAGCCTTTAGAAGAAACCAAATTCAATAGGTTTAAAATTGAATTAGAGATGATTAACTTAGAATAAGTTTACAAAAGAAAATTGGCTAAGTAAAAAGGTGTCAACACACAGAGTTGTCTGTGTCGGCACAGAAAAGTGTGTCGACACTTCAGAGAAAAGGTGTCGACACATCTAGGAAGTTGGTGTCGACACTTCAGAAAATTAGTGTCGACACATGCAGGGTAGGTGTCGACACAAGCAAGGTGGCGTCGACACTTAAGATTTATCCAGAATTAGTCAAGTAAAGTCTCGACTAAGTGTCGAGCTAAGTGATGTCGACACATAAACAAGTGTCGACACATATATTCTGTCGACTATACTTGTGTCGACACATAGTTGTCGAGACATTATAAGTCTGTGTCGACACTTTTCAACAGTGTCGACACAATTTAAGTATTTTGACGCGCCCTTTCATCTTCGATCCTAGAAAGGTATAAATAAGATTTCACCATTGTTTGTCGACACGCTCACCAAAGTTTCGAGACCAAACTTGTGTGTCGACACCTCTTTTCTCTAGATTCAAATTTATTCAAACCCTAATGGCGCCCAAGCTCGAAGAGAATGTGAATGAAGGTTACGAACTCGTGCGACATGCGTTTGATGACGGGGAACCAGAGATCAAAGGCGTGATAACCCTAATAGAAGAGACATGGTTAGAATTTCTTGTTTTCGAACCAACCAAGATATGGAAGAAAGAGGTCCTGGAATTCCTGAATGGAGCTACAATAGATGAATCTGGACTCAAGATAAAGTCTAGAGTTCATGGGACAAAGGTGAAAGTTTCTTCTAAGAGTCTGAGAAAGGTACTTCAACTACCTAGAACTAAGGAAGAAGAAGATGTTTCTGTATCTAAGACCAGAGAAGCACTGACATGGTGTGGTTTGGACTCTAACATGAAAATAGGTTCAGTTTTCAACAGGAAGGGAATGAACAGCCAAGGCAAATTCTTATCTGAGATTGTGGGCAAAGTTATCTTGTGCAAGCCTGGAGGACATGACAGGATTTCAGCTCATATGTTCAATCTAATGACAAAGATCATATTCAAACTGAGTACTGATTGGTTTACAGTCTTGTTTGATAAGATTAAAGAGAGTATGAGAAGCCCAATTTGGGTAGAATACTAAGTCTATACCTGGCTGGTAGTATACCAGAGGTCATGAGTCAAGCTGCTGGAACTAAGATCAATCACATGAGAAAGATGGACATGAGAATTTTCTCTAGATGGGATAGAGTCTTGACTAAGGAAATGCCAACTCCTGAGAAGGTAACACCCCAAAAAAAGAAGAAGAAGACAGCCCCAGTGCCTCAAGAATCATCTAGTAGCTCTGAAGAGCAAGTTGTCTTTACTCCAGATGATGAACAAGACACTGGAAATGGTAGACAATCTCCTGCTAGACAAGAAGTTGCACCAAGGCAGGGGGAGCTACCTCAGGCAAGCCCAATCCACCAGGATTCCATCCAGGGGGAGCCCTTACTTGTGGATGAGCCACCTCCACTAGAAAGTGAACAAGCTACCCACACTATACTTGAGGTAATCACTGAGATTAATGCATTAGATTTCCATATTGAGGATGATGTTTTGTCTGATTCATTAACTAATGTTAATCAGCAAACACAGACACATAGCCAACCCTAAGATGTTGTCATGGAGGACACATCTATTGCAGATCAAGTGGTATCTGATCAAGTTGTTGATGAGATAAGAGTCTCTCCACCCCATTCTCAACAAGAATTTACCCTAGAAGAGCTATTCCCAGATCTTCTACAAACAGACTTTAAGAAATAAAGTGATGCTGCTGAGGGGGAGAAAGTCACTGTTGAGGGAGAGCAAGTGGAGAATATAGAAGAAACTGCAGGCAAAGAGACTGAGGTGCCAAAAGATGCTGAGCAGGTTCCAAAGACTGAGAAGGAGCTACCTCCAAGTCCTAAGGACAGAGTGACTATTGATAGCACATCTGCTTCAGAAGATGAACAGGCTGCAAGAGCCAAAAAGAGGAAATTCCAAGTCTTTAAGAGAATGAGCCAAACTTACAAAAAGGCTTTACAAACAATTGCACCACAGCCTGCACCACAGCCAGCCCCATCTGCAGATTTTAGTTCTCTGATGGTTGCCATGCAGATAAAGATGGATGAGCAAAGACAGGCTTTGGAATCTTATATGGATGAAGGGCATAAGTCTCTACAGTTTGATCTGGCCCAAGATATTAAGTCCATCAGATTTGAAATGAATCTGAATAAGAAAGAGATGACTGACTGCTTCCACAAGAGAGGGAATGCAGTGGTCTACTTGGCTACACATCAAGAGAAGATCAAAGCTCAAGTAGATGATATTGCAGTGAAGCAAAGCTATGTTCTGGAGAACCAGCTGAGGATGAATGATAATCTCACTGCTTCACACAATGCAATAGTCACAGAAATGAAGAATATAACTACTACAGCTAATGCTACAGCTAAGACAGAATTTGATAAAGCATTACAAGAGGGAATAACTGCTGATAAAACTGCTATACAAGACTCTCAAAAGGCTATAACTGACAAGCTCCAAAGGTTGAAACCTTTCTTTAAGGATGGAGTAAACTATTTGGATGCCCAAATAAGATTTCAGAAGGATGATCTGAGGGATCATATTGTTAGAGAAGTCATAAAGGGGGAGAGAATGTTAGTCAAAGCCAGCTCTGATCATGCTAAGTGGATTTCTAATTCCATCAGAGCCACCCTTGGATATCCTCCATTATGTGATGATGATAATGTTGCAGAGTCTGGGATTAATCCTGCATATCTTGGAGGGGAGCAAGCTGAAGTGGCTCAAGTAATATACCCTCCACCAGACTTTGATATGATACATGCAAATATACAGTCAATGTATAGCCCACCTGAGGGAAAGCAAAATGTCATCATAGAAAAAGTAGTTCAGCCAGTGCCTGAGGCTATACAAAAAGCTTTGCAGAAAGCACAAGAAGCCCAATTGTCTAAGAAGAGATTCAGGGAGCAAGCTGAATTGAGGCCTGACTTTGAACAATGGAGCCCCACCTCCAGGAATATCATTCTGACTGCATGGAAGGCTGCCAAAGACAATATTGTGGACAGAGGCAAATGGTATTCTGATGTGGAGTGGAGGAAGCATGAGAACAGGCAAGAAGCCATTGTGCAGTATAGACGAAAGGCAAAGATGAGAAAGCTACCTCCTACTGCCCAGGAGCCTAGCAAGTACTTTCCCAAGCCTTATCATTACTTTGAAAGGCAGAAGATCAAAGCTGAAGAGTTAAAGAAGAAGGATCTTAAAGGCAAGAAGCCTGCTGCTGCTGAAGATGCTGAAGCCCCAGTCCAAGCAAAGATACAGTCTGGAAAGGGCATAGTTATCAAGGAGGCTGAGCAGCAATAGAATAGAATTTTTCTTAAGTTTACTAGTTGTAATCATTTGATTTTAAACTCTCTGTAAACTTTTGGATAATGAAATGTTGAAGTTGTTAGAACAATATGATATATGTTCACCTATTACATTAATTGTTCTGAGATATCTGTGTATACATGTTTTGATTAATACATGTTTATGTACTTACCCTGTTATATAATCCTGTTTTACATCATACTGTGATTTTGTTATGTATGGTGTATATCATTGACTAAGAGTTATGACTTCTCCAAATAGGGGGAGATTGTTGGGTACATTAGAATAAATGTACCTGATTTGAAGAAGCCTCACCCTACTCAATGATATACATCAAAATGTATTTGATGTATTTTGAGTTACCTTGTGCAGGTTAAGTATTTGCAGGGAAAGCTGAAAAGTTTCTAAGTCCATGTGTCGACACCAGGAATGCAGAGTCGACACCAGAAGGAAAGTGTCGACACATGCAGGTTGTGTCGACACTCAATGAAGAAATGTCCAGTGAAACAGTGTCGACACTTAGAAGCAGTGTCGACACCCAAAGGTACTTTGTCGACATCAAAAAGTGTCGACACTAGGAGGCTGTGTCGACACTCAGCAAAGTTCAACAAAATTCCAAGTACAAGTGTCGACACTCGGAGAATGTGTCGACACACAGCAGAAGACTCAACATATGAAGAAAGTGTCGACACTAGGAGGCTGTGTCGACACTCAGCAAAGTTCAACGAAATTCTAAGTACAAGTGTCGACACAAAGGATCAGTTTCGACACACAGCAGAAGTCTCAACACATGAAGAAAGTGTCGACACAAGGAGCTGTGTCGATACTCAACAAATTTCTATGAAGACTAAGTACAAGTGTCGACACCAAGCAGATGTGTCGACACTCAGCAAAAGTATCAACACCGAAGATATGTGTCGACACCAAGAAGATGTGTCGACACTTAACAAGTTCAACACAAGAAGATGTGTCGACACAAATGAGTTGTGTCGACACTTACAAGAAATCAACAAAGTACTGAAGAACAAGGAGTTGTGTCGACACACATTATCAGTGTCGACACATGATGAATAAGCTGTGTCGAGAAGTAATTTCTACAATACAAGGAGTTTTGTCGACACCATGAAGGCTAGTGTCGACACTTAGTCAACTTGTGTCGACACTTAGTCTATCAGTGTCAACACTTAAAGACAGACTGTCTCGACACTTTCAGACAGTTACAGATATTTCAAGAAGTGACTGGATGACATGACAACTACCAATCCAGCCGGTCTACTGCAATTGTCAGAGATGTCAGAAAGCCGTTAGAAACCGGATCAGCTGGTCACCATGAAGAAAGTCTATATAAAGGCTTATACATTCAACAAATAACAAGTTGTTGAAAATCACCAAAGTGATCAAGTAATTCATTGAAGATTCAATTGAAGATCTAAGTAGTTGGAGAGAGAGAGCTCCTTCCAAAAAGACAGCTGTTGGAACCAGGCTGTGAAGAAGGTTTCAGATCAAGATCTGATTCTTAAGTTGCAGTGATTGAAGATCAGCTGCAGAGAGACTCAACCCTATTATGTTCTACATTCAAGAAGCTTTGAAGAAAGCCAAGTGAGGTTGATCTCAGCAGAGTTCTTCCAAGAACTCATCAAGAAACCTGTCAACTCTTCTCTCTTATTCTGAGTTGTAGGTATATACATTGTATTCTTAATTTCTTGTAGGATCCTTAGGGATCTGAGTTGTAAGCCTGCAATTATAAAGGCTGAGTGGTAGGGCCAGTATGCCTGAGTGTAGGAGATTCATATCTCTGAGTGTAGGCCTTGTGGCTGAGTGTAGGTCTTTGTGAAGACTGAGTGGTAGGGCTGTTGTGCCTGAGTTGTAGGAGTGAGATCACTCTGAGCTGTAGGAACCTGGTTGGGGTTCTGAGTGTAAGATCTGAGGATCTGAGAAATAGTGGAGGAGTTTGGCCGAATCTAGTGCACTACTAGATAGGCGAAGGGGGAAAGTGGATGTACCCAAACCTTGGGGAACCACTATAAAACAGTGTGTACTCTGTGTATGTGATTGATGCTGTGTATGCTGTGTATAGTTCTGTGAAATCTGTGATATAATCTGCCTAAAAGTTTAAAAAAGATTAAGTCACCTATTCACCCCCCCTCTAGGTGATTAGGGTACAATTTCTTTCAACTCGATCCTGGAAAAGTTAGCATTTTCCTTGGTTATCTCAGCTAGGTAGCTCATGCCATATTTTCAAATGCATTTGATTAAGGTGGTGACCGACCACCCTCTTTGCAGGATCTTTGAAGGGGTGGAGCACTCAGGAAGGTTGACTAAGTGGTTCATAGAGCTAAACGAGTTCTACATCTCTTTTGCACCCTGACTATTGATTAAGGAACAAACGGTAGCTAATTTCTTGGCCGACTATGCTGTCGAAGTGGAAGGCGAAAGATCCTCACAACATGTTACCTGGAAGGCGCTGGTTGACGGAGCCTCTGGGAAGCAATCTTCGGGAGGCAGGGTGGTATTGGTAAGCCCATAGGGGACTCTGATAGAGCAGGTCGTGGCCATACAATTCCCCTTCACTAACAACCGGGCCAAGTATGATGTTGTGATAGCCAGGCTACGTCTGGCCAAAGAGGTGGACATACAGGATGTGGAGGTGTTAACTGACTCAATGGTGGTGGAATCACATGTCAACAGAGAATTTGAGGCAAGGGAGTCCACTCTTATGAAGTACTTAATCAAGGTAAAGGAGCTCATCAGAGGTTTTCGAACATATTCCATTCAACACATACTGCGGGAGGAAAATGTCACAACTGATCGGTTAGCCAAGTTTGTACCACAGGCCGGCGGGACTCTAACAGAATTATTTCACCTGTCTATTGAGGAGGGTGAGTTGATGGAGGTAGACCAGTGCCCCTTGCCAGTGGATCCCTTGGTAACTTTCTTGACAACGAGTGAACTCTCGGAGGAGATCCAGGACTAAAAATGCTTCAGGAATAAGTCTGTGTATTATCTGATGCATGAAGGAGGATTGTACCAGAAGACCCTTTCGGGGCTCCTGGCCCGGTGCGTGGTAGATAAAGAAGTTCTGAAGATCTTGGAGGAAGTTCATTCTGGCAAGTGAGACAGTCACTCGGGAAGCAGGATCTTGGAGACTAGGGTGGTTCGACAAGGATATTTCTGGCCGACCTTGAGTAAAGACGCGGTAGAATTCACAAGAAAATGCCAAAAGTGCCAGTTATTTGCTCCTATTCAATTCTTACTGGCCCAGAGACTTAGGAGCATCACGACGCCCTGGCCCTTCGCCATTTGGGGGATGGACTTGGTTGGACCGTTCCTCCTAGTCATGATCGATTACTTCTCAAAGTGGTTGGAAGTCAAGGCATTAGCCAAGGTGACCTCCCAAGTAATCTGTAACTTTGTGTAGTGGGAGCTCATCTGCCGACATGGACTCACTCAAGCCATAGTCACTGATAATGGGATTCAGTTTGTCAGTGAAGAGTTTATCAGCTTCTGTACCCAACTGGGGATAGACCTCAAATTTGCGTTTGTCCACCACCCTATGAGCATCGAGTGGGTGGAGGCAGCAAACAAGATCATTGTGAACTTGCGAAAGAATATGGTGGAGAACCTGAGGGGGAACTGGGTAGAACCGATCCCCTAGGTCCTATGGGCCCTGAGAACTACACCCAATCCAGCCACAAGGAAGATCCCTTTCAAACTTTCTCACAGTTGCGAGGCCATTCTACTGGTGGAATTTGAGGTTAGGTCGCCATGGGTAGTAGCTGCTGGGGGAGGAGATGAGGAATGGAGGATAGAGAATGAAGTGGAGCTATGCATCTCACTGGACCTATTAGAGGAACTCCACGACGTGGTCATCGTCGGACGGGAGGAGATCAAGCGATGGGTGGCCCGGTACTTCGACAAGCATATCAGAGTTAGGCAATTCGCAGAAGGGGATCTAGTGCTAACGAAAGTAGACGCAGCAGGGAAATCAGCAGCTGTGGGAATGCTCAATCTGAATTGGGAGGGTCCCTACATTATCGAGAAAGCACTGAAGTCGAGAGGGTACTGATAACTTCCCAAAAAGAAGTTATCTAGCCCAATTTTCTGTCTTAATATCCATTATAAGTGCTTAAAATGAGTTTAAATAAAATAGAAATGAGAGTTTAATTCATATTTATTTAATTTCGAGCTAATCCGGTTTTTTTCCAATGTATTAGTGCGAGAATTGCCAAAGAATTCTATTGGAGAAAGAAATCTGCCCGAAGAATCATAACCAGGAAAACAGGTCACAACGCGCAGAAAGACAGGTTGTAACATCTAGACGAATTTCAAATTTCAAATTTCAAATATGGCGCCATTTGCAATTTTGGAAAGATGCATTCTTTGGGGAAAGGGCGGGACGTTTTTCTTGGCTGATTAGGGAGGAGTTTGGGGATGATTATTCAGCATTAGAGAATTCTATTGGAGAGAAGAAAGGAGGAGAAAAACCTAGGGTTGCTCTTCTTACGCGAGGAAGAAGACGAATCTCCGGACGGATCAAGCGAGCAACCTCGGGAAAAGGATTCTACAGCGGTTTGGACTAATTTCCATCATGTTTTGTAAGAACTTTCCAACCATAGTGGGTGATTTCTCCATCGTTATGAACTAAATTTTAAAAGCCTTGTGTGTTGTGAGTACTAGACTTATTGTGATGATTTGATTTCAATTTTACTTTCATGTTTGGTTGATGATCTATTTTTATTAGGTTTATGTGCTTTAATTGTGGAATTTTTTAGTAAGTGTTCTTCTTTTAGATAGCGAGACGAGATTCGAGAGAGGAGTCTCGCTAGTCTAGGGTTGAATCCTCATTTTATGCGACAAAATTCGAGAGAGGAGTCATGTAATTCTTTTAGTCAAAATTCCATCTTTTTACTGCACTGCAAGATTCGAGAGAGGAGCGGTGTAAGTGTAACATAAACCTTAATATAACGTCGAGAGAGGAAGAGATTCCGTCTTGAGTTAGCAACATCGATTTTAAACCTTCATGTTATTCTAAATCTGCCTAAGTTAGAGATAACTAGGGGAATTAGGATAAGCGGATTTCGGAGATCGAGAGATAATGTCATCCATCTTAAAAATCGTTGCAGGATAGTAATCAACCAATCATGAGAGGTCACTAAGAAAAGTCGTCACAATAGTCTAAGAAAAACAACATACGAGACTAATTCTCCAATTCGGAAAAAGTAAACGAAGTAAGATCAAATTAGTTTTTTTTATTGTTGTCTCTGAAATTCTCGCTATTAAATCATTTTAAATATCTCGCTTGAATTTAAAGAATAGGGGGAGCTAGTAATTATGAGTACTAATCAATCACTTCCTCGAGGGAACGATCACTTCTTACTCTATATTACTTGATTCGGCACGTATACTTGCGTTACTACGTAAATCTATTTTGGGCGTATCAAGTTTTTGGCGCCGTTGCCGGGGAGGTGCTACAAATTTAGTATTTATTTCTCGCAATATTAGTAAATCCTGATTATTTAGAGTTCAAGTTTTTTTTTATTTTTCTAGGATTTGTTCTTTTTAATTAGCAATTTTAATTTTATTTATTCTTAATCTATTTTAGAATTTTCAATGTAGGTTTATCCTTTTAAAGTATTTGTGTGTAGTTGATTCTTGCAAAGATTAATATTCATTTGGTGAATTCGCCCGATCAAAATCATGTATTTATATTTATATTCTCGATGTCATTATTGTGGGACATTCAATCATGATAGTGATGATTGTTATATAAAAGACTATAGTAATAGGTCATACGACTCACCCTATGGAGTACCAACATCTGATGATACTTCATACAGTGCTCCTAATTTTTATAATTATGCTCCCCCACAACATGCAACGTTTCCGCATTTCAGCCCGACCCCTGAAAGGCCGAGAAGAAATGAGAAATATTGTTTATTTTATCATAACACTAATCACTCTTTGAAATAGTGCGTTGCATTTCAGCGGCAAAGAGAGGAGAATAACAAACCTAAAATTCAAATCCTCCCATCCTCTTCTTATTATGACATTCCTTATGATTCTAATGATATATACGCATTACCTCCTTGTCTACGAGGGGGTATTGGAGATATAACCATCATGTTTGTTGATGATCTGTGCAATGGCGTCGCGGAGCTGCCTCTCCCGACACATTCATCACCAATTTTGGATTCACTCATAAAGGAACCAACCCACATATTCTCTGATAATTCTATCACCATGGTTCCTCCACCTTCTTTGCACGAATTTTCTACACCTATTTTTATCGATCATGTCGAAGATATTGCGCTTGGGGATAATCGTGAACCTGAGGTTGTGCCAAAGTGTGTCAAAAAAATTATCCTCTCCGATGGAGGGAAGGATTCTTTGGAGCACGATAATGCGCCAAGGTGGGATGAAGAGGATATCCTTTCTGATGAAATGGTATACACTTCTTCATTGGATGAGAAGGTCCAACTCACCACCGAGGCCCTTGAGTTTTTGGGTCCCCCTTGCTATGATACTTACGATACCGACAATGATCAATCTTTGCAACCTGCTGGGAGTGAAACCAGGATCACTCTTATGATTAGAAATCACTTATGTCTTTCTTCTATTTTATTTCCTAATCTTCTTTCATTATCTGAGCTCAAGCAAGTTGATGTGTCACAAATGCTTCAGGAGGTTATTGTACACTTTCCTCAAGTTGATGAGATGAGTATCCCCTTATGTGAGGAGGTTGAGACCTCCCCCATAGTGGAAGACCCTTTCATTCTTTTCCCTCTTTGCAGCCTTCCTATTGACGAATATACCTTATTGGGCAAGGATATATATTTTGGTGTGGTAAGTGAGCAGCATTCCTGCTCCTCTTCTTACTTTTTGTTCCCTCTACCTGTGATGAACATGTATTGTTATTTAGGTAAAGAGGTGGTTGTCCTATTATCACATCGGTACCCGCTACCGAAACGAATATTAGAACGATTATCTGTTCATTTTTCTTTTCACCGTCCAATAATTTAGAATTTTAAAATTTCTGAATAAGTCGTGCTGGGGAGACAATAAACCCAGTAGTTATCTTTTGTTTATTGCATATTATGATTTAATTTTTTCTGCCCATTTTCGTAGTCCCACGGTAAATTAGCCGCTAGATGGGAGGCAACCCATAACTTATTTTTATATTTATCTTTTTTAATAATAATCTAAAAAATAAGCAAAATTATTGTTTTTTTATTTAGTGTTTTCTATTAGTTTTGACCGGAGGAAGCCTAACGTGAGGAGGATTTGTTTTATAAAATGAAGTTCGGTTGTTGCAACCTCAAAAAAAGAGGTTGCAACCTTTAAGTTGCTATTTTTTCTCTTTATCGCACAGAACTAACAAAAATTTGTTTGTCGCAACCCCCAAAAAGAGGTTGCAACATTTTTTTTGCTGTTTGTGTTTCTTCATTGCACGGTGCTGGCAGAAGTTTGGATGTTACAACCTCAAAAAAGGAGGTTGCAACCTTTTTTTTTGCTGATTTTTTTTTCCAATGTTTTTTCTACTCCTTCCTGAAGAACTGCACCGCAAAGCTTTGTTAGGTCGGTTTAACTAAACCAGAGTGCATAATTATGTTCTCAAACCATCTTTGCATGATATTAAACCTTCCAATTGCCGATTCAATTTTAATTTCTTCTCTTAATAATTCTGACTAGCGGTCTGGTTCAGCCTCCTTGTTTAAATCCCGATCCTTTCCCAAATCGTGAGTGGTAGAGTGCTCTCGACAAAAACATCGGAGAGAGCGTAGTACGACGGGCGTCGTGAGAGCAACGACGAAGATTATTGTCTTCTTTTCAGTTCTATTTTGTATTCGTTATATGTGTTATTAGTGGATTATCTCGTGATGATAGTTTTATCTTTTTCGACATTATATTTTGTGGTTTGTTATAAATGGTGATAGTCTGTGACGATGCTCGAGAACTTTTTGATTATTTCTTTTATCATGGTATTACACTCCGCACTCATGGTTTCATCTCACGATTATCTTACCCCATATTATTATTACTTTGAATGAAATTCTGATCTTCTATGATTGTTTAGTACATATAATAAATTGAAATTAATACGTCGGCTCGTTATGATGGTGAGCCTTTATGACTTATTATATGATGATAGTTGGACATAATTTATTGACGTGTTTTATTTTTATTGTACTTTATGATATATTTTTATGACATGTTGATGTTCTGTATGTTGGTTATTGCGAGACACTCTTATTTTGCCTACCTAAGCTAATCTAAAGAAATAAAATTATTTTTCTAGTACGCTTGTTGTGTTATGTTATGGTGAAACATGATGTTATGAGTTGTGTTGTTTATTTGATGATTTCTACAATGACGTAAACTTAATACGCTGGAGTATTATTAGGATGAAAAAAAATGAAAGTGTCTTACCTTATATGATCCTGATATGCTTGTGTCACTTGTGATGATTTTTATTGATACACGTAAAATTTAACAAAACTCCATTTCATGTTTTAACCTTTGTATATGTCCAAGATTTGAGTTTTACAGGCTACAACACGTGGCTAGTATTGCTGATGGACATTATATAATAGAGTAAATGGGGTGCATCATCGAGAAAGTTATACACAACCATGCAGACACTCTAATCTTCAGGGAAGTATTTAAATTTCAAGGCTCATTTTGTCATTTTCTTTATGTGTTGATTAGTAAAAAAAAATGTTTTCTAAATGAAATTTCTTGGGTATTGAAGTCACTTTGCTAGGGACTAGCAAAGACAAAAAGTGTGGAGGTGAGGGTGGTATAACCCCCATTAATTGGGTGAGGAGTGAACTTTTGTAGTAATAATGGTTGATCCTACTTCTTGACATAATTAACGAATAAATTATTCAATTCTATTTGATGATTAGTGTTTGTAGGATTGTCATTTTTAATAGTTCACATATTCGATTTGAGTTAGTAAGATGAGTAAATGTTTTTTTAAATATTTCTGTATCCACAATATCCTTTAAAAGAATTTTCTTCCTAAAAATAAGTTTTATTGACTTCTAAAAATAATGACAGAAGAATGAGCAAGAACCGAGTGAGAGATTTGAACCAAAGCATTGAGATGACTATTTAATTTGTAAGAATGATTAGGGCTCCCTTTTGATCAATTTTGTGTCTCACTACCTATATTTGATTTGATCATCCACTACCCTTTGAGCTTGAACCTTTGATTATTATGCATAATTTTCCTATATTCCTAAAAGTAATTTCTTAGTAACTTTTCAACTATGGGTGATTATTTTTAAAAATTTTTTGTGAGTCGTAGTGATATGTGGCCTAAGTGTGTGTACACCTACTTAGAACGATTCCTACTATGACTTTTAAAAAAAGATTAAAAAAAAAGAGAATGTTTCATAGTGATATGCGGCCTAGGTATGTATATTCATACTTGGAATGATCTCAACTATGATTAACAAAAAAGAATATAATATAAAAAATGTCATAGTGATATGTGGCCTAAGTGTGTGTACACCTACTTGGAATGATCCCAACTATGGACTAAAATTGTGATAATAAAAAAATGAACTTCATAGTTTGGAGAGTTACTAAGTATATCAACTAGGGAAATACCTTTCACTATCGCAATTTATTTCTAACCAAGCCAGAGTCATTACCATCGTCAGTGCTTATGTTTTCTTATCAAATTAAACTACTAACTCTAATGGAGGTTAAGTCAAAGACTTGGCGTATTCTCATTCCTTTTTAGTTATTGAGGAAGTTCGATGAGAAAAATTTAGGGGAGTCAATGATTTTAAAGGATAGCACACACCACACAAGAAAGTTTAATTGAGCATTATATTTCATCAAGCTAATGAATATTTGATTATTTTGAACTATTAAGGTATGACAAGTCCTCATTTGTTTAAATTTGAAACATTTGAGAAATCTTTTCTTTAATTACGTTGAGAAGAAGGATCTTATGAGTCTAGATTACGACTATCTCCTCTCACTCAATTTTCATGATTGGTATTGTCTTTGCTAGGGACTAGCAAAGGTTTAAGTGTGGAGGTGTGATAACTTCCCAAAAAGAAGTTATCTAGCCCAATTTTCTGTCTTAATATCCGTTATAAGTGCTTAAAATGAGTTTAAATAAAATAGAAATGAGAGTTTAATTCATATTTATTTAATTTCGAGCTAATCCGGTTTTTTTCCAATGTATTAGTGCGATAATTGCCAAAGAATTCTATTGGAGAAAGAAATCTGCCCGAAGAATCATAACCAGGAAAACATGTCACAACGCGCAGAAAAACAGGTTGTAACATCTGGACGAATTTCAAATTTCAAATTTCAAATATGGCGCCATTTGCAATTTTGGAAAGATGCATTCTTTGGGGAAAGGGCTGGACGTTTTTCTTGGCTGATTAGGGAGGAGTTTGGGGATGATTATTCAGCATTAGAGAATTCCATTGGAGAGAAGAAAGGAGGAGAAAAACCTAGGGTTGCTCTTCTTACGAGAGGAAGAAGACGAATCTCCAGACGGATCAAGCGAGCAACCTCGGGAAAAGGATTCTACAGCGGTTTGGACTAATTTTCATCATGTTTTGTAAGAACTTTCCAACCATAGTGTGTGATTTCTCCATCGTTATGCACTAAATTTTAAAAGCCTTGTGTGTTGTGAGTACTAGACTCATTGTGATGATTTGATTTCAATTTTACTTTCATGTTTGGTTGATGATCTATTTTTATTAGGTTTATGTGCTTTAATTGTGGAATTTTTGAGTAAATGTTCTTCTTTTAGATAGCGAGACGAGATTCGAGAGAGGAGTCTCGCTAGTCTAGGGTTGAATCCTCATTTTATGCGACAAAATTCGAGAGAGGAGTCGTGTAATTCTTTTAGTCAAAATTCCATCTTTTTACTGCACTGCAAGATTCGAGAGAGGAGCGGTGTAAGTGTAACATAAACCTTAATATAACGTCGAGAGAGGAAGAGATTCCGTCTTGAGTTAGCAACATCGATTTTAAACCTTCATGTTATTCTAAATCTGCCTAAGTTAGAGATAACTAGGGGAATTAGGATAAGCGGATTTCGGAGATCGAGAGATAATGTCATCCATCTTAAAAATCGTTGCAGGATAGTAATCAACCAATCATGAGAGGTCACTAAGAAAAGTCATCACAATAGTCTAAGAAAAACAACATACGAGACTAATTCTCCAATTCGGAAAAAGTAAACGAAGTAAGATCAAATTAGTTTTTTTTATTGTTGTCTCTGAAATTCTCGCTATTAAATCATTTTAAATATCTCGCTTGAATTTAAAGAATATGAGGAGCTAGTAATTGTGAGCACTAATCAATCACTTCCTTGAGTGAACGATCACTTCTTACTCTATATTACTTGATTCGGCACGTATACTTGCGTTACTACGTAAATTTATTTTGGGCGTATCAGGTACTGCCTCCATAATATGGAAGGGGAGTCTCTAAGTCACACCTGGAGTGGTGATGATCTGAAATGTTTCTATCCCTAAACTGTTGTAAATAAAAGAGTATTTACTTATTGACTCTCTTTTTCAAGTGTCTTTTACTATTGAGCAAGGTGTGCAGCTTAGGAAAGTTTAACCCCGAGGAGATTCCGCTGACCAGGCTCCCACTAGCTGGTAGGGCCAGAATTCACTCGATGGTAGTTGATTGAAGTTTAGCCTCAAGAAGATCCCTCTGACCAGACTCTCACTAGCTGGCAGAGCCATAAGTCACTCAGTGGCAGTTGATTGAAGTTTAGCCCCGAGAAGATCCCGCTGACTAGGCTCCCACTAACTGACAGGGACGAAAATCACTCGGTGGCATTTCGTTGAAGTTTAGCCTCGAGAAGATCCCGCGGAATAGACTCCCATTAGCTGGTAGGACCGGAAGTCACTCAGTGGCAGTTGATTGAAGTTTAGCCCCAAGAAGATCTCATTGACAGGCTCTCACTAGCTGGTAAGGCTGGAAGTCACTTGGTGGCGGTTGATTGAAGTTTAGCACCAAGAAGATCTCGCTGACCAGGCTCCCACAAGCTGGTAGGGCCGGAAGTCATTCAGTGGCAGTTGATTGAAGTTTAGCACCGAGAAGATCTCGCTGACCAGACTCCCACTAACTAGTAGGGACAGAAGTCTCTCGGTGGCAGTTGGTTGAAGTTTAGCCCCGAGAAGATATCGCTGACTAGGATTCCACTAGCTGACAGGGCTAGAAGTCACTCAGTGATAATTGATTGAATTTTAGAACCATGAAGATCCTACTACTAGGCTCCCACTAGCTGGCAGAGCCGGAAGTCACTCGGTGGCAGTTGGTTGAAGTTTAGCCCCAAGAAGATCCCACTGACCAGGCTCTCACTAGCTGGAAGGGTCGGAAGTCACTCGGTGACAGTTGATTTAAGTTTAGCCCCAAGAAGATCCCACTGACCAGGCTCCCACTAGCTGGTAGGGCCGAAAGTCACTCGGTGGCAGGTGGTTGAAGTTTAGCCTCGAGAAGATCCGCTGACCAGGCTCTCACTAGCTGGTAGTGCTGGAAGTCACTAAGTGTGTAACACCCCATTTTCAGACCTCGAATCTCTGGAAGCGACGTGCGGGGAAGAACTTAGGAGAGTAAGTTTGGATGTTATAACCCAAATTTTTTGGGTTGCAACCTTTTTTTCCGCTGTCCGGTTACGCTTTAGACACGGTTCACATGAGCCGGCGTGGATGGTTCGACGAACCGTCGAATGGATAAGTTGACGAACGGAAATCGTCGAGTCAAAGGGCAGTTCCGTCAATTGGCTTCAAGCCTTCCGATTTCACATCAAATCTGATCTAAGGGCCTAGGATTTTCTGCCCAAAGGGCTTAAGAAGGGCTGAGCGGGATTTCTCCCTCATTTCTCCTCATTTTGGAGTTGACTTAGGATTTGAGAGAGAGAGTTGGCGGAGGAAGAAGAAAGCTTTCTTCCACCATTGACGAAGCTTTGGAACTCCGATCGTCGTTCTGATTACAGATCCATGGAGAGGACGTGGAGGTGCTCGTTTTCATCAGTGCAAAGCATGTTTTCATGGCTAGGAAGAAGAGTCGAAGGGTAATGACACTTCTCCTCTCGGATTTAGGATGCGTGCATGACATCTAATCTTTTATTGTTTTTTTTCAAGCATTCTAGGAACCCGATCTCTCAAGTGAGAGGGATTCGGGTTGCCATGGTTCAAGAGGAGCCACCAGGTCGATTGTGTCCATCCCAGACATGATATTGGATTAGAAATCCGCTCCGTTAGTGGATTAGGCATTGTGGGTGAAGCCGTAGTCGCGACCGTTAGTACAACTCAGTGATGTTGCATAGCGATCCTTAAGGATTTTTTAGAAATCCGTTAGTGGCAAGACGTCATTTGCAATGATGTTTCCCCTCTTTTTCGTGTGAGTACGTTTGGCCAGAACCGGACCAGGTGGAAATTAGAGTACACGCGGGGGCACAGGGATGGTATGGTACAAATGTTGGATTTGGGTGGGAAAGGCTTGGGATTGTGATGTTCTAAGACATGGTTTGTCTCTGTGGTCGGCTGGCTAGCCCGTGACGTACAAGTCACATGTGGAGAGTGACCTGGCGAGATAAGTCCCCTTCTATGAAACTGACGAGAATGCCAAGCTTGGGACAAGCCCGGGCGATGAAGCCCACGAGCGGGTGGAGTCCAACAAGGGTTCTTAGAATCTGTTTGTGTTTGTGGCGGAATCTTGACGAGAGAAGTCAGAGCTTGTAGGCAAGCCCGGGTTTTGAGACCCACGGGCAGGTGAGGCCGAGGCAAGAGTTCCGTCTGGCAGCTTGTATGTCGTTGGGGGAAATTAGAGGACTCTTATTTTTGCAGCTTGAACGCCGATAGGAAAATTGGAAGTACCTGATGTGATGATGTGTTAGAAGCATACGCTTTAGGGTGCCTTGGGTGAAACCAAGTATTGCATTCATGCTGCATTGTAGGCTCCTTTATATTACATGCTCAACTAAGAAACATGTCTGTTGTATGAGACATCAAAACCTGTTATATAGCTTTACATGTTATTGTATATTGTATACGAAGTACTGACCTGCAGGGTGATGGTGTACCCTGGGGTCCGTTAGGGACAGCCGGGAGGAGATGTATTGGTTACACAGTTGAGGTCAGCCTTTGCTGACCCACGTTACCACCAATTTTTACAGGGCAATGATCGCAAGCATGAGCAAGCTCGCCGACCAAAAGGCCCAAGTCTCATGAAGTGAACTTTCTTGTATTTACATATATTTTGATTGAATGATATGCTCCATGAAATGTAATCCGGCTTGCATGTCGAGGTAGCTTAGGAGTGCGTATGCACGTTACCATTATTTAATTTTGTTTCAGTCTTGGACTTATGATGTGTAAGGCCTAAAGGGCATTTTGATACTCTTGTTTGGTGAATAACTTCTAGTTTTGGTTGTATGTTTCCACTGTTGATGTCTGAGGTTTGAGGTTGGGTAGTTTATATCATCTTATAATGATGAAGCTTTCGAGTTTGTATGTTGTGGGGCCCCGACCGGACCTATATTATACGATCATTACAGTGGAGGTGTTACAATTTGGTATCAGAGCCAGTTAGTGTCCAAGGTAAAGATTCGTGGTCGAATGTCGTAATCAGATCGCTTTGTGAAGTTATCCACCTAGGTGTATCACAAGACTATGAGTGTCATTGTGTCTAGTTTTGCGACTAGGAGCTGATTCTTGTTTTACTTTACTTTTGCGAAGGGTGCAAGCGACGAGGCGGTGACGTCGAGGCCACAAGAAGAACCTTTGGCGAGCAGTGCTACTGCTCAGGGTCCTTTGGGCATGGGAGTAACCCAGGCCGATTTCTATCGCATGCTCGCAGAAGCAATGGTGGTAGCCCAAGCTACCACAATAGCGCAAGTTGTGACCCCTGTTGCACAGGTAGTAACTCTCGCTACCCCAGATGCCGCAATAGTCGTGCCTGACAGAGGGGCCAGACAAGTAGAGCCGTTGGCTGAAAGAGTTGTTGTCGGGCACGGAGACCAATAAATGAAATATTTTCAAAGCTTCCATCCTCCAACATTTAAGGGAGTCGACACGCCGACCGATGCAGAGGATTGGTGGGCAAGGATTCAAGAACTTCTGAGGGCGGCAGAGATGCTAGTAGAGAAGCAGTCCGAGTTTGAAGGTTTCATGTTGGAAGGTGATGTTAAGCTGTGGTGGGTGAGCTATAGCGGTCTCCAGTTTCCTGTATGCACCCCGTCCATAGAGGAGTTCAGGAATGCTTTCTTGAAGAAGTATATCCCTTCATCGATGAGGCTGGCCCTTCAGAGGCAATTTCTGCACTTGGTGCAGGTGGACAAGACGGTTGACAAGTATGTTCAGGAGTTCACTCGATTGGGTCGTTATGCTGGTATGACCATGGCCGACGATGAGGATAGGGACAACCTCTTTTACCATGGATTGAGGGAGAATCTGAGAAAACCCCTCATAGCTATGAAGAAAGCGGACTTCAATGAGTTGGTCGAGGCTGCTAGGACGTTGGAGAGCGATATGGAGTGAACCCAATGTAGGAAGGGTTTTGAAGCCAAGTAGGGAGAAGGAAAGCCTTCTCAATCTCAAGGGAAGTCTGACGGAAGTAAGTGGAAGAAGAAGTCACATCCCTATAAGAATTGGGAGAAGAGTAGTACGACGTCATTGGGGTCTCGTTTCAAGGGACCACCATCGTGCTACAAGTGTGGCAAGCCGAGCCACATAGCTCATTTTTGCACCAAAGGTGGCACTGAGCAGGAGCCAAGGCATGAGCAGTCGTTGCACTCTGGGCCCAGTACAGCGGAGAAGGGAAAGAAGGCAGAGTCTAGCTCTTCATGTTTCCAAACAGTGCAGCCAATGACTTATAACCTTGGGCAGCAGGAAGCAATCCGCCAACCCGATGTGGTGACATATATGAAAAGTTTAAGTTTAAACTTTTGCTTTAGACTTTCAAGACCGTTTATGTAAGTCGCCTATATTTTAGGCTTTGTGTTAGTTTCCAGATACCCCGCTAGGGTATTGTTTGATATGGGAGTGTCACACTTCTTTCTTGCGTAAAGCTTTATCAGGAGAATTGGAGTTGAGTCATTTTCAGCGGACGCAGAGCTGAAGGTGTGCATGCCCAATGGGTCGTCCATGACTACCGGGGCGAAGGGGCGTATTTGTTGAAATCTAAACGGAGTTGACTTCACGTTGGAAGCAGCGGTTCTACCGCTAGTTGAGTTCGATGTGATCTTGGGAATGAAGTGGCTTGCAGAGCAGCGTGCCAGTATTGACTGCCTATCTAAGATGGTGATCTTGAGAAGCAAAGGACATGCATAAGTTAAGTTTGAGGCCCTTAGTGGAGTGGCCTATTCCCTAATTTCGGCCATGTAGTTGGTACGGGTAGTTAACCAGGAAGGAGTTGCTCTTGTAGCGTTGTTGGAGGTTCGCCTTTCCAGGTTATCACTTGGAGAAGTGCCGATAGTGGCAGAGTTCGAGGATGTGTTTCCTGATGAGCTTCCTGGAGCACCTCCTCTATGGGAGATCGATTTCTCAATTGAGTTAATGCCAGAGGCTAGGCTAGTTTCACGTCATCCTTTTAGGATGACACCAAAGGAGTTGGCCGAACTCAAAGTACAGTTGCAGGAACTGTTGGAGCAGGGGTATATCAGACCTAGTTTTTCACCATGGAGCGCGCCAGTACTATTCGTAAAGAAGAAAGATGGTAGTATGCGGTTGTGCATAGACTACCGAGAGTTGAATAAACTGACTATCAAGAATAAGTATCTGATTCCTCGAATAGATGACCTGTTCGACCAGTTGGCGGAGTCAATGATGTATTCTAAGTTGGACTTGAAGTCAGGGTACTATCAGTTACGGATCTAGATGAGGACATACCCAAGACAGCTTTTGGTATGATGTATGGTCACTTCGAGTTCTCAATGATGGCATTCGGGTTGACGAACGCGCCATCAGTATTCATGGATTTGATGAATCGAGTATTTCGGGAATAATTGGACTCTTTTGTTGTTGTCTTTATTGACGATATTTTGGTATACTCCAAATAGGAGGTGGAGCATGAGACTCACTTGAGAGTAGTCTTGCAAGTGTGGAGGGAGAACCAGCTTTATGTAAAGTTCTCAAAGTGCGAGTTCTGGTTATAGAAGGTGGCATTTCTGGGCCATGTGATTAGTGGTGATGGGGTAGCGTTGGATCTGACGAAAGTTGAAGCCATTAGTGATTGACCGATTTTGAGAATCGTGCCGAAAGTCCGGAGTTTCCTTGGACTAGCCAGGTATTATAAAAGGTTTGTGGAAAACGTTTCGCGGATAGCTCTACCTTTCACTTCTCTAACTCGTAAAGACCAGAAGTTCGTGTGGACTTAGGAGTGCAATCACGTGTTTGACACCTTGAAGGGAAGGCTGATAATAGCTCCAATCCTTAGTCTGCCTAAAGGGACTGAAGGATTTCAGATTTTTAGTGACGCATCAGGATGTGGTTTGGGTTGCGTGCTGGTGTAACATGGCAGTGTGATAACCTTTGGGTCTAGGCAGTTGAAGCCTCACGAGAGGAATTACCCCGTCCATGACTTAGAATTGGCGGCGGTAATTTTTGCATTGAAGTTGTGGCGGCACTATGTGTATGGTGCAAAGGTGGAGATCTTCACGGAACATAAAAGCCTGAAGTTTCTTCTAGAACAAAAGGACTTGAATATGCGGCAACGCAGATGGATTGAGTTCCTTGGATACTATGAAGTGGAGATTTAGTATACACCAGACAAAGCCAACGTGGTGGCAGATACCTTAAGTAGAAAATACTCTAGACAATGGAGTTGGATCGAAGCTCATAATGAGCGGTTGATGTGGGACTGCGAGTCCCTTGGCATTGAGTGTGTAGCAAGAGGCGAGTCTAGCATGCCTCAATTAAACTGGATCGAGCTACAAAATGACTTATCCGATCATATTCGGGAAGCAACTAGATTCGATGAAGAGTTTTGGCCGCTTGTGGTGGAAGCTCAAAAGGGCGAAGGTACGCCCGGGAGATGATTGATGGCATCCCGAGGAAGGACAGAAGGATATGTGTACCGCAGTTCGGCAAACTCCGTGAGGAGTTGATGTTTGAGGCTCATTTTATGAAGTACTACATTCACCCGAGCAGTACAAAGATGTACTTGGATATGAATAAATCCTTTTGGTGGCCTGGTCTGAAGCGAGACGTAGCTTTATACGTGAATCGATGCCAAACTTGTTGTAACACCCCAAATTTGACAGCAGAAAGTTTGTCACTATCGTCAGGCGATACTGGTATCGCCTGATGACGATAGCGATGCAGAGTTCGTCGAGCTGCACTCGACGCACTCAACGCGTTTGACGAATTGTCGAAATGATATTGCCGAGTGGCGACAGTGGGTATCGTTATATGGCGATAGCGGTAAGCATTGAGATGTCACTCGACGCACTCGACGCACCCAACGCCTAAAAGCTTCGAGTGGCTTGATATCGCGGGCGATAGTAGATATCGCCGGGCGATAGTGCCGCGTGGCGCGAGACACTTGTCAGATTGGCTGTTAAGCGGCCAATTGGCGGTGGTTGACCTAGGTCAAAGCGGTGAAGTCGATATCGTCGAGTGGAGACAGTCGATATTGCCAGGCGATAGCGTCAAAGTTGACCAGTCAACTCAAATCCTATCCTTTTCTTTGTTTTGAATGAGAGATCATGTGGTTGGGATTAATCCCGAATCCACTTAACCAGGGAAGAATAGGAAGGAGGTTTCATTCTCTCCCTCTCTCTCTTCATTTCTTGATGTTCCTTGGGTGAAAAGGAAGAAGAAGCTAAGGAAGTGCTGGGCTGAGCTTTGTGAGCTCGTTGAAGGAGATCTTATGGTCGGAGGCCAGATCCAAAGACAAGTCCGCGAAGAGGAGAGTGACGTGCTCCTTTCCATCAGCGTAGAAAGGCTTCGCCATGGCTCCGAGGAGAACTACAAGGGCAACGAATTTCTCCAGGACAAGTGAAGTCCTCAATATACATATTTGCATGGATCCCCTCACCAAAAGGTGGAAAAAGGGTGGATTCCAATGGGTAGATCAGTTTGATCCCAATATATTCCTGCATTTAGATCCGAAATTGTAGAGTACGGAATAGGCATGCTGTGAGAAGCCCATCTGGACAAGTTGGTCTGGATTGGTGATGTTTAATTTGCATGTCGAAGAAGACTCCGTGGATATGCGTGTGAAGTACGTGTGAAATTCGGGGTCTAGGGGTGTGTAGGATACTGCATCAAAGTACTGGAAGCATTTCCAGGAAAACACCCAGAGAAGATCACAGTCTGGAGAACTGTTGATATCGCCGGGCGATAGTGAGTATCGCCAGGCGATAGCTCCTAGTTAGCTAGAATTTTGTATGACCTGTCTTGAAGAGACCTGTGGGTCACTGTATGTAAAGCTGCGTGCTTAAGTTTCCTGGCTTGTGGTGGGTGCCAACACAAAATGGACAAAGTCATGTGGCTTGTGATGAGTTGAGTCGTGAAGACAATTACTGTGCTATAGAGTTAAGTACCTCTGAACGACTGGGTCGTCAAGTTAAGTACCTCTGAATGGGAAGTTGGTCGTCAAGTTAAGTACCTCTAAACTACGTAGTCGTCAAGTTAAGTACCTCTGAACAACAAAGGTACCGTTAAGTCATGGATCTCTGAATGGTGGTGTTACACGGGGGAGTCCGATACACCGAAAATGTGCCCTGAGTGCACGAGACGTGTGGTTGTTGGGCCAACGTCTGTGGTGAATGGTGCTTAAATGCACTTTTTTGTTGCCACTATATATATATATATATATATATATATATATATATATATATATGTTATGCCTTGTGTGCAGGGATGGAGAAATGCTGCCCCGAGTAAGGGGTGAGACGTTATAAACAGGTCAACAAAATGCTGACCGTTGCTTTGTTTACCACATTTTGGTGGGCCCTTTTGTGCAGGTGTTGGAGAGCCAAGTGAAAAGTAGCGGGCTAAAGCCCATGTGCTGCAATTGGCTGACCCTCGAAGGCCCAAAAGTGAATATTTACTGTTTTCATGTGCGGCCGGCCTGTGTGCTGATGTATGAAATCACTTGTTGTATATGAAACAGTTATAATAAGGTTATGAACGAAACATGTGATGTAATATATGTGTATGTTATGTCATTCCTTTTGTGTCGTGGACATTCTCATTATGAGTGGGTTCTTACATTAAAATGTTTCCGCTAGAATGCTCTGTGGTAGGATGCGTTTCTACTTGAACTTGGGTTTAACAACAACTTGTAATCTCCTTACCTGTATGAAACCACTTGTTGTATATGGCGTCAGGCCCCGACCGGACCTTCTGTCATATGGTAAGCGACGGATGGGGGCGTTACAAAATTGGTATCAAATTCCATTCTCGGTCTTCCTTCTTTGAATTCGTGGTCGAATTCTTTTAGGGGTGGTGAGTACGTGTTTGTGCGCTACCATTATAACAATAATGAACCCATGAATGTCCACTTAGAAATGAAAATACACATATTTGTGGAACTTGTGCGTTCCTGGTATTGCCTTTTGTAATATTTTAGTTGCTTAATTTTGTGTTTCACGATTGTAGGCGACTAGAAGTAGTGAGGGGAAGCAAGAACCCTAGCATTCGATGGGGATTAATACTCCAATTGAGGTGCCAACACCTCCTCCATTGGTAGAGACGGTCCGGTTGATCGCTGATGTGGTCTTTGCAATGATCAAGGCCCAACATGAGGGATATGTACAACCCTCTATTCCGGTGGTGAGTCCCGTGCTAGTTGGTATACTTGAGCAGATGGCAAGGGGAAGAACATCAGCTCCACCGTTGGATATGTGTCTGAGTCAAGGACTGTACACAGTCGAGGAGTACTTTCATGCATTTGTTGTGCTGAGACAACATGCAGAGTTTGTGTTTGAGACCGAGGAGACTAAGACCAACAGATTTTATGATGGTCTGTGCGATGAACTACGACGTCTATTGGTAGGTCCAAAGTTACTTGGATTTTGTGCTTTGGTAATGACTGCTAGGTCTTTGGAAATGGACTTGACAAAGTTCAGGGTGAAGCAAGAGTTCAACGTGCCGAACTGTGCAAGTATTTCAAAATCAATTTTTTGTAAGTGGAAGAAGAAGTTACATCTGTTGGAATCAACCTCTTCTACAATCATGGGAACAAAGAAAAGGTGTGATCCATATGTTTGCTTTTCTTGTGGTAAGGTAGGACATCTTGCCCGAGAATGCCATGGTGATGCGCCAAGGACAACAAAAGATATGGCTGGAGCAGTTGCAGGGCGAACTCCACACACTTGCTACTTGTGTGGCAAAGAAGGACATATAGCCCGAGACGGCCGAAGTGGCCCTTAGATGACATCAAACAAAAAGGGAATTTTGAATGTATGTACATAAATAACTGTAATTATGTACCGTACAGTTCCTAGTAAGGAACGATGTATACAATACTTGTTTTGCGTATATAAACATGTTGTGATGAACGATCAAGAAGTCGTTTGATTAAGGCTTAATATATGCCCTGTGTGCTTATCTTCGTATCACAGATAAGAGTGGAATGATATGGCCGTAGTGAAAAGAGTGAATATTGGTAGAAAGTGATATGTTAAGATGTCGTTGTGATGTCATATCAGGACGTAGGAGCGTCTGTGCTGACAATAATTGTGTTTGATGTGATCATAGGTATGGACTAGATCTTGGAGTAGCGAACCGATATAGATTACACCTTCACGGAAGTCACACTGGGAAAGATCACCGAACGAGGGACTGTTGGGTACATTGGAATATATGTACCTGATTTGAAGAAGCCTCACCCAACTCAATGATATACATCAAGGTGTATTTGATGTGTTTTGAGTTTATTTGTGTAGGTTAAGTAATTGCAAGGAAAGCAAAAAGTTTCTAAGTCCATGTGTCGACACCTAGAAGAAAAATGTCGACACTTAAGAAGGTTTGTGTCGACACTTAGAGTAATTGTGTCGACACCAGGAATGCAGAGTCGACACCAAAAGCAAAGTGTCGACACATACAGGCAGTGTCGACACTCAGTGAAGAATTGTCAACAATATCTGTGTCGACACTTAGAAGCAGTGTCGACACCCAGAAGAACTTTGTCGACATCAAAAGTATCGACACTAGGAGGCTGTGTCGACACTCAGCAAACTTCAACAAAAGTTCAAGTACAAGTGTCGACACTAGGAGCTGTGTCGACACTCAGCAAAGTTTCAAGACATCAAGCATGTGTCGATACAAAGGGGATTTGTCGACACTCAACAAAGTTCAACACAAGAAGGCTTGTGTCAACACAAAGGAGTTGTGTCGACACTCAGCAGAAATCAGATAAAGTATTGAAGAAGTACTTGTGTCGACACCTTCAATCAGTGTCGACACATTCAACAGAAGGCTTGTGTCGACACACAGAATCAGTGTCGACACATTTAGAAGAAGCTGTGTCGAGATACAGATACAACAACACAAAGAGTTGTGTCGACACCAACAAGGCTAGTGTCGACACTTAGTCTACTTGTGTCGACACTTAGTCTATCAGTATCGACACTTAAAGACTGACTGTCTCGACACTTTCAGACAGTTACAGAAAATTCAAGAAGTGACTGGATGACTTGACAGCTGCCATTCCAGCCGGTCTACTACAACTGTCAGAGCTGTCAGAAAGTTGTTAGAAACCGGAACAGCCGGTTACCTTGGAGAAAGTCTATTTAAAGACCCTTCTCCTTCGACAGAATTGATTAATTGAAGATTGAGTATTGGATTCATTGAAGATCTAACAACACTAAAAGAAGAAGACCTTCAAGTGAAGATCTAAGAAGTTGGAGAGAGAGCTCCTTCTAAGAAGACAGCTGTTGAACCAGGCTGTGTAGAAAGTTTCAGATTGAGATCTGATTCTTAAGTCAGCAGTGATTGAAGATCATCTGCATAGAGTTTCAACCCTACTGTGTTCTAATTCAAGAAGCTTTGAAGAAAGCCAAGGGAGGTTGATCTCAACAAAGTTCTTCCAAGAACTCATCAAGAAACCAGTCAACTCTTCTCTCTCATTCTGAGTTGTGGGTATATATTTTGTAATTTTAATTTCTTGTAGGATCCTAAGGGATCAGAGTTGTAAGCCTGAAATTATAAAGGCTGAGTGATAGGGCCTGTGTGCCTGAGTGTAAGAGATTCATTTCTCTGAGTGTAGGCCTTGTTGAGGGCTGAGTGTAGGCCTTGTTAAAGGCTGAGTGTAGGTCTTTGTGAAGACTGAGTGGTAGGGCTTTTGAGCCTGAGTTGTAGGAGTGAGATCACTCTGAGCTGTAGTAACCTGTTTGGGGTTCTGAGTTGTAAGATCTGTGGATCTGAGAAGTAGTGGAGAAGTTAGGCCGAATCTAGTACACTACTAGATAGGCGAAGGGGGAAAGTGGATGTACCCAGACCTTGGGGAACCACTATAAAATCTGTGTGTTCTCTGTGTGTGCTTTATTCTGTGATTGCTGTGGTGTATGTGCTGTATTGCTGTGAAGAATTGCATATAATTCTGTTTTTCCGCCTTTAAAGTTTAAAAAGATTAAGTGCACCTATTCACCCCCCCTCTAGGTGTTTAGGCACTAGTTCTTTCAAGTGGTATCAGAGCTAGGTTACTCAAAAAGGACATAACTGTCTGAGTAAATATCCTGTAAGCAGAATCAGCATAATCAAGAATCAAGAAAATGGGTTCAACTGAGAATCACAAAGAGCTAGGATCCATGAAGTTACCAATCTACAGAAAGGAGATCTTTGGCATTTGGAAAGAAAGGGTTAGACTTTTTATGGAAGCTTCAGACCCAAGAATTTACATTACAGTCAAAGAAGGGCCATATGTGCCAATGAAAGTATCTGTGCTAGATGCAAATCAGAGAACTCCAAAAGATTATTCAGAAATGACAAAAGATGAAATAATTCTGGCCACTATGGATAAGAGGGCACATAATATTATAGTAAGTGCAATAGATGATGCAACATTTCAGAATTTGATTCACTGTAAAACTTCTAAAGAAATGTGGGATACACTGATAGTCTATATGGAGGGATCAGAAGAGGTAAGACAAGACATGAAGTCTTTATTGAATCAAGAGTATGAAAGCTTCAGACAAGGCAGGTCTGATAGCATAACTGAGTGCTACAAGAAATTCTATAGGATTGTCAATGAGTTGATGTCTTATGGAAGAGAATTCAGCAACTATGAATTGAATGATAAGTTCTTGAGATCCCTGACTAAGGACTGGGATACCAAGATTTGTGCCATAAGGGAAATGGCCAAATTAGCAGACATTCCTCCTCCAACATTATTTGGAAAACTGTTATCATATGAGATGCAGTTAATGGTAAGAAAGGAGGAAGAGAAGACTACCAGAGTTGAGCACAAAGAAAGAGCTGTGGCTTTCAAGACAGAAGCCACTAGGAAATATAAAAGTAAGTCTCCATCTCCACCTCCAAAAGTTGCTGAGACTGAGACAGATGAGTCAGAAAGCAAGAATTCTGAAAGCAGTGAGAGTGATGAAGATTTTGTAGCTTTCACTAGACATTTTCAGAAGTTTCTTAAGAAGAAACAGTGGAGGTCTAAGCCATCCACTTCACAGAAGTCATCAAAGAATGAAAGAAGAAAGTCCAGGCAAAGTAAAACTATATCCTCAAAGATAGTTTGCTATTGTTGTAACAGACAGGGACATGTTGTTGCTGACTGTCCAGAGAAGAGGAAAGAGTCAACTGATAAGAAGAAGACTCAAATCAAGGGCAAAAAGGAAAGGTCCTTTGTTGCTAAGAAGGACAAAAGTCTGTCTGATATGTCATCTTCAGAATCAGATTCAGAAGCTGAAGCTTATATTGGACTGTTTGCTGAAGAAGAGGAAGATGAGTTCATACAATTAATGAACTCAATATATGAGCATGAGGACAATCAGTGCCATGGACTGATGGCCTTATCAGAAGGAGACAAAAATACAGGATCAGCCTGGACCAAGTCAGGTACAAAAGTGTTCTGTTAGTTCAATTTCTAGTACTGAGTCAGATTCAGATACATCAGCATCAAGTGATGTTAGTGGATCTGAATCTGAAGGAGATATTCATCAGTTGATTGATGAATATAGAGTAGTGTTGCAAGCTTTGAAGAAAAGCAAATCCTTGGCCAAAAGTCAGGCTAAGGAGATTGCCAGTCTTAAAGTTGCTGCAACAGATTTTGACAAGTTGCTTGATCAGAAATTAAATGAAATAGCCAGACAGAAGCACATTACTGTTATTCAGATGGGGACTATAACATTTAAAAATGATCAAATCAGAAATCTGGAGATTAGTCTTCAAAAAGAGAGAGATATAGTAGAAGGTTTTTCTAAACCAAAGTCTGTTCTACCTTTGATAGATGAGTTTGCACCTCATAAGGGTAAAACTGGATTGGGGTTTACAAAACCTGCTTGGACAGTCAAGTCCAAATCTAAGGGCAAAGCCCCAGTATTCAACAAGAAGCCTGCTGTAGACAAAACAGCCAGGGTTGTACCTAAACAAAGGTACAACAAATTTGAGTGCTGGTGTTGTGGCAAGGTAGGCCACTTTGCCATAGATTGTTGGCATAATTCCAGTGCCAAGATGGGTAGCGAACTGCCTGCTAGAAAAGCTACAGGTAGTTTTGTCAAGAGTCAGACTAACTTGCACCAAGGACCCAAGAAGTTTTTGGGTTCTAAGGTTAAGTAATCTGTTTTGCAGGTGAGTCCAAGTGGACATGCCCCAATATGGTACTTGGACAGTGGATGTTCCAGGTACATGACTGGAACTAGGGGATTGCTGAAGGACTATACACCAATCAAGGATGGTCCTAAAGTCACCTTTAGTGGTTCTGAAAAAAGAATCATCAAAGGCTTTGGTAACATTTCTAGCAACCTTATTTCAATTACTCAAGTGGCTTATGTTAAAGGTTTGAAACACAACCTCATTAGTATAAGTCAGCTGAGTGATTTAGGATATGACATCTCATTTGTCAAAGATGGTTGTCATATCAGGAGGTCAAATGATTAAAAGATCATTTTGACTGGAAATAGGAAAAGAAATGTCTATTGTCTAGACATTATGTGTGAGAACAATGCTTCTCCTATTTATCTTGTAGCTGATGAAAGAGTCTCACATTGTGTTAAATGGTATAAAAGACTGGCTCATCTTAACTACAAGACAATTGGCCAACTCTTTAGCAAAGAGTTAGTGAGGAATGGTCCTCAGGTTAAGTGTATTAAGAATGGGATATGCTCGGCTTGTCAAAAGGGCAAGCAGACTAGATCCACCTTTAATAGCATTGAGAACAAAGATGCTGTGAGGTGCTTATACCTCTTGCATATGGATCTCTTTGGTCCTATGCCAGTTCACAGCCTAGGTAGGAAGGTCTATACTTTTGTGGTTGTAGATGATTATTCAAGGTTTTCCTGGGTATTCTTCCTAAGGCAAAAATCTGAAACTCCTAGCATCTTTTATAGTTTTGCCAAACAAATTCAGAATGAGTTAGACAGTACAATGGTCAAAATAAGAAGTGACCATGGTACTGAATTCCAGTCTGATAGTATGACAAAGCTATGTGAAGAGTTTGAGATATTTCAGGAATTTTCCTCACCAAGAACACCTCAGCAAAATGGTATTGCTGAGAGGAAAAATAGAACCTTGATAGAGGCTGGTAGAACCCTGTTGAGTGACACATATCTCCCAGAATATTTCTGGGCTGAGGCAGTTAATACTGCATGTCATGTAATCAATAGGGCTACTATCACCAAGAGCCACAATAAGACCCCCTATGAGATTGTGAAGGGCAGAAAACCAAATCTATCCTATTTCAGGATCTTTGGTTGTAAATGCTATATACTTAACAATGATAAGTCTTATTTAACTAAGTTTGCTGCCAAATCCCAAGAGGGGATCTTTGTTGGGTACATCAACAACAGTAAGGCTTATAGGGTCTACAACTTGGCTACTCAAGTTGTAGAAGAGTCAATACATGTAGTATTTGATGAAGCTAGACTCATTAACAATGAATTATCTAGAAGTATTTGCAGCTCCACAGGTGTGACTGAGAAGATGGACAAGCTTACTATTGAAGAAGGTTCTACTGCAAGTCAGCAAGTGGATGATAGTGGATGTTGTCCAGAGGGAGTACTAGATACACCTGATGTAGAAGAAGACCAAGGGGTGCAGCAAGTTGAAGAGAATGAAGGTGTACAACCTGAAGACAGGCTGCCTCTAGCAAATAGACATCTAAAAGATCATCCAGCCAATCAAATTATTGGTGATCTCAGACAAGGGGTACAAACAAGGAGCAGGAATCTAAGTTCAGTTCTCTACTCCAGCTTTCTATCCTAAGTAGAGCCAAAGAAATTTGAAGAAGCAATCCTAGACCCTCATTGGATTAAGGCTATGTAAGAGGAGCTAAACCAGTTCAAAAGATGCAATGTCTGGGAGCTAGTTCCTAAACCCAAGGACCACAACATTATATGAACTAAGTGGATCTTTAGGAACAAGATGGATGAACATGGAGTTATTGTGAAGAACAAAGCTAGACTGGTTGCTAAGGGATATAAGCAGGAAGAAGGTATTGACTTTGATCAAACCTTTGCTCCAGTAGCCAGACTGGAGGCCATAAGGATGTTTCTTGCCTATGCAACCTATCAAGGGTTTAAAGTATACCAAATGGATGTTAAGTCAGCTTTTCTGAATGGAAATCTGAAGGAAGAAGTCTATGTAGAACAACCATCAGGTTTTGTTGATTCTTTCAAACCTAATTATGTTTATAGACTTAGGAAGGCTTTATATGGGTTAAAACAAGCCCCTAGGGCTTGGTATAAAACCCTGTCTAGTTTCCTCATTGAGAATAAATTCACAAGGGGGAAAATAGACAAGACTCGATTACTTAGGGAATCCAGAGGCAAGATTATCTTAGTCCAAATATATGTAGATGACATTATATTTGGGTCTACAGAAAGTGGTCTTTGCAGAAAGTTTGCAAAACTTATGCAAGGACAATTTGAAATGAGCAGTATGGGGGAACTTAAGTTCTTCTTGGGTCTCCAAGTTAGACAGACTGAGGATGGTTTATCCATATGCCAGTCTAAGTTAACCCTAGAGTTGATAAGGAAGTATGGTATGGAATCATCCAGTACCATGAAAACTCCTATGGGGTCAAGCATGTCTCTAAGCAAAGATGATGCAGAGAAACCTGTAGATGAGACTTTGTATAGAGGGATAGTTGGCTCCCTATTGTATTTGAGTGCTAGTAGACCAGATATCATGTATGCTACATGTGTCTGTGCTAGGTACCAAGCTTGCCCTAAAGAATCTCATTTGACATCAGTCAAAAGAATTTTGAGATATCTAAAGGGCACACCTTATCTGGGCCTTTGGTACCCTAGGAATGGAGACTTTGTACTGACAGGTTATTCAGATGCAGATTTTGCAGGCTGCAAGGAAGATAGGAAGAGTACAACTGGTACCTGTCAATTTCTAGGTGGAAGGCTGGTGTCATGGAGTAGCAAGAAGCAAACCAGTGTGGCTATCTCCACAGCAGAATCAGAGTATGTTGCTGCAGGAAGTTGCTGTGCTCAACTTCTATGGATTCAACATCAGCTAGAAGACTATGGTATTCAAGTAAGTAGAACACCTTTATTTTGTGATTCTACTAGTGCTATTTCTATTGCAAACAATCCTGTCTCCCATAGTAGGACTAAGCACATAGAAATAAAATATCATTTTCTAAGAGAACATGTGCAAAAAGGAGATATTTCACTAGAATATATTAATACAGATAATCAGCTAGCTGACATGTATACTAAGCCCTTAGATGAAACCAAATTCAATAAATTTAAAATTGAATTAGGGATGATAAACTTAGAATAGTTTACAAAAAAAATTGGCTAAGTAAAATGGTGTCGACACACAGAGTTGTATGTGTCGACACATAGAAGTGGTGTCGACATTTCAGAGAAATGGTGTCGACACATCTAGGAAGTCTGTGTCGACACTTCAGTGAATTAGTGTCGACACATGCAGTGTAGGTGTCGACACATCCAAGGTGGTGTCGACACTTAAGCTTTACACGGAATTAGTCTGGTAAAGTCTCGACTAAGTGTCGAGCTAAGTGGTATCGACACATATACAAGTGTCGACACATATATTCTGTCGACTATACTTGTGTCGACACATAGTTGTCGAGACATTATAAGTAAGTGTCGACACTTTTTAATAGTGTCGACACAATTTAAGTATTTTGACGCGCCCTTTCATCTTCAACTCTAGAAAGGTATAAATAGGTTTTTGCCATTGTTTGTCGACACGCTCACCAAAGTTTCGAGACCAAACTTGTGTGTCGACATCTCTCTTCTCTAAATTCAAATTTCTTCAAACCCTAATGGCGCCTAAGCTAGAAGAGAATGTTAATGAAGGTTATGAACTCGTGCGGCATGCCTTTGATGATGCGGAACTTGAAATCAAAGGTGTGGTAACCCTAATTGCCGACACTAGATTGGAATATCTTGTTTCTGAACCAATCAAGATCTGGAAGAAGGAGGTCCTAGAATTTCTAAGTGCAGCTTCAGTTGATGATACTGGACTCAAGATTAAATCCAGAGTTCATGGAACCAAGGTTAATATCACACAGAAAAGCCTCAGGAAGGTACTTCAGCTACCAAGAACTAATGAGGAAGAGGATGTATCTGCTTCTAAGACTAGAGAAGCATTAAGATGGTGTGGACTAGATTCAAATCTGAAAATTGGATCAGTGTTCAACAGGAAAGGGATGAACATCCAAGGAAAATTCTTGTCTGAAATAGTTGGCAAAGTCATCTTGAGCAAGCCTGGAGGACATGACAGAATTTCAGCTTATATGTTCAGTTTAATGACAAGAAGTATCTTCAAACTAGATACTGATTGGTCTGCAGTTATGTTTGAAAAGATAAAAGAGAGTATGAAGAAGCCCAATCTGGGAAAAATACTAAGTTTATACCTTGCTGGAAGTATTCCAGAGGTAATGAACCAAGCTGCAGGTTCAAAAATAAACCACATGAGGAGAATGGATTTGAGAATCTTCTCTACGTGGGATAGAGTACTGACCAAATAACTGCCATCTCCAGTAAAGGACACACCATAGAAGAAGAAGAAAAAGACAGCCATTGTGGCTCAAGAATCCTCTAGTAGCTCTAAAGAGCAAGTAGTCTTCACTCCTGATGATGAAGAGACATGAAATGCTAGACAATCTCCAGCTAGACATGAGGATGCACAGAGGCAGGGGGAGCTACCACCAGCAAGCCCATTTCACCTGGATTCAATCCAGGGGGAGCCTCTACTTGTGGAAGAGCCAAATCCACTAGAGAGTGAACAAGCTACTCAAACCATACTAGAGGTAATAACTGACATTAATCAATTTGATTTCTCTATAGAGGATGAAGTTCTGTCTGATTCATTACCTAATGTTCATCAGCACACACAGATACTCCCTCAACCCCAAGATGTTGTCATGGAGGACACATCTGTTGCAGATAAAGTGGTTGATAAGATAAGAGATTCTCCAGCTCATTCTCAACAAGAATTTACCTTAGAGGAGTTATTTCCAGATCTTCTACAAACTGGTTTTGAGAAAGAAAAAACTGCTGCTGAGGGGGAGAAGGTCAATGTTGAGGGGGAGCATGTGGAGATTGTTGAGGAAACTGCAAGGAAGGAGACTGAGGAGCCAAGAGATGCTGAAGGGCTACAAAGGACTGAGAAGGATTCTCATCCTAGTCCTAAAGACAGAGTGGATATTGCTAGCACTTCTGCATCAGAAGATGAAGAGGCTATTAGAGCTAAGAAGAGGAAGTTCCAGGTCTTCAAAAGAAGGAGCCAGAACTATAAGAAAGCCCTACAGACAGTTGCTCCACAGCCTGCCCCATCTACTGACTATAGTTCATTGATGGTGGCTTTACAAATCAAGCTAGATGAGCAAAGTCAAGCTATAGAAAAATATGTAGATGAAGGGCATAAGTCACTGCAGTTTGATCTTGCACAAGACATCAAATCTATCAGATTTAAAGTGAATCTAAATAAAAAGGAAATGACTGATTATTTCCATAAGGGAGGCAATGCAGTAGTCTATCTGGCCACACATCAAGAAAAAATAAAGACAAAACTTGATGAGCTAGAAGTGAAGCAAGGCTATGTCCTGGAGAATCAGATAAGGATGAATGATAATCTCACTGCTTCACATAATGCTATTATAACTGAAATGAAGAATATAGCTACTGGTCAGACTACAGCAAGTGCTACTGCCAAGGCTGAATTTGACAAACAATTGCAAGAGAGCCTAACTGCTGTTAAAACTGCTATTGAAGACTCTTAGAAGGCTATAACTGAAAAGCTCCAAAGGTTGAAACCTTTTCATAAGGATGGAGTAAACTATCTGAATGCACAGATAAGGTTCCAAAAAGATGATCTGAGGGATCACATTGAGAGAGAAGTCATAAATGGGGAGAGGGTATTAGTCAAGACAGGCTCTGATCATGCCAAATGGATCTCAAATTCCATCAGAGCCACCCTTGGATATCCACCCTTATGTGATGATGACAATGTTGCAGAGTCTGGAATTAATCCTACATACCTTGGAGGAGAGCAAGATGAAGTAGATCAAGTGATATACCCTCCACCAGACTTTGATATGATACATCAAGAGATACAGTCCATGTATAGTCCTCCCGAGGGAAATCAGAATGTCATCATAGAGAAAGTAGTTCAGCCAGTGCTAGAGGCAATACTCAAAGAGCAAGAGGCCTTGTTAAAGGAACAAGAAGCTCAGTTGTCTAAGAAAAGATTCAGAGAGCAAGCTGAGTTAAGGTCTGATTTTGAATAATGGAGTCCCACCTCCAGGAATATCATTTTGACTGTTTGGAAGGTTACTAAAGATAATATTCTGGATAGAGGCAAATGGTACTCTGAACAAGAGTGGAGGAAACATGAGAACAAACAAGAGGCCATTGTTCAATATAGAAGAAAGGCTAAGATGGGAAAGCTACCTCCTACTGCACAGGAGCCTAGCAAGTACTTCCCAAAGCCTTATCATTATTTTGAAAGGCAGAAGATCAAGGCTGAAGAGCAGAAAAAGATAGATCTTAAAGGGAAGAAGCCTGCTGATGACAAAGATGCTCAAGTTCAAGCAAAGATTCAATCTGGAAAGGACATAGTTATCAAGGAGCCTGAGCTGCCTTAGGATAAAATTTTTTCTTAAGTTTACTATGTATAATCAGTTGCATTCAACTTTCTGTAAACTTTTGAATAATGAAAATGTTGAAGTTGTTAGAACAATGTGATATGTGTTAAATCTATTACATTACTGTTCTGAGATATTTGTGTATACATGTTTTGTTTATACATGTTTATGTACATACCCTGTCATTTAATATTGTTTTACATCATACTGTGAATTTGTTATGTATGATGTATATCATTGACTAAGAGTTATGACTTCTCCAAATAGGGGGAGATTGTTGGGTACATTGGAATATATGTACCTGATTTGAAGAAGCCTCACCCAACTCAATGATATACATCAATGTGTATTTGATGTGTTTTGAGTTTATGTGTGCAGGTTAAGTAATTGCAAGGAAAGCAAAAAGTTTCTAAGTCCATGTGTCGACACCTAGAAGAAAAGTGTCGACACTTAAGAAGGTTTGTGTCGACACTTAGAGTAATTGTGTCGACACCAGGAATGCAGAGTCGACACCAAAAGCAAAGTGTCGACACATACAGGCAGTGTCTACACTCAGTGAAGAATTGTCAACAATATCTGTGTCGACACTTAGAAGCAGTGTCGACACCCAGAAGAACTTTGTCGACATCAAAAGTGTCGACACTAGGAGGCTGTGTCGACACTCAGCAAACTTCAACAAAAGTTCAAGTACAAGTGTCGACACTAGGAGCTGTGTCGACACTCAGGAAAGTTTCAAGACATGAAGCATGTGTCGACACAAAGGGGATGTGTCGACACTCAACAAAGTTCAACACAAGAAGGCTTGTGTCAACACAAAGGAGTTGTGTCGACACTCAGTAGAAATCAGATAAAGTATTGAAGAAGTACTTGTGTCAACACCTTCAATCAGTGTCGACATATTCAACAGAAGGCTTGTGTCGACACACAGAATCAGTGTCGACACATTCAGAAGAAGCTGTGTTGAGATACAGATACAACAACACAAAGAGTTGTGTCGACACCAACAAGGCTAGTGTCGACACTTAGTCTACTTGTGTCGACACTTAGTCTATCAGTGTCGACACTTAAAGACTGACTGTCTCGACACTTTCAGATAGTTACAGAAAATTCAAGAAGTGACTGGATGACTTGACAGCTGCCATTCCAGCCGGTCTACAGCAACTGTCAGAGCTGTCAGAAAGTTGTTAGAAACCGGAACAGCCGGTTACCTTGGAGAAAGTCTATATAAAGACCCTTATCCTTCGACAGAATTGATTAATTGAAGATTGAGTATTGGATTCATTGAAGATCTAACAACACTAAAAGAAGAAGACCTTCAAGTGAAGATCTAACAACACTAAAAGAAGAAGACCTTCAAGTGAAGATCTAAGAAGTTGGAGAGAGAGCTCCTTCTAAGAAGACAGCTGTTGAACCAGGCTGTGTAGAAAGTTTCAGATTGCGATCTGATTCTTAAGTTAGTAGTGATTGAAGATTATCTGCATAGAGTTTCAACCCTACTGTGTTCTAATTCAAAAAGCTTTGAAGAAAGCCAAGGGAGGTTGATCTCAGCAAAGTTCTTCCAAGAACTCATCAAGAAACCACTCAACTCTTCTCTCTCATTCTGAGTTGTGGGTATATACTTTGTAATTTTAATTTCTTGTAGGATCCTAGGGGATCAGAGTTGTAAGCCTGAAATTATAAAGGCTGAGTGGTAGGGCCTGTGTGCCTGAGTGTAGGAGATTCATTTCTCTGAGTGTAGGCCTTGTTGAGGGCTGAGTGTAGGCCTTGTTAAAGGCTAAGTGTAGGTCTTTGTGAAGACTGAGTGGTAGGGCTTTTGAGCCTGAGTTGTAGGAGTGGGATCACTCTGAGCTGTAGGAACCTGTTTGGGGTTCTGAGTTGTAAGATCTGTGGATCTGAGAAGTAGTGGAGAAGTTAGGCCGAATCTAGTACACTACTAGATAGGCGAAGGGGGAAAGTGAATGTACCCAGACCTTGGGGAACCACTATAAAATCTGTGTGTTCTCTGTGTGTGCTTTATTCTGTGATTGCTGTGGTGTATGTGTTGTATTGCTGTGAAGAATTGCATATAATTCTGTGTTTCTGCCTTTAAAGTTTAAAAAGATTAAGTGCACCTATTCACCCCCCCCTCTAGGTGTTTAGGCACTAGTTATTTCAGGGACTAAGTTCGCTTATATGCGAGGATCGAGCAAGATATGGATGTCTGCTCTCCAAGTCATCAAACGTGTTCTACTATGCACGAAGTAATTCTTCATGCCTATAGCGGCCTTTAGGCTGAAGCCCGGTTGAGTGACACTCCTGTTGTATCGGCTTATACATATGTGTTTCCTAATGACGTCCATGTATGATGTCCCCTCAGGAGACCAACGACACTATTGCAGTAGTGCCAGGTATGAAACCTGTAGCTCGCTCCCCATATCGAGAATAGCTAGAGGAGATGGAATAATGAACAGTTCAACTAGAAGAATTGCTAAGATAAGATTATTGGAAGTCCCGGAGTGTCACCTTGAGGTGCACTAGCCCCTTTAGGGAATTGAAAAGAAGGACGGTAGCCTGTAGCTATACATCAACTATAGAGGATTGAATAAGCTGTCAGAGAAGAACATGTATCCGATGCCACAGAGTGATAACGTGTTTGATCAGCTAGTGGGATCAGCTATCTGTTCTAAGCTGGACTTAAGATCTGGCTATGATCAGTTAAGGATTCGAGAATGTGACATTCCCCAGATAGTGTTTGGTACATGCTATGGTCATTACAAGTTCACAGTAGTGCCATTTGGGGGTAACAAATGCGCCATCGGTATTCCTAGACCTCCTGCACCGAATATTTAGAGAGTACTTAGATTTATTTGTGATCGTCTTCATTGATGACATCTTGGTGTACTCTCAATCTGAAGTAAACCATGCGAACCATTTACGAATGGTGTTGTACACCCTGAGGAGAAACAAGCTCTATGCCAATCTCTCAAAGTGTGAGTTCTGGCTATCGTCAGTGACTTTTCTTGGCCATGTGGTGAGCGGAGAGGGTATTGCGGTGGATCCGTCAAAGATGAGAGCCATACGAGAGTGGCCAGTGTTATCTTCGGTGGCCGAAGTCAGGAGTTTCCGTGGACTGGCGGGCTACTACAGACGTTTCGTAGAAAACTTCTCACGGATTGCTTTGCCTCTTACCACATTAACGAGGAAGGATCAGGAGTTCATCTAGATGCCGGAGTGCGCGCGAGTTTTGAAGAGTTGAAGAGTCGTTTGACCACGGCGCCTATTTTGACGTCGCCATGTGGTACAAACGGCTATGAGATTTATAGTGATGCATCAGGGAGAGGCTTAAGCTTCGTTCTTCTTCAATTGGGAAAAGTGATAGCATATGGTTCGCGAAAGTTGAAAGTGCATGAGCGAAACTATCCCGTTCACGACTTGGAGTTGGCGGCGGTGATTTTTGCACTTAAATTGTGGCGTCACTATTTATATGGTGTGAAAGTGGATATATTCACGGACCATAAGAGCCTAAAGTACCTATTGGATTAAAAGGATCTCAATATACGACAACAGAGGTGGATGGAGTTCCTCGGGGACTACACCTTTCAGATTCATTATACTCCCGGGAATGGAAATGTGGTCGCAAATGTCTTGAGTCGTAGGACTACGACAAAAGCAAGTTGGTTGCAGATGCATGATGAGCATCTAATCCTGGAGTTGGAGGCCTTAGACATCTCTTGTGTGGACAAAAATGCTAATGCAAATGTGTGCCTGAACTAGACAGAGGTGCAGTATGATCTTGCAGACAGGGTTTGGCAAGCAACGAATCTTGATGAAAGTCTACAACGATATGGAGTAGATGGGTCAAATGACCAATTCTCCTGTGATGATGACCTTTTATGGAAAGGTGATCGTTTGTGCGTCTCAAATATGGGTAAGCTAAGGGGAGAATTGATGTATGAAGCTCACTTTACAAAATACTCAATTCACCCAGGAAGCACAAAGATGTACAAGAACATGAAAATGCTGTTCTGGTGGCCGGGTATGAAGAAAGACATAGCCCATTATGTGGCAACGTGTCAGACTTGCGCTTTGGTAAAAGCTGAATGCCAGAAGCATGTAGGTTTCCTGAAGTCGCTACCTATTCCAAAATGGAAATTTGACTACATTTCGATGGATTTCGTGCACGGTTTGCCGAGATCGCAATGCGGGAACAATTCTGTTTGGGTGATCGTGGACCGGTTGACGAAAGTACCTCACTTCATTCCAAACAAGAGAGACGATTCAGTAAAAGTTTTGGATAAACTTTTTGTTTAATAAATTGTACGACTGCACGGTGTGACCAGTAACATCGTAAGTGATCGAGACGGACGCTTCACGTCAAATGACTGGAGCCTAATTCACCAGTTGTTGGGGAAAAAAATTAAAATTCAGTACGGCCTTTCATCCTCAAACAGATGACCAGACTGAGAGGACCAATAGAACAATGAAGGATATGCTCCGAATATGCGCCTTAGATTTTGGAAAGAGGTGGGAAGACCATCTCTATATGGTAGAGTTCGTCTACACTAATAGTTATCAAGATAGCATACACATAGTGCTTTTTGAAGCTTTGTATGGTAGGAAGTGTCGTACACCGTTAGCTTGGGAGGAAACAGGCGAGTCTAAGTTGTATAAGCGTAAGGGAGTCAAAGAAGCTAATTCGACGATACATTCTATCTGAGAGAGTCTATTGATAGCCCAAGATAGGCAGACGAAATACTACAATGCCAAGTATCAGAACGTGGAATTCGTGGTGGGCGATTGGGTATATTTAAAGATCAAGCCATTCAAAGGCGTGTACAGGATTCAGCCCTTGAAAAAGTTAAGTCCGAGGTATCTTGGTCCGTTTGAAGTGGTAAATCGAATTGGAGAACCTGCCTATCGATTAGCCCTATCAGCGGAGCTAAGTGGTTTGCATGATGTGTTTCACATATCGGTGCTGCGAAAAGCTATGAAAGAGCCAGCTCAAGTGGTTGATGCAGATCAAGTACCGGTCGATAGTAGGCTAACGACGAAAGTGAAGCCTATTCGGATCGAGGATACGAAGATCAAACGACTACGGAAAAAGACAATCGAGATGGTCAAAGTCCGGTGGGACAACTGTGGCCGTGAAGAACTAACATGGGAGCGTGAGCAGACCATGCATGATGAATATCCCGAGTTGTTTGTGTAAGTTGTTATAACATTATTTGGATGAATAAAAAGTTGTTGTAACTTTTAATTTTCTGTCTTTCTTATAACTGTATACAAATTTTGGGACGAAATTTCTGTAAGGAGAGGAGGGTTGTAACACCCCAAATTTGATAGCAGAAAGTTTGTCACTATCGTCAAGTGATACTGGGTATCGTCTGATGGCGATAGCGACGCAAAGTTCATCGAGCTGCACTTGACGCACTCAATGCGTTCAACGAATCGTCAAAATGATATCGCCGAGTTGCGACAGTGGGTATCGTCATATGGCGATAGCGATAAGTGTGGAGACATCACTCGACGTTCTCGACGCACCCAATGCCTGAAAGCGTTGAGTGGCTTGATATCGCGGGCGACAGTGGATATCGCCGGGCGATAGTGTCGCGTGGTGTGAGACACATGTCAGATTGGCTATTAAGCGGCCAATAGGTGGTGGTTGACCTAGGTCAAAGCGGTCAAAGCGGTGAAGTCGATATCGCCGAGTGGCGACAGTCGATATCACCAGGCGATAACGCCAAAGTTGACCATTCAACTCAAATCATGGCCTTTGCTTTGTTTTGAATGAGAGATCATGTGGTTAGGATTAATCCCGAATCCACTTAACAAGAGAAGAATAAGAAGGAGGTTTCATTCTCTTTTTTTCTCTCCCTCTCTTCATTTCTTGATGTTCCTTAGGTGAAAAGGAAGAAGAAACTAAGGAAGTGCTAGGATGAGTTTTGTGAGCTCGTTGAAGGAGATCTTATGGTCGGAGGCCAGATCCGAAGATAAGTTCGCGAAGAGGAGAGTGACGTGCTTCTTTCCATCCGCGCAGAAAGGCTTCGCCATGGCTCCAAAGAGAACTACAAGGGTAACGAATTTCTCCTATACAAGTGAAGTCCTCAATATGCATATTTGCATGGATCCCCTCACCAAAAGGTGGAAAAAGGAGGTGATCGGTTTGCCCTATTCCATTTATGGAAAGTAGAACGGACAATTTAAGCACACAATGGTCTGATACATGTTTATCCCCAGAGAAGACTCCGTGGATTTGCATGAGATCCCCGTCATCCAAAAGGTGGTGACAAAGGGTAGGATTAGAAAACATGAAAAGATCCGGAACGTTTATACCACCATATATTGTAGAGGCCGGAATAGAGTACAGAATAGACATGTTGTGATAAGCCCATCTAGACAAGTTGGTCTGGATTGGTGATGTTTAATTTGCGTGCCAGAGAAGACTCCGTGGATATGCGTGTGAAGTATGTGTGAAATCCGGGGTCTAGGGGTGTGCAGGATACTACATCAAAGTACTGGAAGCATTTCAAGGAAAACATCTAGAAAAGATCACAGCCTGGAGAACTGTTGATATCGTTGGGCGATAGTGAGTATCACCAGATGATAGCTCCTAGTGAGCTGGAATTTAGTGTGACCTATCTTGAAGAGACCTGGGGGGTCACTGTATGTAAAGCTGTGTGCTTAAGTTGTCTGGCTTATGGTGGGTGCAGGCCCAAAATGGACAAAGCCCCGTGACTTGTGATGAGTTGAGCCGTGAAGGCCAACTATTGTGCCATCAAGTTAAGTACCTCTGAACTACCGGGTCGTCAAGTTAAGTACCTCTGAATGGGTAGTTTGTCGTCAAGTTAAGTATCTCTGAACGACGTAGTCATCAAGTTAAGTACCTCTGAATGACAAAGTTACCATTAAGTCATGGACGTATGAACGGTGGTGTTACACGGGGGAGTCTGGTACACTGAAAATGTGCCCTGAGTGCACGAGGCGTGTGGTCGTTGGGCCAACATCTGTGGTGAATGGTGCTTAAATGCACTTTGTTGTTGCCACTATATATATTTATGATATGTCTTGTGTGTAGGGATGGAGAAATGCTACCCCGAGTAAGGGGTGAGATCGTTATAAATGGGTCAGCAAAATGCTGACCGTTGCTTTATTTACCACGTTTTGGTGGACCCTTTTGTGCAGGTGCTGGAGAGCCAAGTGGAAAGTAGCGGGCTGAAGCCCATGTGCTGCAACTGGCTGGCCCTTGATGGCCCAAAAGCGAATATTTTCTATTTTCATGTGTGGCCGGCCTGCGTGCCGATGTATGAAACCAATTGTGGTATATGAAACAGTTGTAATAAGGATACGACCAAAACATGTGATGTAATATATGTGTATGTTATGTCATTCCTTTTGTGTAGTGGACATTCTCATTATGAGTGAGTTCTTACATTAAAAATGATTTCGCTAGAATGCTCAGTGTATAACGCGTTTCTACT